>JARQOC010000008.1:1759102-2177249 GCA_033576535.1 Allobates femoralis | reverse complement strand
AAGTTTGTAACGCAGGATAGTCTGGATGGTGGATAAGCCCCAATCAAGCTCCAAAGATATTGAAGCTGTCCCGCAGGCTCAGGGGCCATCAGTGTCAGCGTTAGCTACCTGTCCACATGTGATTGACATGAAACACTATGGAGGAGACCAAGGAGCACCCACTGCTGACACAGAGATTGAAAAAAGCCAAAAATGGAGGAGAGGAACCAAAATCCTTCTGGGAAAGTGTCTTGTGGACAGATGAGACAAGATAGAGCTTTTTTTGGTAAAGCGAATCATTCTACTGTTTACTGAAAATAGCATAGAGGCCAACAAAGAAAAGAGCACAGGACCTACAGTCACATATGGGGGAGGTTATAGAAAAGAGCACAGGATCTACAGTCACATATGGGGGAGATCAGAGAAAAGAGCACAGGATCTACAGTCACATATGGGGGAGGTCATAGAAAAGAGCACAGGACCTACAGTCACATATGGGGGAGGTTATAGAAAAGAGCACAGGATCTACAGTCACATATGGGGGTGGTCATAGAAAAGAGCACAGGACCTACAGTCACATATGGGGGAGGTCAGAGAAAAGAGCACAGGACCTACAGTCACAAATGGGGAAGTCAGAGAAAAGAGCACAGGACCTACAGTCAAATATTGGGGAGGTCAGAGAAAAGAGCACAGGACCTACAGTCACATATGGGGGCGGACAGAGAAAAGAGTACAGGACCTACAGCCACATATGAGGGAGGTCAGAGAAAAGAACACAGGACCTACAGTCACATATGGGGGAGGTCAGAGAAAAGAGCACAGGACCTACAGTCACATATGGGAGAGGTCAAAGAAAAGAGCACAGGACCTACAGTCACATATGGGGGAGGTCAGAGAAAAGAGCACAGGACCTACAGTCAAATATTGGGGAGGTCAGAGAAAAGAGCACAGGACCTACAGTCACATATGGGGGCGGACAGAGAAAAGAGTACAGGACCTACAGCCACATATGAGGGAGGTCAGAGAAAAGAACACAGGACCTACAGTCACATATGGGGGAGGTCAGAGAAAAGAGCACAGGACCTACAGTCACATATGGGGGAGGTCAGAGAAAAGAGCACAGGATCTACAGTCACATATGAAGGAGGGCAGAGAAAAGAGCACAGGACCTACAGTCACATATGGTGGAGGTCAGAGAAAAGAACACAGGACCTACAGTCACATATGGGGGAGGTCAGAGAAAAGAGCCCATTACCTACAGTCACATATGGGGGAGGTCAGAGAAAAGAACACAGGACCTACAGTCACATATGGGGGAGGTCAGAGAAAAGAGCCCATTACCTACAGTCACATATGGGGGAGGTCAGAGAAAAGAGCACAAGATCTACAGTCACATATGGGGGAGGTCAGAGAAAAGAGCACAGGACCTACAGTCACATATGGGGGAGGTCAGAGAAAAAAGCACAGGACCTACAGTCACATATGGGGGAGGTCAGAGAAAAGAGCACAGGACCTACAGTCACATATGGGGGAGATCAGAGAAAAGAGCACAGGACCTACAGTCACATGTGGGGGAGGTCAGAGAAAAGAGCACAGGACCTACAGTCACATATGGGGGAGGTCAGAGAAAAGAGCACAGGACCTACAGTCACATATGGGGGAGGTCAGAGAAAAGAGCACAGGACCGACAGTCACATATGGGGGAGGTCAGAGAAAAGAGCACAGGACCTACAGTCACATATGGGGGAGGTCATAGAAAAGAGCACAGGACCTACAGTCACATATGGGGAGGTGAAAGAACTTTTGGGTCTTTGCTGCCTCTGGGGGTCCTGACTGTGTACAAGACATCATGACAGCTGAAGATCTTAGAGGATTTTGGGTGATAATGTAAAGCCCGTTGTCAGAAAGCTGGGGGTGTCCTAGGTCAGGGGTCTTCAGTAGGACAATGACCCCAAACATCAAGAAGCCCCAGAAATGGAGGAAACAAAGTGCTGGAGAGATCTGAAAGGGCAGCAATGAGCGGATCTAAATCCCATTGATCACCTGTGGAGAGATCTGAAGGGGCAGCAATGACCGGATCTAAATCCCATTGATCACCTGTGGAGAGATCTGAAAATTGGGAGAAGACGAGAGACCGGGAGCAGATTATAAAGAGGAGAAACTCCAGGAGAAGAGGCTTGTGGAGGTTATAGGAGGCGACTGACTGCAGCATTCATTCTAAAGGGGAAAACCAGATATTAAGATAAGGGAACAATTTTGGGGGTTTTGTGTGAATATTGTCCAATTTGCCTTTTTTTCTAGTTTTTTTTATGTTGTTCCAATAAACTCAAAGGAAATAATCAAGTATATAACAAAACATGGGGAATTCGATACTTTTATGGGAGAAATACTTTGGCGGCCACAATTAAAGATACGGTGCCCAAACAGCAGCCTGGGGACTGGCCTGGGGGGCAAATGCATCTTTGCCTCCCGGCTCAGTCCGCCCCTGACTTTTGGCCATGACCTTGGCTCCTGTCCTCGCTCTTCTGACCAGATCAGGGATCTTCCTATGTTCTGCTTCCGCCTTGTAGAGTCTGTTATTGTAGGTTGGAATCTTCCTCACTGATGGTTACAGATATATAATTGTAGATAATAGTATATAATTGTGGAACATGATGTGGTTTGTACATTCCATGATAAATATCAGCCAATTATAAATCCCTCATTAGCACAAATGCTTCATACATTTTTTCAGTATTACCTGGCAAATCCTATTGTTCTGGAGAGGACAATGCACAAGGGTGTCCGGACCTCCCCACCCGTCACCTGCTACTATCATGTGTGATTAACATCATCATTTGTTCCATAATGATTTTAATAATAAAGTTTCAGGCAGGTTAATTTACATATTATATTACTTTACCTCCTGAAAAATCTCTTTAAAATGCCGTCCACTAGGTGTTGATCTCTCTCTTTCAATCTTCTTGTCTGTCAAACCACGTGCAAACATGTATCATAGAGGATCTCCAGCAGAACAACGACCCCAAAGATCAAGAAGCCCCAGAAATGGAGAAAACACAGCACTGGAGAGATCTGAACTGGCAGCAATAAGTCCAGATCTAAATCCTATTGATCACTTGCAGGGCCGCCATCAGGGCATGACTGCTCTGACTCCTGTGAGGGGCCCGGAGGAGATTTCAAGAGTAATGAATGCTGGGAAATCACACCAAGGAGGTTCCAGCACCTGTAGTGCTGGCAGAATGTTAGGAAACCTGACCAATTACTGAAAAAGTTATATTACATGATCATCATCAGTCTGGCTTCTTTAGTCTTGCACACTTTTATTGCCAAGAGTAGCTCCACAAAGGTTATAATGAAAATGATGTGTAACATTTTCATAGTTTTATAGATATTAAGGCTGAACATAGACATAATTCCATTAATTTCAACCTATAGCTTAACATGTTGTAAGGTATAAAGTTTAGGCTTTCTTTGTTAAAGGTCATGTTATGCCTCAGGAGTCGATCGCCCGACCTTATGCTGTGTGATCGGCTCCTTTCTCCGCTGACCTACAGCAGGTTTAGTCTCTGTCAGAGTGCTGATTACTGTTCCTTTTACCTTTGTTTCATTCTTTTTGGGCAGCAGGTGTTTCTGTTTATCATTTAGTCTGTCCTATCACATTGTGTGGTTATTTATACCTTCCCCTTTCTGGTCTTCCCTGCTGGCTATATTCCTGTGTGGATCCGGCCTCATTGCCAGGGATTTGTTGCCTGCAGATGGAGAAAAAATTGGGATTTTTACCTTTTTGTCAAACTACACCTTTCTTTCCTCTATATTAAGGTTGTAGTAGGTGAATCTTTCTTGCAGCAATTATTTTTTTTTTCCCACTTTTGCACTTTTTATGTTTCCTTACCCTGGGACCTCTCCTGTGTCTGCAAGTCTAGTTAGGGTTATAGTGCTCTGCTACGTGTCTCTGGTTCCTTAGGAGGTAAGTGATACGCTTGACGGCCTACTAGCCAGCCAGGTTCAAGTCATGCTCACCTAGTATTTCGGCTGTGGTTATCCCTGTCTGTGCAGGGACCATCAGGGACTAGTAGTCTGTACAGGTATCAATTAGGTCAGGTGCAGTTTATTTGAGATATGTATTTCTTCCCATCCAGATGCACCCAGTGCATAACAGATCAGAAGTTCTTCCTCTTATATTATATTATTAAAGCTTCCCTCAATGTTTTCTTTGTAATCTTATATTTGGTTCTAGAGACATGGGGCCTTTTATTATGAGATCATTTTTACATCTTTGCAAGGGGGGCGTTTCTTATGGAATCTTCTGGGCGTTTCTTATGGAATCTTCTGGGCATTTCTCATGGAATCCTCTGAGCATTTCTCATGGAATCCTCAGGGAGGTTTATCATGGAATCCTGGGGGATGTTTCTCATGGAATCTTCGGGGGCATTTTCATGGAGTCCTCGGGGACCTCATGGAATCATCGGGGACTTTCACATGGAATCTTCGGGGACTTTCTCATGGAATCATCGGGGACTTTCTCATGGAATTCTCGGTGGAATTTCTCATGGAATCCTGTGGGCATTTGTCATGGAATCCTGGGGGGACATTTCTCATGGAATCCTCGGGGACTTTCTCATGGAATCCTCGGGATGTTTCTCATGGAATCCTCAGGGGCATTTACTCTTGGAATCCCCAGGGGCGTTTCTCATGGAATCCTCAGGGCGTTTCTCATGGAATCCTCAAGGGCATTTACTTTTGGAATCCTCAGGGGCGTTTCTCATGGAATCCTCTGAGCATTTCTCATGGAATCCTCAGGGAGGTTTATCATGGAATCCTGGGGATGTTTCTCATGGAATCTTCGGGGGCATTTTCATGGAGTCCTCGGGGGTGTTTCTCATGAAATTCTCGGTGGCATTTCTCATGGAATCCTCGGGGACCTCATGGAATCATCGGGGACTTTCACATGGAATCTTCGGGGACTTTCTCATGGAATCATCGGGGACTTTCTCATGGAATTCTCGGTGGAATTTCTCATGGAATCCTGTGGGCATTTGTCATGGAATCCTGGGGGGACATTTCTCATGGAATCCTCGGGGACTTTCTCATGGAATCCTCGGGGATGTTTCTCATGGAATCCTCAGGGGCATTTACTCTTGGAATCCCCAGGGGCGTTTCTCATGGAATCCTCAAGGGCATTTACTTTTGGAATCCTCAGGGGCGTTTCTCATGGAATCCTCAGGGGCGTTTCTCATGGAATCCTCAGGGGCGTTTCTCATGGAATCCTCAGGGGCGTTTCTCATGGAATCCTCAGGGGCGTTTCTCATGGAATCCTCAGGGGCGTTTCTCATGGAATCCTCGGGGGACTTTACTCTTGGAATCCTCTGGGGCATTTACTCTTGGAATCCTCGGGGGCGTTTATCATGGAAAGTCTTTAGGCTACTCTTTAAAATTACCCTGTGAGCACCACCTCCTTGGTTAAGACCATAAAAATGGGCGCTAGACGATGAGGTCCATATCTCGGGAACCGTGTGGTGGATTTCTGGAGAACAAAAGGAATCAGGTAACCACAAATACCGGCCACATCTGACCTGGCGCCAGAATCCTCTAATTTTACCAATTTGCAGTGTTATAGTTACATAATCTAATGCCGATCTGCTCTATAGACGATCACAATCCATCAGGACAATACTTATGGTTACTTCTGAGTTTCCATCCTGTGTCCACAGTAGGAGATTTTTTTTCCATTCATTTTTTTTTTTGGAAACTGTTCTACAATTTATTGCACCATTTGCCACTGCCTGAAAATAAACTGGGTCATCGAGGGCCAAATGACTCATTCTCTGTGATCTGACGGCATCCATCTTCTTGTAAGAGTTAACCACACAAGTCCAAAGTAGCACAGTTCACTTAGAGGGAAAAATCAGATCTGTGCGGAAGTGCGGCCACCTCAGCGAGCCGGAGTATGTGTCCATACTGGATATCAGCTTCTATAGAGAGGAGTATACAGCCGTCCCCGGATCCTGAATAGCAAAGGTGTCTGGTTTTGCAGTTATACGTCCATAGTTTGCCTCAGGACTATCATAACCCAACAGGACTAATGGGACAACTGTGGCTGACACCGTGTGAGGATAGCGCTGTCACTGTGGATGGCGCTGTCACTGTCTCATGATGACGCTGTCACAGTGGATGGCGCTATCTCTGTGTCAGAGTTTCGCTATCACTATAGATGGCTCTGTTACTGTGTCAGGGTTTCGCTGTCACTGTGGATGGCATTGTCTCTGTGGATGTCACTGTGGATGGCGCTGGCAGTGCGTCATGATGGCATTATCACTGTGTCATGATGGCGCTGTCACTGTAGATGGCACTGTCATTGTGGATGGCGCTGTCACTGTCTAATGATGGCACTGTCTCAGTGGATGGCGCTGTCATTGTGTTATGATGGCACTGTCACAGTGGATGGCCCTGTCACTGTGCCAGGGTGGCACTGTCACTTTGGATGGCATTGTCACTGTGGATGGCGCTGTCACTGCATCATAATGGCACTGTCACTGTGTCATGATGGCGCTGTCACTGTGGATGGTCATGTCACTGTGTCAGCATGGCGCTGTCACTATGGATGGCAAAGTCACTGTAGATGGAGCTGTCACTGTATCATGATGTAGCTGTCACCGTGTCAGGATGGAGCTGTCACTGTGTCAGGATGGAGCCGTCACTGTGTCAAGATGGAGCACTGAAGTTGGGATCTTTGGGTTGGTATTAATGCCGTACTCCAGCATTATTTTCTTATTTCCCCTTCTGTAGTGGTGCTTTAAAATTAAGTCCCTTCCCCGGTCTTATGCTCGTCCTTCATTGTGTCATGCTGGGGAGGCCGGGGTGCCCAGAAGTAGAAGGGAGCTGGGTGTAGGGAGTCAGGGGAGCCTGCTATGGCCCTGATACTGGGGTCCCTGAATCGACCAGATCTCGAAGGTACCTCTAAAGGTGAGGAGGTCCAAGCCACCAGCCTAAGTCCCTAACTCCTGAGAAGCCCTAGGCATAAGCCCTTACCTCCACCTACGGACCCCATAACCCAACAACTTCCAATGGAGAGCAAAGCAGCAGCTCTGGATCAGTATCCGCTCACAACAGGTCACAGTCCAGAAGTGAACTGAATCAGCGACAGCAGGTGAATGTGAGCTGACCCACTTATGGCCAAGGAGTGGGGAACAAACAGCCCAGGCACGCCCCTCAGCTCACCTAAGCAAGAGTCATATTCATCACACACACCTGCACTCTCACCTCCCGCTCATTAGGTTCATCCCAGTCTTGCTTTGAGCTTTTCCTGGTCACGTTCAGGCATCATTCTGGCCTCGTCCTAGCCTCACTCTGGATTTGTTCTAGCCTTGTCTTGGCTCCATCCTGGCCTCGTCCTTGCTTTGATCTGGTCTCGCTGTGGCCCTGTTCTGGTCTTGCTCTGGCCTCATCCTCGCCTCATTCTTGCCTTGATCTGGTCTCGCTATGGCCTCTTCCTGGCCTCGTTCTGATCTCATAGATTTTGCATTGAGCTCCTGTGACATAACTTCTGACTTTCTGTCAGTCATAAGTTATGGGCACAAGGTGACCGGCCTGGTGCTTTAAGGAGTTTTTGTGGTTTGTATTGTTGATGAGTTCTCATGATAGATACTATACTAACCATTCTGCCCTTTGTGTTGTATGGGCAGGCATAGTTTGCACTCTATCTTCTGGATCCTATTTTCTGAAATGTCACAATGGACAATCCTGTACGTGGTATTGCTATAAAGATCATATGGGTGTAGTGTTGTAGGGATTGAGTGGTTGGTATTATGGTGGTTGTATGGTTGGCATTGTGATGGGGCATCCTGTGATTGGCATTGTTATGGTGATCCTGTGATTGGCATTGTTATGGTGATCCTGTGATTGGCATTGTTATGGTGATCCTGTGATTGGCATTGTTATGGTGATCCTTTGATTGGCATTGTTATGGTGATCCTGTGATTGGCATTGTTATGGTGATCCTGTGATTGGCATTGTTATGGTGATCCTTTGATTGGCATTGTTATGGTGATCCTGTGATTGGCATTGTTATGGTGATCCCATTGTTCGTACTGTAATGGGGTTCCTGCACTTGGCACTGTTAGGGTTTCTCTATGGTTGGTGTTCTTAGGTTTGGCAATGTTATGGTGATCCTACAGTTTGGACTGTTATGGGGATTCTGTGATTAGTTCAGTCAGTTTTGGGGATTCTTGGTTGTAATTGTAGGTTGGTGTTGAGATAGGTATTGATATAGGCAATGTTGTAACTTGAAGCTCATAGGCCCTAATGCAAAAGATCTAACAGGGCCCCCAATTGTTGCAAATCTTTAGTAGCAATAGTCTTTTTCTGTAGGCCAAAAGGATCTTTGGGGCCCCTAGGCTCCAGGGCCCGGGTGCAATTGCAATCCCTGCACCTGTTGTAGTTAAGCCCCTGGCTATGGGGGTAATATAGATGTCACCCTTATGGTGATCCTGTGGTTGTACTTTTAGCCTATTCTTGGCACTGTTATGGTGATCCTGTGGTTGTATTTTTAGCCTATCCTTGGCACTGTTATGGTGATACTATGGTTGTATTTTTAGCCTATCCTTGGCACTGTTATGGTGATACTATGGTTGTATTTTTAGCCTATCCTTGGCACTGCTATGGTGATCCTGTGGTTGTACTTTTAGCCTATCCTTGGCACTGCTATGGTGATCCTGTAGTTGTATTTTTAGCCTATCCTTGGCACTGTTATGGTGATCCTGTGGTTGTACTTTTAGCCTATCCTTAGTACTGTTATGGTGATCCTGTGGTTGTATTTTTAGCCTAGTCTTGGCACTGCTATGGTGATCCTGTAGTTGTATTTTTAGCCTATCCTTGGCACTGTTATGGTGATCCTGTGGTTGTATTTTTAGCCTATCCTTGGCACTGTTATGGTGATCCTGTGGTTGTATTTTTAGCCTATCCTTGGCACTGCTATGGTGATCCTGTGGTTGCATTTTTAGCCTATTCTTGGCACTGTTATGGTGATACTATGGTTGTATTTTTAGCCTATCCTTGGCACAGTTATGGTGATCCTGTGGTTGTATTTTTAGCCTATTCTTGGCATTGTTATGCTGATCCTATGGTTGTATTTTAGCCTATCCTTGGCATTGTTACGGTGATCCTGTGGTTGTATTTTTAGCCTATCCTTGGCACTGTTACGCTGATCCAGTGGTTATATTTTTAGCCTATTCTTGGCATTGTTATGCTGATCCTGTGGTTGTATTTTTAGCCTATCCTTGGCACTGCTATGGTGATCCTTTGGTTGTATTTTTAGCCTATTCTTGGCACTGTTATGGTGATCCTGTGGTTGTATTTTTAGCCTATCCTTAGTACTGTTATGGTGATCCTGTGGTTGTATTTTTAGCCTATCCTTGGCACTGTTATGGTGATCCTGTGGTTGTACTTTTAGCCTATCCTTAGTACTGTTATGGTGATCCTGTGGTTGTATTTTTAGCCTATTCTTGGCACTGTTATGGTGATCCTGTGGTTGTACTTTTAGCCTATCCTTAGTACTGTTACGGTGATCCTGTGGTTGTATTTTTAGCCTATCCTTGGCACTGTTATGGTGATCCTGTGGTTGTATTTTTAGCCTAGTCTTGGCACTGCTATGGTGATCCTGTGGTTGTACTTTTAGCCTATCCTTGGCACTGCTATGGTGATCCTGTAGTTGTATTTTTAGCCTATCCTTGGCACTGTTATGGTGATACTATGGTTGTATTTTTAGCCTATCCTTGGCACAGTTATGGTGATCCTGTGGTTGTATTTTTAGCCTAGTCTTGGCACTGCTATGGTGATCCTGTGGTTGTACTTTTAGCCTATCCTTGGCACTGCTATGGTGATCCTGTAGTTGTATTTTTAGCCTATCCTTGGCACTGTTATGGTGATACTATGGTTGTACTTTTAGCCTATCCTTAGTACTGTTATGGTGATCCTGTGGTTGTATTTTTAGCCTAGTCTTGGCACTGCTATGGTGATCCTGTGGTTGTACTTTTAGCCTATCCTTGGCACTGCTATGGTGATCCTGTAGTTGTATTTTTAGCCTATTCTTGGCACTGTTATGGTGATACTATGGTTGTATTTTTAGCCTATCCTTGGCACAGTTATGGTGATCCTGTGGTTGTATTTTTAGCCTATCCTTGGCACTGTTACGGTGATCCTGTGGTTGTATTTTTAGCCTATCCTTGGCATTGTTATGGTGATCCTGTGGTTGTATTTTTAGCCTATCCTTAGCACTGTTATGGTGATTCTGTGGTTGTATTTTTAGCCTATCCCTGGCACTGTTATGGTGATCCTGTGGTTGTATTTTTAGCCTATCCTTGGCACTGTTATGGTGATCCTGTGGTTGTATTTTTAGCCTATCCTTGGCACTGTTATGGTGATCCTGTGGTTGTATTTTTAGCCTATCCTTGGCACTGTTACGGTGATCCTGTGGTTGTATTTTTAGCCTATCCTTGGCATTGTTATGGTGATCCTGTGGTTGTATTTTTAGCCTATCCTTAGCACTGTTATGGTGATTCTGTGGTTGTATTTTTAGCCTATCCCTGGCACTGTTATGGTGATCCTGTGGTTGTATTTTAGCCTATCCTTGGCACTACTATGGTGATCCTGTGGTTGTATTTTAGCCTATCCTTGGCACGGTTATGGTGATCCTGTGGTTGTATTTTTAGCCTATCCCTGGCACTGTTATGGTGATCCTGTGGTTGTATTTTAGCCTATCCTTGGCACTACTATGGTGATCCTGTGGTTGTATTTTAGCCTATCCTTGGCACGGTTATGGTGATCCTGTGGTTGTATTTTTAGCCTATCCTTGGCACGGTTATGGTGATCCTGTGGTTGTATTTTAGCCTATCCTTGGCACTGTTATGGTGATCCTGTGGTTGTATGTTAGCCTATCCTTGGCACTGCTATGGTGATCCTGTGGTTGTACTTTTAGCCTATCCTTGGCATTGTTATGGTGATCCTGTGGTTGGCACTGGCCGGCACCATCAAGTTCTTCAGTTTCGGGTTAGGGTGCACTTATATGGCAAATATTGTGACCACACGCTCATTTCCAGATAATTGTGTGAGATGAATTTTAAGCTTGATAAAAATCATTGTTCTCGGCAGCACATCATCCTGTGAAAGCAGAACCTGCGCTGCCGAGAATGATCTCCTGCTGATCGCTCTGTATTTATGGAAAGTGCAGTCGTCCGGCCATTAAACGACCACCGATCGAGGAACAAGTAGCCAATTGTTGGTCGTTATCAGCTGCCATCGTGCAGTGTTGGCCCGTTAACCGCTCCGGGTGCCGCACCGTATACCTGTGCCCCTGTCCGCCTCATGCTGATACGTGTAGTGCCCCCGTATGATGGATACACGCTGATCCGCTCCCTCCTTTCATTTTCCAGCTGTGCATCTGATCTGAATTAAGGCCGGTCTCTTGTTGACTCCCCTCGCGTTGACCCTATAACGTTACCAACCTCTCCACCTAATCCTAATAGGGTTCACATTTGTCTGTATTATGTCTAAGAGTTAATACCACCATTATTGTGAAAAGTTAACCCCTAAACCTCCCAGTTATGTCCGTGAATCATAGGGGAGGAGGGGGCGGCATATATCCATCTTATAATAGCAGTTATCTGGGACAGATGTACGGTGTCAGCACGGAGAAATCTATGGAGCAGCAACATCGTTAATCGGATGCTTTATGGAAATGCTACAATCAGATCAGTAAATGTATAAGTGACTCATTAGAGAACCCCAAAAGAAACCTAGAATTATGGACATAGATAACATTGATGATACAGATAGACGGACCGCTATGACGACTTCTCCGGAGACCACCCTGAGTGTGCAGAACCCAATCACCACAGCTCTATACTGCGCATAGTGGCCGTTCTGGGGTACTGCAGCTCAAGAGAATGGAAACTGAGCTCCGGTATCGTTGAAGGGCCACAACTCGATGCAGAGTGATAGCTCGGTCTATGCCATATACTGGGATCTTCCAACTGCAGTAGGACTGGGGTGGTGGGGGCTCACCAGGAACATTGACTGATCAACTACAAGCTAATATTACAGTCACAAACTGACCTCTGCTTCTATATAATAATATACTGATGAGAGGAGATGGTTCCTTTATATCTACAAAGTGAAGTAAGTGCATTGTGCCAACTACTAATCATGTTGGGATGTAAGTGACAGATTACAGAGGCCCACTGGGAGATTTCCCTGCCCTCCCGCCAGCCAGTCCAAGCCTTCATTTACCTCTGCTTCTATATAATAATGTACTGGGTAGTTTATAAGATGAATGATGAGATGATTCCTTTATCTCTATATAGTGAAACATGTATTGTGCCAACTACTGATCATGTTGGAGGATAAGTGACATATTACTGCACAGAGGCCCACCGGGAGATTCCCCTGCCCTCCCGCCGGCCAGTCCAAGCCTTCATTTACCTCTGCTTCTATATAATAATGTACTGGGTAGTTTATAAGATGAATGAGATGATTCCTTTATCTCTATATAGTGAAACAAGTGTATTGTGCCAACTACTGATCATGTTGGGGGATAAGTGACAGATTACTGCAGAGAGGCCCACCGGGAGATTTCCCTGCCCTCCCGCCGGCCAGTCCCAGCCTGCCCGGACGTCTGACCATTGGATGTCCCCATCTTGATCCTGGACAATTCCTGTAAATGCTATGAAAGACCTGAACATCTAACTATAAAATAAGAGCTGGAGAGTCATGAGGCTTATAGGGAATATGGGACTCTCAGGACTCCTCCAGCAGATACCATTTCCTCTATGTTGAAGATTTATGCTTTTATTGTTGGTGCTTTGATTCCCCATAGGTCTCTATGCTGCAACTGAAAATAAAAAATATGTAAAAAAAATGGTGTTTTTTTGTCTGGAATCAGCAGCGTTCCGGTATTAAAAATACTTAAAAAAACATTGCATCATAACAACGGGAAAAAAGCGGGAAACATGATAATCGGAGCAGATTATTATTGTGTGTTTTTGGTCAGAGACCATGAAAGAAAAAAAGCAGGAATGTTTTGCAGTGAAGAGGCCACATGAAAATGGAATATGTTACCAGGCTTTCCCCATCAGAGAATAGTGAGATCTATTAAGACCGCGCTGCCATTAGAAAACAACTTCAAATAGGATCCAGGATACAGATTTAATTCCACGTGTTTCGCACATAGACGCCTTCTTCAGGAGCAATCACTGGAGAGTGAATGAATGATGATTTCTCCTGAAGAAGGAATCTATGTGCGAAACTCGTAGAGTTAAATCTCTCTCCTGGATCCTACTTGAAGTTTTCTTTCTAACATCACCGCAATTTTAATCCTTCTTTCTCCACTGAAACATTATTTTATCTATGATGCCGCAGTCGTATTATTCTACAATAGTGATTGTGCCTCACGCCACCCTCCCAGGAAAGCAAGTCATCGCTCATTATCTTTTACTCATCCCTCGCATATGCCCCTTTTGAGCTTTTTGTGTCTCCTGTAAAACAGTGTGATGTAGGGACAGAGACCTTGATTCCAGTGATTTGTCACTTACTGGGCTGTTTGATGTGATTTTGATAAAATCACTCTTTTTTCATCTGTTCTCTGAATGTTTAGCTCTGTATAACCCCTCCCCAACACTGATTGGCAGCTTTCTCTGTATAACACCGCCGTCATCACTAAATGGTAGCTTCCAGTGTATAACCCCGCCCACACCACTGATTGGCAGCTGTCTGTATATAACCACACGCCACTGATTGGCAGCTGTCTCTATATAACCACCCACACCACTGATTTGCAGGTTTCAGTATATAACGTCACCCACACCACTGATTGGCAGTTTTTTCTGTATAACCCCACCCACACCACTGATTGGCAGCTTTCTGTGTATAACGCCGCCCACACCACTGATTGGCAGCTTTCTGTGTATAACCCCACCCACACCACTGATTGTCAGCTTTCTGTGTATAACCGCTCGCCAACACTGATTCACAGCTTTCAGTGTATAACCCCACCCACACCACTGATTGGCAGCTTCCAGTGTATAACCCCGCCCACACCACTGATTGTCAGCTTTCTGTGTATAACCGCTCCCCAACACTGATTCACAGCTTTCAGTGTATAACCCCACCCACACCACTGATTGGCAGCATCCAGTGTATAACCCGCCCACACCACTGATTGGCAGCTTTCTGTGTATAACCGCTCCCCAACACTGATTGGCAGCTTTCTGTATATAACCCCTCCCACACCACTGATTGGTAGCTTTCTGTGTATAACCCCGCCCACACCACTGATTGGCAGCTTACTCTGTATAACACCACCTACACCACTGATTGGTAGCTTTCTCTGTATACCCCCGCCCACACCACTGATTGATAGCTTTCTGTGTATATCCACTCCCTAACACTGATTGTCAGCTTTCTGTATATAACCCCGCCCACACCACTGATTGGCAGCATTCTGTGTATAACCTCACCCACACCACTGATTGGCAGCTTTCTGTGTATAACCCCACCCACACCACTAATTGGCAGCATTCTGTGTATAACCGCTCCCCACCACTGATTGGCAGCTTTCTGTATATAACCCCGCCCACACCACTGATTGGCAGCATTTTGTGTATAATCTCACCCACACCACTAATTCACATCTTTGTTTGCATAACCCCACCCACATCACTGATTGGAAGCTTCTGGTGTACATTGTGCATGAGCAGAAAGCTGCCAATCAGTGGTGTGGGTGGGGTTATACACAGAAAGCTGCCAGTTAGTGGTGTGGGTGGGGTTATGCAAACAAAGCTGTGAATTAGTGGTGTGGGTGAGGTTATACACTGGAAGCTGTCAATCAGTAATGTGGGTGGGGTTATACAATGAATATGGAGGACTTCCTGGCAGCAGGTTTACTAGTCTTTTAGTGATAATCTCCTGCTGATAAAACTGACTTTATCTGAAGTAAGTGACACATCACTGGAATCAGGATCTCCATCCCTACATCATCAACTTTCAGATTTGGTGGTAATAATCTAGTGACAGATTCCCTTTAAGGAGACCAGGTAATTGTGGAGTCTTATTGGCGACGCTCCATGGGAAACCATGTAAAGCAATGACCACGTAAGAGCCAACTAAGGGTGATAGCTGTCCCCAATGGAGAGGGTGTGCTTTCCTTCTGTAGAGAACTAATAAGCGTTGTTATCCGCGGTGCCCACCGGCTTCTCCTGTAGTGACGTCCATGACACCAGCACTAGACCTGGGCTATCGGGCGGAAGGACCCATTGACCCAAGCTTGTGGCTGCCGACCCTATTACATGTCACCCTAGATCACGGCCGGCCATTAATCTGACCCTGTGGGCATCATCTCAGGTAGCCTCGGTCCAGGCCCCCGGCGCGCCCCTGCTACTGTGTAAAACCTCCTTTGTTGGTGAATGGCTGATCATGTAAAATGATGATGTGATGGTGTAACGATAGCCGGGCAGATAGCAGCGCCCCCTGAATGGGGTCTTCAGACGCTCTAAACCATATACAGATTGTTCCTTGTCAGACTCCCGGAATTCCTCCTGTAATGCCCAAGGCCAGAAGCCGCTCACTCGGCAGGAGCTCGAGATCTGACCCAAACCCCTGTGTACATCAGAGCGAAACCCTCTACAGGGGACCGTGTATCAGGAATTCCATCAGGTCTAGACATGCGCGGCCTTCATAGATCCGCACTGCTGGGATTAACCATTTCCCTGCGCCACAAAAGTAGAAAGAGAAGAAGAAAACCCGCCAGGTCACATCCCTCGCTGTCCCTCAGCGGGTCCGTGTGTCTGGGATCATCATGGCTCTGACCCCTCGAAATGGGAATCAGCACCGGAATCAGACAGGAGGATGGAGGCAACCGGAAGAGTTTCGCCAACTTTACCACAATTCACTTCACCTGGACAGCGACAGCAAGAATATTCCTGCAAAAACCTGTAAGACTGTGCACACGGGTCAGGGTTTACTGAAGAAATGTCTGCACCAATTCTGCATCAATCAGAAGGAAAAATACATTGTATCGCTGTTTTCGGTGCAGATTCTTTTTATTCATTACAATAGGGGAAATCTGCAGCAAAGAATTGAGATCTGCAGATTTATTATTGCACCAAATCTGCAAGGAGACAATCATCACCGAGTGCAGAGACCGCAGGATCCTCATGGACTTTGCTGGATCAGGGAATATTCAAGATCTGGGACAAATCTGCACTGAGAAATGCACCGTGTGCACACAGCTGTAAAGGGAATCTGTCCCCACAATTACCTATGTAAACTATTGATCTATTCTGGACATACAGGCTATAGACGGTAGCCCTGACATCACATCGATAGCGATGACATCACATTGATAGCACTGACATCACATCGATAGCGCTGACATCACATTGATAGCACTGACATCACATCGACAGCTCTGACATCACATCGACAGCCCTGACATCACATCAACAGCTCTGACATCACATCGATAGCACTGACATCACATCGATAGTGATGACATCACATCGACAGCTCTGACATCACATTGATAGCACTGACATCACATCGACAGCTCTGACATCACATCGATAGCGATGACATCACATCGACAGCCCTGACATCACATCGATAGCGATGACATCACATTGATAGCGCTGCAGCCAATCAGTGACTGCACAAGCCACTGAGCCCAGTGATTGGCTGCAGCAATGGTGACCTGACGACTGCAGACAATCACAGACACCGGGGTCACCGGCGGAGCCTCAACACAGGGGAGGGCGAGAAAATCACTATCATTTTTTATTATTTTTTTTTATTAAAATTCCCTTTTACAGCAATCACCTAAGTGCAGCTCTGCTGGGGATGATCTACTGGAAAAGTGTGGAAATGATCACTAAAGACCCTGGAATCTCTGGGAGATGCTGCAGGATCCGATCTGTGTGTTTTACAGCCCAAAAGCCTAATAGCACCTGGACTATACGGATACATTGTAATGGAACATTCTAAAAGGAATAAATAGAAAGAATGAAAATAATAACTTAATAGGGAAATATTATGGAGATGTGTAACAGGTTTATCCCATATAACAGGTGTATATTGTGTTACCTGAGCTTGTCAGTTAAGGATATTATTATTATTATTATTATTATTATTATTTATAATATTTGCCTCATATGTTATGTTCATTCTTATTATTTATCACTTTTCTTCCTTCTTTTTGTTTATCCCCTTTATAATTCTTACAATCATTAACAGGAACCTGTTTTTGTACATTGTTGTCACCGCTGATGTCGTCCCGGTCATTACTGGATGGAGACGGAAGGTTTCATGATTGTATGAACTTCGCCTTCTAATGATGGAATAAAAGGTTTTGTCTCTTCCCTCATTAGACGTGTGGAGGTTTCACCATCTGACGCCAGAAGCTCCGAAACCTTCATTAATGGACGATTCTTCCAGAATGAGATAAGAACGAGCGGCACAAAACCTCTCATATCCGCTCGGCTTATCTCCATCTGAACAACAGAAAGATGCAGCTGCCGCTGAGAACCCGAGACACCAAGACCTCGAGACACCGAGATACCGAGACACCGAGATCACCAGGACACAGAGACATGAAGACACCGAGACACCGAGACACTGAGATCACCAGGACACCGAGACATGAAGACACTGAGATCACCGAGACACCAAGACACTGAGACATCAAAACAGAGAGACACCAAGACAGAGAGACACCGAGACACCGAGACATGAAGACTCAGATCACCGAGACATTGAGACACCAAGACACTGACACATCAAGACACCTACACAGAGAAACACCAAGACACCAAGACTCCATGACACCGAGACACCAAGACAGAGAGACATCGAGACACCAAGACAGAGAGACACCGAGACATTGAGATACTGAGAAAGAGAGACACCGAGACATCAAGATACAATGACACCGAGATCATCGAGATACCGAAATCACCAAGACACCGAGACATGAAGACGTCGAGACACCGAGACACTGAGATTACCGAGACACCAAGATCACCAGGACACCGAGACACCATGACACCAAGACACCAAGACAGAGAGACATCGAGACACCAAGAAAGAGAGACACTAAGACATCAAGATACAATGACACCGAGATCATCAAGATACCAAGACACCAAGACACAGAGACACCGAGACTTGAAGACATCGAGACACCGAGATTATCGAGATACCAAGACACAGAGATCATTGAGACACAAAGACCTTGAGACACCGAGATACTGAGATACCAAGACACCAAGATCCCAAGATCACCGAGACATTAAGACAGTGAGACACCAAGATCACCGAGACCCCGAGACATAGAGACACTGAGATATCGAGACACCGAGACAGACACCAAGATACCGAGACACGAAGACCGCCGAGACACCGAGACATTGAGACACCAAGACACTGAGAAACTGAGATAGAGAGACACCAAGACACCGAGACATCAAGACACCAAGACACTGAGAAACTGAGACAGAGAGACACCAAGACAGAGAGACATCAAGACACTAAAACATTGAGACACCAAGACAGAGAGACACCAAGACATCGATACTCCGAGTCAGAGAGACACAGAGACACCAAGACATCAAGACACCAAGACACAGAGACGCCAAGACATTGAGACACCATGCAGAAAGACATCGAAACACCAACACATAGAGAAACCAAGATGAGACATCGAGACACCGAGACAGAGAGACGCCGAGACATTGAGACACCAAGACAGAGAGACACCGAGACACCAGGACACTGAGACAATGAGGCCCTGAGTCAGCAAGACACCAAGACAGAGAGACAACGAGATCACCAAGACACCAAGACCCTGAGACAGAGATACACCAATATCATTGAGACACTGAGACACCGAGACAATGAAACGCTGAGACACTGACACATCAAGATCACCAAGATCATCGAGACATCAAGACCCCAAGACACCGAGATCACCGAGACACTGAGATACCAAGACTCCGAGGCACTGAGTCACCGAAACACTGAGACACCGAGACCCCAAGATCACCGAGATAGAGATACACCAAGATCACCGAAACACTGAGACATCGAGACACCGAGATCACGAGACACTGAGACATCAAGATATCGATATCACCGAGACATCAAGACACCGAGATAGAGAGACACTGAGAGAACAAGATTACTGAGACATCAAGACAATGAGACACCAAGATCACCGAGACACTGAGACACCGAGACACCAAGGCAGAGATCTGCAGAAAGGGTTCTAGCCCCAATTCAGTTTGGATTCTTCAAGACCAACCATGAAACTAGAGGTCACTGGGCTTCTGGTACTGTGGCTAACATAGTGGACAATCCTCAGGCTCAAGGAACTATTTAGGGTTAGAGGACCAGAAAGACTATCGCTCAAAGAACCCACAGTCACCTGCCTGCTGGGACCGGCAACCACAAGACACTTAGGAGGAGACAGGGGTAACAAGTGTCAGGAGGAGGAAGGCAGCAAGGAATGCCAATATACCCTGTATTTTGGCAAAGTGGACCCAGAATGCTCCTGGGCTGGCCGGCGGCAATCTTGTTGGACCCTATACCCTGGGTGGGTTGTGCCTGCACTGAACCATCAGTAAAGGGTAAGAACCACGAGGATCATGTGTGTTGTCTGGTCCTTTTTGTGCCTCCCTGCACACATCTGCAGATCCATTACCCTGCACTATAACCCTGCTCCTCCACATCTTCCTATCCACCTCCTACACCTACCAAGGGACCTAGGCCCTAAGTGGAGAGGGCCCAACACCTGGCTGCTACAGCATCATCCCTTGGGGTCCCCCCACAGCAGTCCCTGGACACCTACAGGCCAAAACTCAGGTTGGCGTCATGACAACCAATATCCTCTGTTCATATCCCCCTTCACTTGTCCGGTATGGGCCACGACCTACAGGGCCGCCACTGTACACCCTGAACTGTCTGACCCCGGATGGTTGAGTACTCCGGCCCCGCAACCGCGACAGAGACATTGTGACATCGAGACACTGAGACACTGAGATCACCGACATCACCGACATCACCGAGACACTGAGACACTGAGACACTGAGATCACCGACATCACCGAGACACTGAGACACTGAGATCACCGACATCACCGACATCACCGAGACACTGAGATCACCGAGACACTGAGACACTGAGATCACCGACATCACCGAGACACTGAGATCACCGACATCACTGAGACACTGAGACACTGAGATCACCGACATCACCGAGACACTGAGACACTGAGATCACCGAGACACCGAGACACTGAGATCACCGACATCACCGAGACACTGAGACACTGAGATCACCGACATCACCGAGACACTGAGACACTGAGATCACCGACATCACCGAGACACTGAGATCACCGACATCACCGAGACACTGAGACACTGAGATCACCGACATCACCGAGACACTGAGATCACCCACATCACCGAGACACTGAGACACTGAGATCACCGACATCACCGAGACACTGAGATCACCGACATCACCGAGACACTGAGACACTGAGATCACCGACATCACTGAGACACCGAGACACTGAGATCACCGACATCACCGAGACACTGAGACACTGAGATCACCGACATCACCGAGACACTGAGACACTGAGATCACCGACATCACCGAGACACTGAGATCACCGACATCACCGAGACACTGAGACACTGAGATCACCGACATCACCGAGACACTGAGATCACCGACATCACCGAGACACTGAGACACTGAGATCACCGAGACACCGAGACACTGAGATCACCGACATCACCGAGACACTGAGACACTGAGACACTGAGATCACCGACATCACCCAGACACTGAGATCACCGACATCACCGAGACACTGAGACACTGAGATCACCGAGACACCGAGACACTGAGATCACCGACATCACAGAGACACTGAGATCACCGACATCACCGAGACACTGAGACACTGAGATCACCGACATCACCGAGACACTGAGATCACCGACATCACCGAGACACTGACACACTGATATCACCGAGACACCGAGACACTGAGATCACCAACATCACCGAGACACTGAGACACTGAGATCACCGAGACACCGAGACACTGAGATCACCGAGACACCGAGACACTGAGATCACCAACATCACCGAGACACTGAGACACTGAGATCACCGAGACACCGAGACACTGAGACACTGAGATCACCGACATCACCGAGACACTGAGACACTGAGACACTGAGACACCGAGACACTGAGACACTGAGATCACCGAGACACTGAGACACTGAGATCACCGACATCACCGAGACACTGAGACACTGAGATCACCGACATCACGAGACACTGAGACACTGAGATCACCGACATCACCGAGACACTGAGACACTGAGATCACCGACATCACCGAGACACTGAGATCACCGACATCACCGAGACACCGACATCACCGAGACACTGAGACACTGATATCACCGAGACACCGAGACACTGAGATCACCAACATCACCGAGACACTGAGACACTGAGATCACCGAGACACCGAGACACTGAGACACTGAGATCACCGACATCACCGAGACACTGAGACACTGAGACACTGAGACACCGAGACACTGAGACACTGAGATCACCGAGACACTGAGACACTGAGATCACCGACATCACCGAGACACTGAGACACTGAGATCACCGACATCACCGACATCACCGAGACACTGAGATCACCGAGACACTGAGACACTGAGATCACCGAGACACCGAGACACTGAGATCACCGACATCACCGAGACACTGAGACACTGAGATCACCGACATCACCGAGACACTGAGACACTGAGATCACCGAGACACCGAGACACTGAGATCACCGACATCACAGAGACACTGAGACACTGAGATCACCGACATCACCGAGACACTGAGATCACCGACATCACCGAGACACTGAGACACTGAGATCACCGACATCACCGAGACACTGAGACACTGAGATCACCGACATCACCGAGACACTGAGACACTGAGACACTGAGACACCGAGACACTGAGACACTGAGATCACCGACATCACCGACATCACCGACATCACCGAGACACTGAGACACTGAGACACTGAGACACTGAGATCACCGACATCACCGAGACACTGAGACACTGAGATCACCGACATCACCGAGACACTGAGACACTGAGACACTGAGATCACCGACATCACCGAGACACTGAGACACTGAGATCACCGACATCACCGACATCCCGAGACACTGAGATCACCGAGACACTGAGACACTGAGATCACCGACATCACCGAGACACTGAGACATTGAGATACCAAGATCACCAAGACACTGAGATAGCGAGGTGTCGGCCCCTCATCCACACTGGTCACGCAGCCCCTATATAATTCCGGGTATTGTGCCCTTTTTTTTACCACCGCACTTTGATAATACAGTGGATTTGAGTCACCAGAATTGGGGATAATTGAGAGAACTGTGCTCCTCCTGGAGGTGTCCCGTTTTTTGAAAGTGGCCCCTTTTTTGGGAGCGTCCTCTATTTTTGGAGTGTCTCCTTTTTAGTAGGTCGTCCCTTTCTTACCATCGTACTTTGAAGATACAGTTGCTTTTAATGAGTCACCAAAATTGTGGGTCATCGAGAGGAGAACTGTGCTCCTCCAGGAGGTGTCCCCTTTTTTGAAAGTCGCCCCTATTTTGGGAGCGTCCTCTATTTTTGGAGTGTCTCCTTTTTTGTAGGTTGTCCCTTTCTTACCACCGGACTTTGACAATACAGTTGCATTTAATAAGTCACCAAAATTGTGGGTCATCGAGAGAACTGTGCTCCCCCAGGAGGTGTCCTCTTTTTGAAGGTGTCCCCTTTTTTTGGAGGTTGTCCCTTTTCTGCAGGACAGTAATGATGTTCGCCCGACCTGTGATCTGGATCATTCTGGCACAGTGATCAGGTTCACGGTTCGGCTTCTCTTTCTGTCTTTTTTGCAGGATATGACTGAACCTCCTGAGGTTCTTTATCCTCTTCCTTCCTTTTTCATTCCCGCCATCCTCTATTCCTCCACCATCATTGTCTGCACAGTGTTATCTGATGGTGGTCTCTTCTGTATCCGCCGTCCCTGTGTCTTGCTGAGGTCCCCCTTGTCCTGGGACCCATTGATTGACTCTATGGTGTCGGTGATACAGTGGTCATATAAATGGTGACTGCCGCCGCTGCGTTATTAGCGCTGTCTATACTGAGGACGGATAACAAATGGCTTTTCGGGGGATTTGGATGGATTACTGTGATAAAAGAGCCCAATACTATAAATCACTTCATGACTGTAAATAATTGCTGCTTAGAACGACGGCCCTACAAATTATACCCTTCATAGAGAGAACAGCCCGAGGTGGAGGAGATCTTCCCTCCTGCGCCCCTGTGCAGGGCCGGAGCTGACATTCGGGGTTCTCCTCCTTTCATGCTGATATAAAGGCATTTTTTTGTCTTCTAGTGCTCAAGGGAGCAAATCCTGACAGTGGCGTGCCGCTCTCACCTCTGCTGTACCCCGGGGGTATATTGGGGGTATATTGACGCGCTTATTCTACATAGCGGGATTATCACGAGGTCTCTCTGAGATGATGACGACCACCTGACTGCCGTAGTGAGGAGCAAAAGTGTTGACTTCACTGCAATATATGGCAACTGTACAGTATACAGAAGATATAGTCGAGGTCAGGGCTTTCACAGCAGTAGACTTTATATAGTTATTCATACTTTTATATTTGCAACGTTAAAGTAACCGTACCTCCTGTTCAAGGGATGATAAAGGATTCTTATTGTTGTTCTTGTTATTTAGCATTACACAAAAAATGTGCATGTCTTTGTATCACTTATTTTCTGTTATCTTGCAGCCCGAGGACGGGCTTGGTTTAAGGAGGGGGGACTGTGGCGCCCCTGCGGATCCAGTCACCACAGAGGTACTGAGCCGCTGTTAGGGTGTAGTATCCCATTTATAGGTAATAGAGGCACAGACCGGTGCCGGGACACCCAGGCCGCGCACTAGGAACCATTGTAGTGGGGATGGATGGTGAAGGAAGTAGTTAGAGAGAGTGAGGTCAGGAAGAACACACGTGGGACATGTGACAAGGGGGATAAATAGAGCGGGAAAGATCTAGAATGCAGGAGAGACAGTTGACCAGCTGAGTCGAGGTGGTAGAACAGATGAGGAGAGACTGCAACACCAAGGTCGAGTTGGAGGGACGCTAGAGAAAGTACGCCTGAGAAGTGTCCAGAGGACTGGAGCAAGTGGGAGCTCGTCCTGAGGCCAGAGCTGGGAACAGAGAACACCCAAGTGGCTCCAGGAGGAAGAGAGAGCCCCAGAGGTACGGGAAGTGAGAAATCCACCCGTGAGGCTCGTATCCATTGTCAGGCACAGGCAAATTAAGGGACCAGGCCACAAGAACATGGGCACCGGGAACCCCAAGACTAGAGGAGAAGACAGACCAGGCTCAGCTAGCAACCTGGAGGCGGTGCAACTTCTATGGGAACGCAGTCAACTACCGCACACATCTAGGCTAAAGGGAAACACTGCAGGGGAAGCCCTAAGAAAAGCCAACAGTCACTGGCTCAAAGCTCTGTGTGGTGAGGCAAGCGAAGTGTGAGACAGCAGAGAAAGGACAGAGAAGGGGTACTGGTTACTTACCCGGGAGTAGCTGGATCCCTTCCTCCAAGAACCCAGAGCTCAGCGGGTTGGTGCACAGTAACTTCGAGTAAAAGACCTGAAGACTGCACCCCGCTGTGTCTGTGATCTTTCTTAATGCGTCAAAAGTACAAGAAACACAACTACTAACTCACTCAGGTACCTCTAGCTGCCCTGGGAGTCAGCCTTACCTGTAGAGGGCTTAAGAACATTGCTGCCTCCCAACCATCGGCCCCTAGGAAGACTGTTGTGCGGGGTGCGTCACATAAAAATACAAGTATCCCCAAGTCCAGCTATCCCTGCTTAGAATGAACCCTCCTCACCAGATAACCGTCCCAAAGAGAGAGAGACACCCACACCGAACATTTAAAGACAGCGCCAGGGTCACGGAGCCGGGTCTCGGTCCCTCTGATCCCTGTGATGAAGCCTCAAAGCCCAGTTCCGAGTATCCTAAGGCCCGGAAGGGACGTGTCATAGGCAGGAGGTCTGGGCAGGCGGCAGACAAAAGCACGGTCAAGAAACAAACTGGGTCAACACCAAGAAATTCAGAACATATAAATATCAAATATAATATATATATATAATTATTCATACATACACGGTGTGCAGAATTATTAGGCAGATGAGTATTGTGATCACATGATACTTTGTATCCATGTCGTTACTCCAAGCTGTTATAGGCTGAGAGCCAACTACCAATGAAGTAAATCAGGTGATGGCATCTCTGTAATGAGGAGGGGTGTGGTGTAATGACATCAGCACCCTATATAAGGTGTGCTTAATTATTAGGCAAAATGGGTCAGAAGAGAGATGTGACGGCTCTGAAAAGTCCACAATTGTGAGATGTCTTGCAGAGGGACGCAGCAGTATATTGAAGCGTGATCACCGAACAATCAAGTGTTTCATGGCAAATAGCCAACAGGGTCACAAGAAGCGTGAGGGCAAAAAAGGGGCAAAATAACTGCCCATGAATTGAGGAAGATGAAGCGTGAAGCTGCCAAGATGCCATTTGCCACCAGTTTTGCCATATTTCAGAGCTGCAACATTACTGGAGTATCAGAAAGCACAAGGTGTGCCATACTCAGGGACATGGCCAAGGTAAGGAAGGCTGAAAAACCACCACCTCTGAACAAGAAACATAAGATAAAACCACCACCTCTGAACAAGAAACATAAGATAAAACCGCCACCTCTGAGCAAGAAACATAAGATAAAACCACCACCTCTGAGCAAGAAACATAAGATAAAACCACCACCTCTGAGCAAGAAACATATGATAAAACCACCACCTCTGAACAAGAAACATAAGATAAAACCACCACCTCTGATCAAGAAACATAAGATAAAACCACCACCTCTGAACAAGTAACATAAGATAAAACCACCACCTCTGAACAAGAAACATAAGATAAAACCACCACCTCTGAGCAAGAAACATAAGATAAAACCACCACCTCTGATCAAGAAGCATAAGATAAAACCACCACCTCTGAGCAAGAAACATAAGATAAAACCACCACCTCTGATCAAGAAACATAAGATAAAACCACACTCTGAGCAAGAAACATAAGATAAAACCACCACCTCTGAGCAAGAAACATTTGATAAAACCACCACCTCTGAACAAGAAACATAAGATAAAACCACCTCCACTGAACAAGAAACACAAGCTAAAACCACCACCTCTGAACAAGAAACATAAGATAAAACCACCACCTCTGAACAAGAAACAGAAGATAAAACCACCACCTCTGAACAAGAAACATAAGATAAAACCACCACCTCTGAACAAGAGACATAAGATAAAACCACCACCTCTGAGCAAGAAACATAAGATAAAACCACCACCTCTGAGCAAGAAACATAAGATAAAACCACCACCTCTGAACAAGAAACATAGGGTAAAGCCACCACCTCTGAACAAGAAACATAAGATATAACCACCACCTCTGAGCAAGAAACATAAGATAAAACCACCACCTCTGAGCAAGAAACATAAGATAAAACCACCACCTCTGAACAAGAAACACAAGCTAAAACCACCACCTCTGAACAAGAAACATAAGATAAAACGTTAAGACTGGGCCAAGAAATATCTGAAGACTGATTCTTCAAAGCCTTTATGGCCTGATGAAATGAGAGTGACTCTTGATGGCCAGAGGATGGGCCAGAGGCTGGATCAGTAAAGGGCAGAGAGCTCCACTCCGACTCAGACACCAGCAAGGTGGAGGTGGGTACTGGTATGGGCTGGGATCATCAAAGATCAACTTGTGGGACCTTTTCGGGTTGAGGATGGAGTGAAGCTCAACTCCCGGACCTACTGCCAGTTTCTGGAAGACAACTTCTTCAAGCAGTGGTACAGGAAGAAGTCGGGATCGTTCAAGAAAAACATGATCTTCATGCAGGTCAATGCTCCATCACATGCATCCAACTACTCCACAGCGTGGCTGCCAGTAAAGGGCTAAAAGAAGAACAAATAATGACATGGCCCCTTGTTCACCTGATCTTAACCCCATAGAGAACCTGTGGTCCCTCCTAAAATGTGAGATCTACAGGGAGGGAAAACAGCACACCTCTGGGAACAGTGTCTGGGAGGGAAAACAGAACACCTCTGGGAACAGTGTCTGGAGGCTGTGGTGGCTGCTGCACGCAATGTAGATCGTAAACAGATCAAGCAACTGACACAATCTATGGATGGAGGCTGCTGAGTGTCATCATAAAGAAAGGGGGCGATATTGGGCACTAGATTTTTGGGTTTTGTTCTTGCATGTCAGAAATGTTTATTGCTACATTTTGTGCAGTTATATTGGTTACCTGGTGACAATAAACAAGTGAGATGAGAATATATGTGGTTTTTATTAAGTTGCCTAATAATTCTGCACAGTAATAGTTACCTGCACACACAGATTCCTCCTAGGAGCCAAATCTAAAAACCCCTCCAACTTCCAAAAATATTTAAGGGAACCTGACCCCTCCAAATCACCCCCAACCCTATGAATACCTGTCCCTGCACCATTATAGATCATTATTAGTGGACCTTTTCTGTAACATTGCCAAAATCCACATTTTTCACTTACATATCTGCGACTTCTTGGCCCTGAATAAGTCTCACCGGGCGTTCCCTATGAGACTCTAAGCCCTCCTGAGCAGTTCATGATCACGCCCGATGGGCGTGAAAAATAATCCAAGTCCTCCTTGCCCTGCTGTATGGGCGTAATGAACCAGGGCTTATCCCATTGAACGCCCGAACTCCTTACCCGTGGACAGAACACTACTCAGACAACACAGGGTGAGGGGACCATACACTGGTAAGGCTTTATTGGATCTCCAACAGTCAAAGGCATATAACACAAATACACAATGTCACAGGCAACAGAGTCTCACCCTTCCGCAGGCTCACCAGGGATTAGAATATCTGTGCCTTCGGGGCTTCCAGGGCCACTTACTCCAATCCAACAGCACCCCTCTTTTGGTGGGCACCCACGAGGAAAGGAACAGTAGCAAGCGTAGGGAGCTGACCGAGCACAGCAAAGTCTGTGGCCAGGTGACCGAATTGTCCCACCTGCGTATCTTCCTTAAGTAGTCTCTGATACTCCAGCCGAATCCTGGAAATCTAGGCTGAACTCCTGTAGAATATAATCCAGCCTTGGAGCTCCTCTAGTCAGAACCGAAGCTCCTTGACTGAGGCAATTCAGAGTGTGATGACATGATGTTATTCTGGCAGCCAGAACCAAAATTCCTAGACTGAGGTTGTGGTCTTCCAATCGGGACTGGAGCCCCTAGGTTGAAGACATGTAGCATTCAAACTCCTGGTGACTGAAAAAGTCACTTTTATATCCGAAGCCTACACTTCAGGGTATAGTGTGTTCTTCCAGGATTGTTGGAATAAGGTTGTATTCTTATTGGTTGGATATCTGCATAATTCTCCTCTGAGTGATGTAGACATGAGGGGTGAGGTCATTTACATTACATTAGCAATACACAAACTCAGACAATGAAGGCCCCTGAATAGACTGGTAAGACACAATGAGATAACGAACAAAAGACCAATACGTCTGGCCAAATTAAGAACATTTAACCCACTCCATATACTATAAAAGGCTGTGTTGTCACAGCGGGTACCCTACATATTCCTGGGCATTGAGGAGAGTCCCTGATAGAACCCAGGGCATGGAGGTGCTTACTCTGGGGATTGAGACTTGAGGTCATCACCATCTTCCATCATCTTAGGATAAAGACTTGTTGGCTCCGGAGTGCAGGAGTTGACTCTGACCGCAGCAATGTCCAGTCACTCCGAGCTTTTTATAGACCCTTTTGCCATCTTTCACATTGTTGTGAAATATTGGGAAGAGTCACATTGCTGGAATCAGGGTTTCTGCCCCTGCATTTTGCTTATCTCAAGTTGGGGAACAGAAACGTGGCTACAAATCCCCTTTACGTGAAGAATTGATAATCCTGTAGACTTCACTCCATGGTTTAACTAACAGCCTAATCTATAGGACGCGTGTCCAATAATTCTCATTTTCTCTCTGATGCACCGGCCTCAATCAGCCCATACATTATATATAAGGTGCGTTACCCCACCAGAGTTCATTGGTTGTGTTGTATCATGATAATTTCTATGGCTTTTCATCTCTTTGAAGTGGCTTGTAAAACTGAAGACATATATTTAACAGGGAGCTTAATTATAGGTCTGATCCCCGGCTAACAGGACTGTGAGCGGCGCGCCCGTACAGGGAGTTACTCCACAGCCGAAGCCGAAGCCAAGGAGCACGAGGAGAGCAGATACCTGATAATGTAACGAGGACAGACCCCCGAATGAAGCCACTTGGTGATGACGACCCTTCTTCAGGGCCACCGGTGTTGGCTCCACATCCAGGACTGGACACAATGTGATCCCAATGACGACATCCAGCACTGGACACAATGTGATCCCAATGACGACATCCAGCACTGGACACAATGTGATCCCAATGACGACATCCAGCACTGGACACAATGTGATCCCAATGACGACATCCAGCACTGGACACAATGTGATCCCAATGACGACATCCAGCACTGGACACAATGTGATCCCAATGATGACATCCAGCACTGGAAACAATGTGATCCCAATGACGACATCCAGCACTAGATACAATGTGATCCCAATGACGACATCCAGCACTGGACACAATGTGATCCCAATGACGACATCCAGCACTGGACACAATGTGATCCCAATGATGACATCCAGCACTGGACACAATGTGATCCCAATGACGACATCCAGCACTGGACACAATGTGATCCAATGACGACATCCAGCACTGGACACAATGTGATCCCAATGACGACATCCAGCACTAGATACAATGTGATCCCAATGACGACATCCAGCACTGGACACAATGTGATCCCAATGACGACATCCAGCACTGGACACAATGTGATCCCAATGACGACATCCAGCACTAGATACAATGTGATCCCAATGACGACATCCAGCACTGGACACAATGTGATCCCAATGACGACATCCAGCACCAGACACAATGTGATCCCAATGACGACATCCAGCACTGGACACAATGTGATCCCAATGATGACATCCAGCACTGGACACAATATGATCCCAATGATGACATCCAGCACTGGACACAATGTGATCCCAATGACGACATTCAGGACTGGACACAATGTGATCCCAATGACGACATCCAGCACCGGACACAATGTGATCCCAATGACGACATCCAGCACTGGACACAATGTGATCCCAATGACGACATCCAGCACTGGACACAATGTGATCCCAATGATGACATCCAGGACTGGACACAATGTGATCCCAATGATGACATCCAGGACTGGACACAATGTGATCCCAATGACGACATTCAGGAGTGTAACTACAACAGGTGCAGGGGCTGCAGTCACACTTGGGCCCCGGAGCCTAGGGGGCCCCAAAAGTCCCTTTGGCCAATAGAAAAAGACTATCGCTATTAAAGATTAGCAATAATTGGGGGCCCATTGAAGCTTTCACATCGGGGCCCCTGAGCTTCAAGTTACACCGCTGGCTATAATGAAAGACATAGAGGGGGAGATTGATCTGCCGCTGATTTTTGCTATCATTATGGGGTCAGATCTTAGGGAAAGGGGTCACCAATTCAGAGCCTCAGGGATGCTACATTGTATACTAATTTTGCAGTAAATGTGGAGACTATGGGGAATGTGGGATCATCTATGATAAAGGAGATAAAACCTGCGAAAATCCTCATTCAGAGCTAAAGGAGGACGGAGGTAACAGAGGCTCAATTATTGCCTCAATTTGCCTCCACTGATCCCATAGAAGCTGCAGGAGCTGCCCAGATATTTAATGTCCTCCGATCATCCGGCAGGTAAAGAAGAGCAGAATATACAAAGGAGGACATAGGGGAGCATAAGAGAGTATAGGAGGACATAGGAGGACATAGGAAGGTATAGGAGGACATAGGAAGGTATAGGAGGACATAGGGGAGCATAAGAGGGTATAGGAGGACATAGGAGGACATAGGAAGGTATAGGAGGACATAGGAATGTATAGGAGGACATAGGAAGGTATAGGAGGACATAGGAGGACATAGGAAGGTATAGGAGGACATAGGAATGTATAGGAGGGTATAGGAGGACATAGGATGGCATAGGAGGGCATAGGAGGACATAGGAGGGCATAGGAGGACATAGGAGGAGATAGGAAGGTATAGGAGGACATAGGGGAGCATAAGAGGGAATAGGAGGGCATAGGAGAACATAGGAAGGTATAGGAGGACATAGGAAGGTATAGGAAGGTATAGGAGGACATAGGAAGGTATAGGAAGGTATAGGAGGACAAAGGAGGACATAGGAAGGTATAGGAGGACATAGGGGAGCATAAGAGGGAATAGGAGGACATAGGAAGGCATAGGAGGACATAGGAAGGTATAGGAGGACAAAGGAAGGTATAGGAAGACATAACAAGACATAGGAAGGTATAGGGGCATAGGAGGACATAGGAAGGTATAGGAAGGTATAGGAGGACAAAGGAGGACATAGGAAGGTATAGGAGGACATAGGGGAGCATAAGAGGGAATAGGAGGGTATAGGAGGACAAAGGAAGGTATAGGAGGACATAACAAGACATAGGAAGGTATAGGAGGCATAGGAGGACATAGGGGAGCATAAGAGGGTATTGGAGGGCATAGAAGGACATAGGAAGGTATAGGAGATCATAGGAAGGCATAGAAGGGCATAGGAGGACATAGGAAGGTATAGGAGGAGATAACAGTACATAGGAGGATGTACAAGGACATCAGAGGACATAGGAGGGCAAAGGAGTACATAATAGGACATAGGAGAACATAGGAAGTAGAAGGATATAGGAGAACATAGGAGAAGATAAGGGAACATAGCAGAACCCAGGAGAACATAGGAGGACAGAGGAGAACATAGGAGGATGCTGCTATTGTCATTACACCTTATAGCAGTGTCCCATTACTTTGACATTGATTGGATATCATTATTATAGGTGATCAATATCAGATCAGGGTGTGATCCAACATCCAATGTGATAACACAGATAGAGAGAGACAAGCGTGTGATAGATAGGAAATACATTTATAGATTGATCAAGAGGTAGACAGGAAGAATATATGAGATAGAGAGATACAGTAAAAACATGTGTGATAGAGATAGATGATTGATAGACAGGTACATATAGATACAGTTGTGGCCAAAAGTATTGACACCCTGCAATTCTGTCAGATAATCCTCAGTGTCTTCCTGTAATGATTGCAATCACAAATTCTTTGCTATTATTATCTTCATTTAATTTGTCTTCAATGAAAAAAACATAAAGAGAATTGTCCTAAAGCCAAATTGGATCTAATTCCACCAAACATAAAAAAGGGGGTGGACAAAAGTATTGACACTGTTAGAATAATCATGTGATGCTTCTGTAATTAGTGTAATTAACAGCACCTGTAACTTACCTGTGGCACCTAACAGATGTTGGCAATAACTAAATCACACTTGCAGCCAGTTGACATGGATTAAAGTTGACTCCACCTCTGTCCTGTGTCCTTGTGTGTACCACATTGAGCATGGAGAAAAGAAAGAAGACCAAAGAACTGTCTGAGGACTTGAGAAACCAAATTGTGAGGAAGCATGAGCAATCTCAAGGCTACAAGTCCATCTCCAAAGACCTGAATGTTCCTGTGTCTACCGTGCGCAGTGTCATCAAGAAGTGTAAAGCCCATGGCACTGTGGCTAACCTCCCTAGATGTGGACGGAAAAGAAAGATTGACAAGAGATTTCAACGCAAGATTGTGCGGATTGTGGATAAAGAACCTCGACTAACATCCAAACAAGTTCAAGCTGCCCTGCAGTCCGAGGGTACAACAGTGTCACCCCGTACTATCCGTCAGTGTCTGAATGAAAAGGGACTGTATGGTAGGAGACCCAGGAAGACCCCACTTCTTACCCCGAGACATAAAAAAGCCAGGCTGGAGTTTGCCAAAACTTACCTGAGAAAGCCTACAACGTTATGGAAGAATGTTCTCTGGTCAGATGAGACAGAAGTAGAGATTTATGGGCAAAGGCATCAACATAGAGTTTACAGGAGAAACAAAGAGGCATTCAAAGAAAAGAACACGCTCCCTACAGTCAGACATGGCGGAGGCTCCCTGATGGTTTGGGGTTGCTTTGCTGCCTCTGGCACTGGACTGCTTGACCGTGTGCATGACATTATGAAGTCTGAAGACTACCAACACATTGTGCAGCATAATGTAGGGCCCAGTGTGAGAAAGCTGGGTCTTCCTCAGAGGTCATGGGTCTTCCAGCAGGACAATGACCCAAAACACACTTCAAAAAGCCCTAGAAAATGGTGTGAGAGAAAGCACTGGAGACTTCTAAGGTGGCAGCAATGAGTCCAGACCTGGATCCCATAGATCACCTGTGGAGAGATCTAACAATGGCAGTTTGGAGAAGGCGCCTTCACATATCAGGACCTGGAGCAGTTTGCCAAAGAAGAATGGTGTAAAATTCCAGCAGAGCATTGTAAGAAACTCATTGATGGTTACCGGAAGCGGCTGATCGCAGATATTTTGGCTAAAGGTTGTGCAACCAAGTATTAGGCTGAGGGCGCCAATACTTTTGTCCGGCCCATTTTTGGAGTTTTGTGTGAAATGATCAATGTTTTGCTTTTTGCTTCATTCTCTTTTGTGTTTTTTCATTGAAGACAAATTAAATGAAGATAATAATAGCAAAGAATTTGTGATTGCAATCATTTTCAGGAGGAAACTGGGTATTATCTGACAGAATTGCAGGGGTGTCAATACTTTTGGCCAACATTGTATATATATATAATGTACACACATATAACATACGACTCCATCCACATGACACACGCTGTAGACACAATACTCTGTGGATCTTCTCTTGGTTTCAGCTTCGTGTCAGTACAGGAGCAGGAGATGAGGCTTTTCCTTCTGACATCAAAGGCGGCTCGTCCGTGTCCTCGCTCAGGTGTTCGCCTCCTTCTTCTTCTCCTCCTTCAAATCCAGTAATATTGCATTTCTTGGCGACGCTGATTCCTTTCGTCAGAGCCGCTGGCTCCACATCAAACCGACTCGCCGCCTCGGAATCTATTTTGGATATACAGACGTATTAACCCTTTGTGGAATCTCGTCTGATTACCTGGGAATTAATGTGCGGGATGTTTGTGCATAATTTCCATGTCACCCACAGTCACTGGCGGAGTCCGTGCTCTGCAGAGAACCACAGCAGGTGCTCAGAGCAGAGGTGCCCAGTATGGAGAGAGGGTACTAGGATAGAGAGGGGGTACTAGGATAGAGAGGGGGCCCAGTATGGAGAGGGGCCCAGTATGGATAGGGGGCCCGGTATGGAGAGAGGGTACTAGGATAGAGAGGGGCCCAGTATGGAGAGGGGCCCAGTATGGATAGGGGGCCCGGTATGGAGAGAGGGTACTAGGATAGAGAGGGGGCCCAATATGGAGAGAGGCCCAGTATGGAGAGAGGGTACTAGGATAGAGAAGGGGCCCAGTATGGAGAGGGGCCCAGTATGGAGAGGGGGCCCAGTATGGAGAGAGGGTACTAGGATAGAGAGGGGGCCCAGTATGGAGAGAGGCCCAGTATGGAGAGGGGGCCCAGTATGGAGAGAGGGTACTAGGATAGAGAGGGGGCCCAGTATGGAGAGAGGCCCAGTATGGAGAGAGGGTACTAGGATAGAAAAGGGGCCCAGTATGGAGAGGGGCCCAGTATGGAGAGGGGGCCCAGTATGGAGAGAGGGTACTAGGATAGAGAGGGGGCCCAGTATGGAGAGAGGCCCAGTATGGTGAGGGGCCCTAGGATAGAGAGGGGGCCCAGAATGGAGAGGGGCCCAGTATGGAGAGGGGGCCCAGTATGGAGAGAGGGTACTAGGATAGAAAGGGGGCCCATTATGGAGAGGGGCCCAGTATGGTGAGGGGCCCTAGGATAGAGAGGGGGCCCAGTATGGAAAGAGGGTACTAGGATGGAGAGGAGACCCAGTATGGAGAGGGGCCCAGTATGGAGAGGGGGCCCTAGGATAGAGAGGGGGCCCAGTATGGAGAGGTGGCCCTAGGATAGAGAGGGGGCCCTAGGATAGAGATGGAGCCCCAGTATGGAGAAGGGGCCCCAGTATGTAGAGAGGGCCCCAGGATGGAGAGAGGGCCCTAGGATAGAGAGGGGGCCCCAGTATAGAGAAGGGTCCCCAGTATGTAGAGAGGGCTCCAGGATGGGGAGAGGGTACTAGGATAGAGAGGGAGCCCCTGGATGGAGAAGGGGCCCAGAATGGAGAAGGGGCCCACTATGGAGAGGGGGCCCAAGGATAGTGAGGGGGCCCTAGTATGGAGAAGGGGCCCCAGTATGTAGAGAGGGCCCAGTATGAGAGGGGCCCCATCAGAACTACATTTATCAGTGGTGTAACTTGAAGTTCAGGGGCTCCGATGTGAAAGCTCCAATGGGGCCCTCAATTACTGCAAATCTTTACTAGCAATAGTCTTTTTCTATATGACAAGGGAACTTTTGCGGCCCCGTGTCATAGCAACCCTTGCACCTGTTGTAGTTACGCCCCTGACATTTACTTTATTGCCCTTTTGCAGTGGTGTAACTTCAAGCTCATGGGCCCCGATGCAAAAGCTCCAACGGGGCCCCCAATTATTGCAAATCTTCAGTAGCATTAGTTTTTCTATAGACCAAAGAGACTTTTGGGGCCCCCTAGGCTCCAGGGCCCAGGTGCAGCCCCTGCACCTGCTGTAGTTACACCCTTGTGACTAGTGATTTAATACAAAATCCAGAATAATGATCTTATTTGCTGTGTATAATGTTGTTTATGAATAATAGTGATTAGTTATTACTATTTTCATATATACATATATCACTATGTGATTCAATGTAAAAAATAGGCCGTCAATTATTCTGTTATGGCAAATAATTATTCTATATTTACAGTAAATACAAAGAAAAGTTATAGATTATTTCACTTGTTTCATAATAATCTTTAATAGAATTAAGAAGTATCTAATACAATGTGACCCAGGTGTGAATCCTTCCTCTCTGGTGACATTGTGTCTGTATGTGGAGTGGATTATTTCAGTTATTTTATTATAATAACCAGAACATCCCATTATTCTATATTACACATATTTTGCTCTTGCAGTTCCCCGGTGCAGCCAGCAGGGGGCGCTCTGATCACAGAGTATTGGAGGCTTCCTATAATCTGCAGCCTCTGGATGTTTTCATCATATAATATCAGCAGAGATTATATAGTGATGGGGGGAGGGGGAGCGCCGTATACTGGGGGCATCACCGAAACCCCAATACTCTGCGGATAATAACCTACAAGGTGGAGACGTCTGAGCGACATCACAGTCTATAGGGGAGAATGTTCTATATAGGACGGATGCCGTCTGTGCTCAGCACTGTGTGATGTATAGATTGTATATAGGACCAGAGAGCAGGGCGGTGGGGGATCAGCCTCAGATCACGGGGGCCACAATGGTCTGAGGGATCCGGTGACGAGGGATCAAAGATCACAGGATTCACTTTATTAGATGGTAAATTTCATTCCAGTTTATTATTTGGACTCATGAAAACAAATAACTGATCAATAACAGGAGAGAAAAGAGCAAAATACTCATCATACACTACACCAACATCACCTGATCCAATCCACCCATCATATCGCATTATCTATCTATCTATCTATCTATCTATCTATCTATCTATCTATCTATCTATCTATCTATCTATATCTATCTATCTATCTATCTATCTATTATCTATCTATCTATCTATCTATCTATCTATCTATCTATCTATCTATCTCTCTATATCTATCTATCTATCTATCTATTATCTATCTATCTATCTATCTATCTATTATCTATCTATCTATCTATCTACCTATCTGTATCTATCTATCTATCTATCTATCTATCTATCTATCTATCTATCTATCTATCTCTCTATATCTATCTATCTATCTATCTATCTATCTATTATCTATCTATCTATCTATCTATCTATCTATTATCTATCTATCTATCTATCTACCTATCTGTATCTATCTATCTATCTATCTATCTATCTATCTATCTATCTATCTATCTATCTATCTATCTCTCTATATCTATCTATCTATCTATCTATCTATCTATCTATTATCTACCTATCTGTATCTATCTATCTATCTATCTATCTATCTATCTATCTATCTATCTGTATCTATCTATCTATCTATCTATCTATCTATTATCTATCTATCTACCTATCTGTATCTATCTATTTATCTATCTATCTGTCTATCTATTCTATCTATCTATCTATCTATCTATATCTATTTATCTATCTATATCTATTTATCTATCTATCTATCTATCTATCTATGTCTATCTCTCTATCTATCTATCTATCTATCTATCTACCTATCTCTATCTATCTATCTATCTATCTATCTATTAACAATCTCAATAATCTATCTACCTATTATTTCATCTATCTTATAAAAAGTCCTATCTTTACTCTTTCTCTCTACGGATATATTAAACTGCACATATGTATTTCCTGTAGGGACTCCTCCATATTAGTGACAGGACTCTGGATAAAGCATCACTTCTGATTTTATAGGATAAGATAAAAAAGACAATCACAGATATTCTAAATTAAAATATTATATTCCATGTAATAGCACTAATAGGCAGAATACACATTTTATTATACTTTGAAAAGCCATAATAATATAACAATCGTGTATCCTAATATTACTGCCATGCAGTGACAGAGGAGCGTCATACAGTGTCCATATTACAGGTTCTATTAGATCACTAGGGTAGTCACAGAGAAACCCTGATACAATGTGTGTGATTACTGGTGACATCGCACAGTGCTGTCCTGGGTGAGCTGTGCTGGACGACATTGGACGACAATGGACGACATTGGACAACATCAGACGACATTGCACAACATTGGACGACATTGAACGTCTACTTTGACGTTGGACGTCTCTGGGTGAATGTTCTGAGGACGTCTCCTTTGAGGTCATCGCTCGGTAATAAGATGCTCTAAAATGATATTATTTTGCTATTCAGTGTAATATTATGTGTGATCTGCATATTAGCGCTATTACTGTGACTGAAACAGAATCTATAGGTTTATTATACCAAGTAGCGCTTGTGTCTGTGGTCAGATCACATATATGGATTTGTCTTGAAGTGGAGATGTGTGCGTCATGATTATATACAATTTATAATGGAAAGAGGAATAGAGTAAGGCCTTGTTCACACACACCTATGCGTTTTTTTAGCCCTTAGAACAACGGATCCGTTTTTCTAAGGGTGCCAAATAGTGTCCCCTGAGGTTCTGAACGTTTTCAAGAAGTTTTTGGACTTAGTCATTTTTTCATTAAAAACGCATATGCGTTAACGCAGGTGCCTATATGTGCCATGTGTTAACGCATGCGTTTCCCATAGGGCCCCATGTTAAAAAAACCCCATGCAGTGTTTTTTGGAATGGTGAAAAAAAAACGCATGTGTTGTTAAAAAACGCAGCTACACTTAAGTGCACCAGACGTTAACACATCTGCGTTTTCTATAAACAGCTAAAAAACGCATAGAATGCCAAACACGCAGGTATGTGTGAACAAGGCCTTATCCGTTTTTCTATCAGTTTTTGGACTTGAAAAAAAAAAATGCAAAAACTGATGCCAAAAACGGACCAAGGGCTTATGTGTAACCCTAGCCTAAGTCTGGGGTCACGGGTGACACTCACCGTTTATAGCAGCTGTCAGAGACATCCGCTAAAAACTTACGGTATACATTTTCTGCTGGAGCGGATATGGTTAACGGTGTGCACTCCAGCAGGACGCAGCACCAGAGCACCTCATACCTGCACAGCGGCCGCTCACACAGCGTCTTGTCAGGAGCGATCTTTGGGTGCAGTAAAAAAACGCACAACATTTTTTTTTGCACTTTTGCCACTGCATTTTGTGCATTGCAGCCTATGGATCCATTTTTCAACAAAATCTAAGTTGAAAAACGAATGCTTTTAGCAGATCCAGGGCTCATGTGTGACCTGAGGCTAAGAGAGAAAATCAGAAAGAAAGAGAAAAAAGAAAGAAAGGGAAGAAAAGAAAAACAAAAGCAAGGGCAGAAAGAGAAAAGAGAGAAAAAGAAAGAGAAGAAAGAAAGAAAGAAAGAAGGAAAAGAAAGAAAGAAGAAAGAAAGAAAGAAAGAAAGAAGAGAAGAAAGAAAGAAAAAAAAGAGGGATATAAAAAGAAAAATGGTAAAATATACAGACAAAAACAAAAGAAAGAAAAGAAAAGAAAAGTAAAACGAAGATAAAGTACAAGAAAAGTACAATGAAGTGAAAGCGAACTGTTCTGGGATCACAAGGACGGGCTGCTGTATCTGTGCTGGAAAGGTAAATAATAGAAGAAAAAAAATAAATGGGAAAAAATAAGAAAGAACCAAAAGGGCAGAAAAGGGGGGAAGCAAAAGGAAGAAAAAAAAGAAATAGATAGAAATGTGTGAAAAAGGAGGAAGAAGAAAATGAAAACACGTCTGTCTCCTCTACCACAAGAGAGGACATCCGGGCCCCTGCACAGCATCGGTGTGACTCTGGGCCCCTGAGCAGGTGTGGGTAGGACCCCTGTGCAGTGTCGGTTGGTCTGTAGACCCATGTGCAGTGTCGGTAGGTCTGTAGACCCCTGTGCAGTGTCGGTGGGTCCCTGACCCCTGTGCAGTGTCGGTGGGTCTGTAAACCCCTGTGCAGTATTAGTGGGTCTGTAGACCTCTGTGCAGTGTCTGTGGGTCTGTAGACCCCTGTGCAGTGTCGGTGGGTCTGTAGACTCCTGTGCAGTGTCGGTGGGTCTCTGGCCCCTGTGCAGTGTCGGTGGGTCTCTGGTCCCTGTGCAGTGTCGGAGGGTCTCTGGCCCCTGTGCAGTGTCGGAGGGTCTCTGGCCCCTGTGTAATGTTGGTGGGTCTCTGGTCCCTGTGCAGTGTCGGAGGGTCTCTGGCCCCTGTGCAGTGTCGGTAGGTCTGTAGACTCTTGTGCAGTGTTGGTGGGTCTCTGGCCCCTGTGCAGTGTCGGTGGGTCTGTAGACCCCTGTGCAGTGTCGGTAGGTCTGTAGACCCCTGTGCAGTGTCGGTAGGTCTGTAGACTCCTGTGCAGTGTCGGTAGGTCTGTAGACCCCTGTGCAGTGTCGGTGGGTCTGTAGACCCCTGTGCAGTGTCAGTAGGTCTGTAGACCCCTGTGCAGTGTCGGTGGGTCTGTAGACTCCTGTGCAGTGTCGGTAGGTCTCTGGCCCCTGTGCAGTGTCGGTGGGTCTCTGGTCCCTGTGCAGTGTCGGAGGGTCTCTGGCCCCTGTGCAGTGTTGGTGGGTCTGTAGACTCTTGTGCAGTGTTGGTGGGTCTCTGGCCCCTGTGCAGTGTCGGTGGGTCTGTAGACCCCTGTGCAGTGTCGGTAGGTCTGTAGACCCCTGTGCAGTGTCGGTAGGTCTGTAGACTCCTGTGCAGTGTCGGTAGGTCTGTAGACCTTTGTGCATGTCGGTAGGTCTGTAGACCCCTGTGCAGTGTCGGTAGGTCTGTAGACCCCTGTGCAGTGTCGGTAGGTCTGTAGACTCCTGTGCAGTGTCGGTAGGTCTGTAGACCCCTGTGCAGTGTCGGTAGGTCTGTAGACCCCTGTGCAGTGTCGGTAGGTCTGTAGACCCCTGTGCAGTGTTGGTAGGTCTGTAGACCCCTGTGCAGTGTCGGTAGGTCTGTAGACCCCTGTGCAGTGTTGCGTTAGGTCTGTAGACCTCCTGTGCGTGTCGGTAGGTCTGTAGACCCTGTGCAGTGTCGGTAGGTCTGTAGACCCCTGTGCAGTGTCGGTAGGTCTGTAGACCCCTGTGCAGTCGTAGTGTCTGTAGTCCTGGTGCAGTGTCTGGTCTGTAGACCCCTGTGCAGTGTCGGTAGGTCTGTAGACTCCTGTGCAGTGTCGGTAGGTCTGTAGACCCTGTGCAGTGTCGGTAGGTCTGTAGACCCCTGTGCAGTGTCGTAGGTCTGTAGACCCTGTGCAGTGTTCTTGACCTGTGCAGTGCGGTAGGTCGAGACTGTGCAGTGTGTGGTCTGAGACTCCTTGCAGTGCGGTAGTCTTAACCTGTGCAGTGTGGTGTCTGTAGACCCCTGTGCAGTGTGGTAGTCTGTAGACCTGTGCAGTGTCGTGGTCTGTGCCCTGTGCAGTGTTGGTGGCTGTAGACCCTGTGCAGTGTCGGTGTCTGTAGACCCCTGTGCAGTGTGTGGTCTGTAGACCCCTGTGCAGTGTCGTAGTCTGTAGACCTGTGCATGTCGGTGTCTGTAGACCTGTGCAGTGTCGGTGGTCTGTAGACCTGTGCAGTGTTGGTTGGTCTGTAGACCCTGTGCAGTGTCGTAGGTCTGTAGACTCCTGTGCAGTGTGGTAGGTCTGTAACCTGTGCAGTGTGTGGTCTGTAGACCTGTGCAGTGTCGGTGGTCTGTAGACCCCTGTGCAGTGTGTGGTCTGTAGACCTGTGCAGTGTGGTGGTCTGTAACCTGTGCAGTGTCGGTAGGTCTTAGCCTGTGCAGTGTCGTAGTCTGTAGACCTGTGCAGTGTGGTAGTCTGTAGACCCTGTGCATGTCGTGTTGTAGACCTGTGCATGTCGTTGGTCTGTAACCTGTGCAGTGTGGTGGTCTGTAGACCCCTGTGAGTGTCGGAGTCTGTAACCTGTGCAGTGTCGGTAGGTCGTAGACCTGTGCATGTGGTAGGTCTGTAGACCTGTGCAGTGTGGTTGGTCTGTAGACCTGTGCAGTGTGGTAGGTCTGTAGACCCTTGCAGTGTCGGTAGGTCTGTAGATCTGTGCAGTGTCGGTAGTCTTTAGACCCTGTGCAGTGTCGGTAGGTCTGTAGACCTGTGCAGTGTCGGTAGGTCTGTAGACCTGTGCAGTGTGTGGTCGTAGACCCCTGTGCAGTGTGTGGTCTTGACCTGTGCAGTGTGTGTCTGTAGACCTGGCAGTGTCGGTAGTCTGTAACCTGTGCAGTGTCGGTGTCTGTAGACCCTGTGCAGTGTCGTTGTCTGTAGACCCTGTGCAGTTCGGTTGGTCTGTGACCCTGTTGCAGATGTCGGTGTGTCTGTAGACCTGTGCAGTGTCGGTGGTCTGTAGACCTGTGCAGTGTCGTGGTCTGTAGACCCTGTGCAGTGTCGTGTCTGTAGACCTGTGCAGTGTGTGTCTGTAACCTTGCAGTTGTGTCTGTAGACCCTGTGCAGTGTCGGTAGGTCTGTAGACCCTGTGCGTGTCGTGGTCTGTAGACCCTGTGCATGTCGGTAGGTCTGTAGACCTGTGCATGTCGGTGGTCTGTAGACCTGTGCAGTGTCGTTGGTCTGTGACCTGTGCAGTGTGGTTGGTCTGTAACCTGGCAGTGTCGTGGTCTGTAGACCCGTGCAGTGTGGTGGTCTGTAGACCCCTGTGCAGTGTGGTGGTCGTAGACCCTGTGCAGTGTGGTGGTCTGTAGACCTGTGCTGTTGTAGACCTTGCATGTCGGTGGTCTGTAGACCTGTGCATGTCGGTGGTCTGTAGACCTGTGCAGTGTGGTAGGTCGTAGACCTGTGCAGTGTGGTAGGTCTGTAGACTCCTTGCAGTGTCGTGTGTAGACCCTGTGCAGTTCGTGGTTTAGACCTTGCAGTGTGGTGTTGTAGACCCTGTGCAGTGTCGGTAGGTCTGTAGACTCCTGTGCACTGTCAGGTGGTCTGTAGACTCCTGTGCACGTGTTGGTAGGTCTGTAGACCCCTGTGCAGTGTCGGTAGGTCTGTAGACCCCTGTGCAGTGTCGGTTAGGTCTGTAGACCCCTGTGCAATGTCGGTTGGTCTGTAGACCCCTGTGCAGTGTTGGTTGTTCTGTAGACCCCTGTGCAGTGTTGGTTGGTCTGTAGACTCCTGTGCAGTGTCGGTAGGTCTGTAGACTCCTGTGCAGTGTCGGTTGGTCTGTAGACCCCTGTGCAGTGTGGTAGGTCTGTAGACCCTGTGCAGTGTCGGTAGGTCTGTAGACCCCTGTGCAGTGTCGGTAGGTCTGTAGACCCCTGTGCAGTGTCGGTAGGTCTGTAGACCCCTGTGCAGTGTCGGTAGGTCTGTAGACCCCTGTGCAGTGTCGGTAGGTCTGTAGACTCCTGTGCAGTGTCGGTAGGTCTGTAGACCCCTGTGCAGTGTCGGTAGGTCTGTAGACTCCTGTGCAGTGTCGGTTGGTCTGTAGACCCCTGTGCAGTGTCGGTAGGTCTGTAGACTCCTGTGCAGTGTCGGTAGGTCTGTAGACTCCTGTGCAGTGTCGGTTGGTCTGTAGATTCCTGTGCAGTGTTGGTAGGTCTGTAGACCCCTGTGCAGTGTCGGTAGGTCTGTAGACCCCTGTGCAGTGTCGGTAGGTCTGTAGACCCCTGTGCAGTGTTGGTAGGTCTGTAGACCCCTGTGCAGTGTCGGTTGGTCTGTAGACTCCTGTGCAGTGTCGGTTGGTCTGTAGACCCCTGTGCGGTGTCGGTGAGTATCTGTTTATTTATATTTATAAGGACTGGCATCACCTTAATGTGCAGGTGCAAGCAAAAAATATGTGTGCACTTAGGGAAATAAAGTTGCTGCAACACTGAACACATTTACGGAGGGGAAAAAGCTTAATGGCTGATACATGAAATGCCGGATTGTCTGTGCAGCTATAAATGCATATGTGATAAGTGAACTCAGTAAATACTATACTGGAATAAATGAATTAAGAGACTTAGCTTCATTACTGACGTCACTGCGAAGAGCCCGGTAACTGCGCCAAAGTGCTATCAAACTCACCGGGTCCTACTCTGACACTATGTGCGGTCTGCATTGGTGGGATGAGGTTTATGTGACTGTGGTCTGCAATTACAAAGCAGCTGGAAGTGGTCTGTACCAGGACCAGGGCTACAGCAAGATGGAGGTGTGGGCGAAGGTACAGGGCGGGGGAAGGGAGCACAGTCAAAAAAAGTCATATTCTATATATATAAGGACTGGCATCACCTTAATGTGCATTGGTGAGTATCTGGACCCCTGTGCAGTATCGGGGGGTATCTGGACCCTGTGCAGTGTCGGGGGGTCTCTGGCCCCTGTGCAGTGTCGGTGGGTCTGTAGACCCCTGTGCAGTGTCAGTTGGTCTCTGGACCCCTGTGTAGTATCGGGGGGTATCTGGACCCCCACGGCTCAAGTTTATGATAGGGATACGTTGTGATCGGCAGTGATACATTACAGCAGATTACTGAGATTCTTCCTGCCAGGATCAGATCTAAACCTTCTCCCTCTTTTCTCATTAATCTCATCTTCCTCCTGAAGTCGTAGATACTAAATTATTTATAGGAGAAATCTTCTTTTGCATCCAGTAAGTAACGATTATATCTCTCCTGGTTTATGAAGATTAATTTATTCTAATTTTTTTTACATTAATTCAGCAAAAAATACACAACTAAGCAGAAGAAACGAGGTCCTGAAATAGTAACATTTCCCCAAATTCCTCCAAAGCAAAATACCTTGTTGGATTTACATTAATAATAAATGCACATTAGCTAAATATTCCGTCCTACAAATGAGACGACCGTCAGCGGCTGCAATAATTTGTATGGAGCTGGAATAAATTTCCCACTGCGATAAGGTGCAGATAGGAACTAGGTCAAATTAGTGAGATATGAAAACCTCGACGTGGGCATTTTCTGGACATTTTAATTTTTCTTTTGTCAGATCAATATCAGCCCCAATCAGAATGCGGCATACCAGGGGCAAGTGCCGGGGCCCTGGACAGCTGGGGGGGGCCCACTCAGCAATGCAAGTAAAAGTATGAACAGAAGTTTGGACGCCTCATTGAAAGCTTCTGTGCTTTTGACATGACCGATGATGTGATCTGAAGGTTGGACGTCGCCCATTGAAAGTATAGATGTTGTGAAAAGAATACCTTGTTGGATTTACATTATTAATAAATGCAAATTAGCTAAATATTCTGTCCTATAAATAAGATGACCTGCAGCGGCTTCAATAATTTATATGGAGCTGGAATATATTTCCCACTGCAATAAGGTGCAAATAGGAATTAGGTCAAATTAGTGAGATAAGATAACTTCTGCATGGGCATTTTTTGGAGATTTTATTTTTTTTTCTTCATATCACTATCATCCCCAGTCAGGGCCGGCGTCAGCACATGGCATACCAGGGGCAAGTGCCGGGGCCCTGGACAGCTGGGGGGGCCCACTCAGCAATGCAAGTAAAAGTATGAACAGAAGTTTGGATGCCTCATTGAAAGCTTCTGCACTTCCGACATGATCAATGATGTGATCTGAAGGTTGGACGCCCATCAAATGTCCATCGAAACCATTGATGTAATTCATGAAAAAAACATCTTTTTTTTTTCACTTAATTACAAGTATTTGAGGCAATATTGGCTTTTACAGACTCTGTTTCCCCAAACATTCATCTTTGATGTGGTCTGATCTGTTAAATCAACTGAGGAGCTCACAATATGACCTATAAAAGAAGGATAAACTCCCAGTTACACCATCATAGTGAGCTCACTGATGGATTCTCAGTTACCTCATTCAGACATCAGAATGAGCTTTGAACATTAATAAAGCCCAATTGTAAAAACCATTTTTGCCATTGATGTAATTCAGTTAAATGACAGAAAACAAAGATTCCAACCATTTTCTACAAATGTCTGTAGTGATTGGATAGTTCAGTTCAGTGTCCGCTCTGTGCACAGATAGCAGCTCCTCCTTCGGCTCCTCCTCCGGCTCCTCCTCCGGCTCCTCCTCCAGCTCCTCCTCCAGCTCCTCCTGGGTTCCTCTTATATTTTTAAATGTAAATTATTGCAAAATGCTTGTAAAACTTTACCAACTTTACAAATTATCACTAATAAAAAAAAATTCTGTTCTCAAAATTGGAGGAATTTTAGTTCTATTCTTAGTACCTGTTGCATAAGATTCCCAGGCAGGGAGTGAAGCGCTTACTTGCTCTTTGATATACAGCTTGTAGGCGCTGCACTGAAACTGGCTGCATTGCTGGATTCAGTCAGCTTCAATGGAGGCAGGAAAGTGGAGGAAAGCAGGAAGCTGGGAGGTGTGATGGATTCCTGCTCTTCTGTCTCACTTACTTAGCTGCAGCAGTATGGAGGACACTTTACATCAGTGTTAAAGGGATCCTGTCACCCCCAAAACACCTCTAAACCTATTAAAAGCTGTCCCTAGAGCATATTCACACTTACCCTACACTCCTTTTACCTCCTAAATGCAGCAAGTGAAAATGAAGATAAATGTTATTACACTACCTCATTAGGGATGATAATTAGTGACTATGGTATTCATAGTCACTCTGGCAGGCTCTCCCACTTCATGATATCACGCCTCCATAGGCGTGATCTTGTAATCAGATTAAAATGCGCGCCTCCCCGCCGCTCTGTGCTGTCTCGGCCTGGGCTGCAGTGTGCGGCTGGGTGACGCGAATCGCGTCATTTCCGGCGCCGGTTGACGTAGTACACCTGCGCCGCTCTGTTAGCTTCAAAACGCGCCCGAATAGTAGCGGACTCGGGGGACTAGCTACTCGACGAGTTTTCTTAGGAATTACTCGGGGGTAGCGAGTCCCTGTACTTTTGCAGTGTATCTATACAGATACACTACAAAAGTACCCTAAAAGTTAATCTAAGGGGTTAAAAACAATAAACATTCTCACCTCCTGTACCTTATGTACTGGTACCGAAGACCTCCGGCTGTTACAGGACCTCCGAGACCACCGGGAGAAGATGGGGAAAAGGACCTTGCAGTTCAGCCAATCAGCATGCGGCTAGCGGTCACATGGGTTTGTCATGTGGCCGCAGTGCAGCCGCGTCACAACCCATGTGACCGCTAGCCGCATGCTGATTGGCTGAACTGCAAGGTCCTTTTCCCTATCTTCTCTCGGAGGTCCTGTAACAGCCGGAGGTCTTCGGTACCGCTACCGGTACATAAGGTACAGGAGTACAGGAGGTGAGTATTGTTTTTAACCCCTTAGATTAACTTTTAGGGTACTTTTGTAGTGTATCTGTATAGATACACTGCAAAAGTACAGGTTACTACTCGGACTCGCTGGACTCGCAACGAGTACCGAGTCTCGGACCCGGACTCGTTAGAGTCCAGAGATTCCGAGTATTTCAGGATTCGCCCATCCCTAGTCAGCAACAGTATCATCAAGTACAAGAATGTGTAGAGAGAAACCTTCAGCAAGCTAGAGCAAGACAAGATAAAACCTTTAACAAACATGCTCAAGCAATGCCATTACAACCTGGTGACCAAGTTCTTAAGAGAAAGAGACGCTCTAACAAATTGGATAATCAGTGGGAAACCGTCCCATACACAGTCTTACCATCTAACCTGGACAATGTTAAAACGTGCCTGATAAGTAAAGATGGAGGAAGAACTTCAGCAATTGTATCCCGAGATCAACTCAAACCGTGTCCTGAAACTGAAACCCTGAAGACACCTGAAGTTACAGAACCCGTACAGGTCCAACCTATCCAAGAGAAAGAAAAAGAAGAAGAAGTATTTCATACGGTACTAGGAGATTTCCCAAAAACATGGCCAAATTACCATGGAGCAGTTGTAGTACCAATGATTGCATTCCTTTCAATGGTGGAACCAACACCAGAACCCGTGTTACCAGGAGAAGTCCCAAGACTTGAAGAACTGGAAGTAGAACCCGTAGAGGAAGAACAAATTCCTGGTCCTAGTGAACTTGCCAGTCCTGCAGTCAGATCCCTATCTGTCACAGTACCAAACACCCCAAGTAGGTACACGTCAACCCACACCATCAGGCTAAGTACACCAAGTACACCAGCAGTACGCAGATCAGAGCGTAGTACCCAAGGTCAGTTACCGGCTAGGTACAAAGATTGAAATGGCATTAACTCTAAAATGTAAATATGTTTGTTTAAATGTAAATTGAACCCGGTAGACCGTGTCCAAGAGGGTGGAGGAACTGGATTGACCCCCATGCACATTAAGTTAGGGAAAGTAAGTACCGGGGGTGGTGTAGCAAATCCAGGCCTCCTAAGCAGAAACGCCCGTGGACAAATGTACATAGTTAGTGCAACGTTAAAAAAACCCCAGTACCTACAGAGACTATACTGTATGAACTTTGAACTTTCCTTCTTTACTTTATGGACGATATATACCACGGACTGGTTGTGGTAAGAACTCTTTTGTATATATTTATCAGCCCGGAGGCAATAGACTAAGCCCCCGGAAAGACTGCTTTTTGAATTTTTGGACTCTTTTCAAATGTTAGTGATTTTTGTACTTTTTACTTTTAAGTCTCTGTAAATATTAATTGTGTTAATTGTTTGTTTACTTGTTTTTCCACAGTCCCGGAGTACTGTATTTAACTAAGGGGGAATGTGGCACCCCAGGGGTTAATGTGCCACAGTAACATCACACGGGTTCCCTCCCCACAACACACTGACTTACACTAGCACCTCTGGGCCAGGAGGGGGAGCTCAACCAGGAGCAATGCAGGGAGCAGTGTCTCCCTTATATACTCCAGGTCAAGAGGAAGTAGTTAGTTCAGTTCCTGGGAGAACTGAGAGAGGGAGATTGTGGTGTAAAGGAGCTGCGTCAGGCTTCTCCACAATCTGCTACTCGATTCCAGGCCTAGCCAGGGTCTGAGGAGAGGAGAACTACAGACAGAGAACCACATCTGGGAGCTTGAGTGCCATCACCACTCGCCCCAGAGGAGCGCACAGAACGGACACCGGAACCGAGACTGTGACTGACACACACAGCACAGTAAATCCAGGAATAGTGGAGTTTTCAAGATCAACACTGTACCAGTGCAAAGCAAGACGGCGGGGTCAGCACCACACCGAAGACTCAAGTTGCCTAGCCAAGGGGTACCAGAAGAGAGAGAGAGACAGTGCCAGCAGCTAAGCTAGAAGCAGCAGCAGGGCCACACACAAACAGCGCAGCACGAGGAAGCTGAGGCCCCGGACAGGGTGGGAGCAACCTGGCCCCAGCACAGACTCCGTGGACGAACTGCAACAACATCTGCAGTAAAGCTTTGGAAAACTACAGAAACGTGAGTGTGTGTTCCTTCACCCGTCTCCACTATCATCCCTGATTACCATATCCACCATAGACTATAGCGATCACTGCCCCGGGGAACCCACCTCTACCTACGGAGTCCGGAGAGCAGTACCATCTAAGCTGCCTAACATCATCCCTGGAGGTTCTGCAGCAGCGGTGGTCCCATTCCTGACCACACACCGTGGGTGGCGTCACGACAAACTCTAATCCCCTCTAAATATCACCCTTTTACTTGCCAGGGCCCGGGACACGGTCCGGACCAGGCCCTCCGTGACATCCCCAGCAGCAAACCCAGTCCGGTACCGAGTACCCCGTCCCAGTGGGCTCGACACTATCTATATAGTATAATGCAGATATATGGTGCTCCATATAGCATAATGCAGCCTTATAGCCCTCCATATAGTATAATGCACCCCATAGTCCTCCTTATAGTATAATGCAGATATATGGACCTCCATATAGCATAATGCAGCCTTATAGCCCTCCATATAGTATAATGCACCCCATAGTCCTCCTTATAGTATAATGCAGATATATGGACCTCCATATAGCATAATGCAGCCTTATAGCCCTCCATATAGTATAATGTACCCCATAGTCCTCCTTATAGTATAATTCAGCCTTATAGCCCTCGATATAGAATAATGCAGCCTTACAGCACTCCATATTGTATAATGCACCCCATAGTCTGCCTTATAGTATAATGCAGCCTTACAGCCCTCTATGTAGCATAATGCAGCCTTAAAACACTCCATATAGTATAATGCACCCCATAGTCCCCCATATAATATAATGCACCCTCATAGTACTCCATATAGAATAATGCACCCCATAGTCCCCATATAGTATAATGAAACCTTATAGCCCTTCCTATAGCATAATGCAGCCTCAGAGCCCTCAATATTTAGTTGCTATGCCCAGGCAAAACCGGGCTCTACAGCTATATATATATATATATATAAAGAATAATAATATAGCGCTTTACAATTCAGAGGTTCATATTCAAACAATCATAAGTAACATTATATATATCTATATCTTGCATACATTCACACATATATCCTATATCTATATATAACTATCCCGGTATGTCTGTCCTCGTTATTCTTTCCACTTTTCGGCCATTCAGCTGCAGTAATTGCTCGGGGCCGTAGATGCCGGATCTCTGGATGTTGGGTACGTGGCGATGCAGCTGATCCTCAGATACCGGCGTCCGGGGGAGGTGGCACCATTCACTCACTGCCATACGTTCTTGCTTTGCTTATGGCTTTTGTCTGTCTGTCAATCAGTCACATATTGTCAGCCATTGTCACCAGGGAGGCAGCTGGCGTTGGCGGCCCAGCTGGTGGCAGGTGCGGAGAGCACAACCAGCCGTCCCCATAGAGGTGCTCCACCCTGCGGCACCACCGGCTCCGAGCAAAGATCAGGAGTCAATGGCGGGTGTCATTGTCATGGAGCCGATGCCTCACGGATATTTAAAGGAGCATTATACTGAAAAATGGCTGATGGTAAAAACAATCTGTGTTATCTGTCTCTGTGGGTGACGGGGGCGGATGATCAGTAGCTTCATTATAAGATCCGATCTATTCATGTGAATAGAGAAGATCACGCAACATTCCCTTTAATATACTGCACCTTTACATGTAGCTGCTGATAAATGTCTGTACAGAACACTGCATCTTCCCGGATATCATCATTTTGTTATATTACGCACTGAATACCGTATATCTTCTGATATATAATCAAAGAAAAAGCGAATCAAGCAAATCCTATAGAAAAGCTTGATGTTGCTGCGCTCAGTTATTCATCAGCATTCTGTCAGCACTATAGGTGCTGGAACCTCCTTTCCCTTTAGTCCAAGCTTGCATTGCTCCTGCCAGTGTCCAGTGATTTGCATGCACTAAACGGGAACGCCTGCTCTTCATGTATGTAGCTTAACCGATAGCAGACCAAGAAAGGAAAGACAAAGTGCAGCGGCTACCTCCTTTAACTAAACAAAGACTCTTACACATTTTCTGTACAGAGTCCTGCCACCACTTCCTATAGAGAGTCAGAGTCCCTCTACCCCTTCCTGTAGAGTGAGAGTCCCTCCACCACTTCCTATAGAGAGTCAGAGTCCCTCCACCCCTTCCTGTAGAGTCAGAGTCCCTCTACCCCTTCCTGTAGAGTCAGAGTCCCTCCACCCCTTCCTGTAGAGTCAGAGTCCCTCCACCCCTTCCTGTAGAGTCAGAGTCCCTCCACCACCTCCTGTAGAGTCAGAGTCCCTCCACCCCTTCCTGTAGAGTCAGAGTCCCTCCACCACCTCCTGTAGAGTCAGAGTCCCTCCACCCCTTCCTGTAGAGTCAGAGTCCCTCCACCCCTTCCTGTAGAGTCAGAGTCCCTCCACCCCTTCCTGTAGAGTCAGAGTCCCTCCACCACCTCCTGTAGAGTCAGAGTCCTCCACCCCTTCCTGTAGAGTCAGAGTCCCTCCACCCCTTCCTGTAGAGTCAGAGTCCCTCCACCACTTCCTGTAGAGTCAGAGTCCCTCCACCACTTCCTGTAGAGTCACAGTCCCTCCACCACTTCCTGTAGAGTCAGAGTCCCTCCACCCCTTCCTGTAGAGTCAGAGTCCCTCCACCACTTCCTGTAGAGTCAGAGTCCCTCCACCCCTTCCTGTAGAGTCAGAGTCCCTCCACCCCTTCCTGTAGAGTCAGAGTCCCTCCACCACTTCCTGTAGAGTCAGAGTCCCTCCACCACTTCCTGTAGAGTCAGAGTCCCTCCACCACTTCCTGTAGAGTCAGAGTCCCTCCACCACTTCCTTTAGAGTCAGAGTCCCTCCACCACTTCCTGTAGAGTCAGAGTCCCTCCACCACTTCCTGTAGAGTCAGAGTCCCTCCACCCCTTCCTGTAGAGTCAGAGTCCCTCCACCACTTCCTGTAGAGTCAGAGTCCCTCCACCACTTCCTGTAGAGTCAGAGTCCCACCACCACTTCCTGTAGAGTCAGAGTCCCTCCACCCCTTTCTGTAGAGTCAGAGTCCCTCCACCACTCCCTGTAGAGTCAGAGTCCCTCCACCCCTTCCTGTAGAGTCAGAGTCCCTCCACCACTTCCTGTAGAGTCAGAGTCCCTTCACCACTCCCTGTAGAGTCAGAGTCCCTCCACCCCTTCCTGTAGAGTCAGAGTCCCTCCACCACTTCCTGTAGAGTCAGAGTCCCTCCACCCCTTTCTGTAGAGTCAGAGTCCCTCCACCACTTCCTGTAGAGTCAGAGTCCCTCCACCACTTCCTGTAGAGTCAGAGTCCCTCCACCACTTCCTGTAGAGTCAGAGTCCCTCCACCACTTCCTGTAGAGTCACAGTCCCTTCACCACTTCCTGTAGAGTCAGAGTCCCTCCACCCCTTTCTGTAGAGTCAGAGTCCCTCCACCACTTCCTGTAGAGTCAGAGTCCCTCCACCACTTCCTGTAGAGTCAGAGTCCCTCCACCACTTCCTGTAGAGTCAGAGTCCCTCCACCACTTCCTGTAGAGTCAGAGTCCCTCCACCACTTCCTGTAGAGTCAGAGTCCCTCCACCACTTCCTGTAGAGTCACAGTCCCTCCACCACTTCCTGTAGAGTCAGAGTCCCTCCACCCCTTCCTGTAGAGTCAGAGTCCCTCCACCACTTCCTGTAGAGTCAGAGTCCCTCCACCCCTTCCTGTAGAGTCAGAGTCCCTCCACCCCTTCCTGTAGAGTCAGAGTCCCTCCACCACTTCCTGTAGAGTCAGAGTCCCTCCACCACTTCCTGTAGAGTCAGAGTCCCACCACCACTTCCTGTAGAGTCAGAGTCCCTCCACCACTTCCTATAGAGTGAGAGTCTCTCCAACCCTTTCTGTAGAGTCAGAGTCCCTCCACCACTCCCTGTAGAGTCAGAGTCCCTCCACCCCTTCCTGTAGAGTCAGAGTCCCTCCACCACTTCCTGTAGAGTCAGAGTCCCTTCACCACTCCCTGTAGAGTCAGAGTCCCTTCACCCCTTCCTGTAGAGTCAGAGTCCCTCCACCACTTCCTGTAGAGTCAGAGTCCCTCCACCCCTTTCTGTAGAGTCAGAGTCCCTCCACCACTTCCTGTAGAGTCAGAGTCCCTCCACCACTTCCTGTAGAGTCAGAGTCCCTCCACCACTTCCTGTAGAGTCAGAGTCCCTCCACCACTTCCTGTAGAGTCACAGTCCCTTCACCACTTCCTGTAGAGTCAGAGTCCCTCCACCCCTTTCTGTAGAGTCAGAGTCCCTCCACCACTTCCTGTAGAGTCAGAGTCCCACCACCACTTCCTGTAGAGTCAGAGTCCCTCCACCCATTCCTGTAGAGTCAGAGTCCCTCCACCACTTCCTGTAGAGTCAGAGTCCCTCCACCACTTCCTGTAGAGTCAGAGTCCCTCCACCACTTCCTGTAGAGTCAGAGTCCCTCCACCACTTCCTGTAGAGTCAGAGTCCCTCCACCACTTCCTGTAGAGTCAGAGTCCCTTCACCACTTCCTGTAGAGTCAGAGTCCCTCCACCACTTCCTGTAGAGTCAGAGTCCCTCCACCACTTCCTGTAGAGTCAGAGTCCCACCACCACTTCCTGTAGAGTCAGAGTCCCTCCACCACTTCCTGTAGAGTCAGAGTCCCTCCACCACTTCCTGTAGAGTCAGAGTCCCTCCACCCCTTCTCCTGACCTCCCAATTGTTGTATAATTGAAGGTGAGGTCTTCTGTAGAGGTTGATGCGCGTCCACGGAGGCGGCTTTCAAATTAATTAGCAACAATGTATTGTTTTGCAAAATCGCCATCTACGTTAGAAGGGTCCGGTGATCATTCCCTCCTCTACCCACTCGGCTAATTTGCTTCTCCTCATTTTCTGCTTCTTCAGTGAGAAGGTTCCTGTGTGGGTTCTTACCACCCAACGCCAAAATCAATGTGGATGTCCAATTGGGTCTAATTCTTTCCATGAGCTCCTCATCAGGCACAACCTTGATGATACCCATAATCTTCTATGGGTTCTACCCACCCAATGCTAAAATCAATGTAGCCATCCAATTGGGACTAATTCTTTCTGAAAGCCCCTCATCAGGCACAACCGTTATCCTGCATGGGTTCTTACCACCTAATGCCAAAATCAATATGGCCGTCCAATTGGGACTAATTCTTTCCAAGAGACCCTCATCAGCCTCAACCTTGATGTGACCCACAATCAGGGGCGGACCTACCGTGGTGCAGCTGGTTCAGCTGCACCAGGGCCCCGACCGGCTAGGGGGCCCCTGAAGCCTGCAGTTGGTCCCCCAGCCGACCCCCATAACCCGATGGCAGAGGAGAGTAGGGTCAGGCAAGGGAAGCAGGAAGCTCGTCCGAGAGCCCCTCATCAGCCGCCACCTCCCTGTTGGCCGTTATCGTTCTACACACACCCATAGTTTCACCGTGTACAAGACGTTGACAATGGATCAAACATCAGGTAACATCTGAGCGACATTAGATAAGTTATTCACGAGAGTTCTGTAAATAATTGGCGCTGATGAGATAATAAACCTGCGGCCTCAGCCTTGCCCCCGCTCCTGCTGTATTTACATCTATCACCCCTCTATCCCCTGGATCTGAGATGTTTTGACAACCCCAACGATGGGGGCACAAGAAGATGCTGAGATAACACGTCCCCGATACACGGCTGACCTCCGCGGTCACACAAATATAGAGAGCGCGCACAGGAGGCGGCATCTGACGGGTCACATTAGATTAATATCACTTTTATTTTTCGTTGCTGATGTTTTTGAAAAAGAGCTGAAGTTATAAAACTACTTAAGAAAATCCTCAGCAATTAAGACGAGCTTAGATAAACAGCAAATGTTGATTTAGTCGGTGAATTACTCAATGCGCCCGCGACGCGGCCATTCTAGGTATGTTAAAAGCTGCCAAAAATAGCCCCCTTTGCTGGTTAGAATACGGACAGGGTCTCTTTACGCATTTATTGGCTTCTGGCTTTCTCTTATTTATTTTTAATTTAACACTTTTCCTACTGTACATAAACAGCCGTCTCTTATGTGGGATTTTATATGGGCCGGAGTGATAAGTGAGGTATTCTACTGTACGGGAAAGCAACGTGTGACTCCGAGACTCAACCGCTGCTCGTTGCGGCTTTCAAAAAAAATGATTCGATCGTAAACTCGTTTTGACAGCAAAGCTTAAGTGTCTTCAGTGGAACAAGAACTCAAGGGATGCCGAAGAACGACCAAGATCAGGTCTGGTAGAGATATCAAAAATGACAAATATTAAATATATTTATTAGGGATGGGCGAATCTACTCGCTAGGACTCGTTACTCGGCGAGTAGTAAGGGACTCGCAGGACTCGGTACTCGGCGAGTTTCCCAGTGATGACTCGCACGAGTCCAATGCAAATCAATATCAATCCTAGTTTTGTCAGAAACACTGACAAAACTAGGATTGCCATTGTTTGCATTGGACTCGTGCGAGTCATCACTGGCTACTGTGCCAGTGATAGCAGGGAGACTCGCAAAGTAACTGCTGTTTCTTTGCGAGCCGAGTCCAGCTGTCTTCTCTGTGCAGCTCCAGGGTCCTAGAGCCCGCCTGCTCACAGAGATGATGTAGCAGTGCTGAGATTGTTCTCAGTCTGCTCATTCCCTGTGCATGTAGCAGAGAGGACATCGCGTTTTGGACTACGTCGGACGGAAGAGGATTTTTTTAATTAAAGATGGAGTCCCTAATGGCTTTTTTTTTTATTTCAAATAAAAGATTTTCTCTGTGTTTTTTTAACCCTTTATTGGAGATTCTTAGTGGCTGGGTCAAACGTGGCCTGACATTAAGAATCTCGGGCTTAATACCAGCTTGTATAACAAAGCTGGTATTAACCCCTTTATTACCCAGCGTGCTACCGCCACCAGGGCCGCTGGAAGAGCGGGGTTCAGCGCCAGAGGATGGCGCTTCAATGAACGCGCCATCTTCTGGGGCGGCTGCGGGCTGCAATTTGCAGCGGGGGGTGCCCAGAAAGCTTGGGCATCCCTGCGCTGCGGATTCCAGCCCTCAGCTGCTTAGCTGTACCTGGCTAGACATAGAAATTGCGCGGAGCCCCACGCATTTTTTTAAAATTATTTAATGAATTTCAGAGTCAGAGTCTCAGAGTCAGAATCTCAGAATTTCATGAAATAATTTTAAAAAAATGCGTGGGGCTCCGCGCAATTTCTATGTCTAGCCAGGTACAGCTAAGCAGCTGGGGGCTGGAATCCGCAGCGCAGGGATGCCCAAGCTTTCTGGGCACCCCCCGCTGCAAATTGCAGCCCGCAGCCGCCCCAGAAGATGGCGCGTTCATTGAAGCGCCATCCTCTGACGCTGAACCCCGCTCTTCCAGCGGCCCTGGTAGCGGTGGCACGCTGGGTAATAAAGAGGTTAGGGCCAGCTTTGTATTATCAGCTGGCCCTAAGCCCGAAATTTATGGTGGTCACGCCAATATTAGACATGACCGCCATGAATTTCTATTAAATTGTTTTAAAAAAAACACAACACAAAGAAAATTTTTTATTAGAAATAAAAAAAAAAGCCATTAGGGACTCCATCTTTAATTAAAAAAATCCTCTTCCGTCCGACGCAGTCCAAAACGCGATGTCCTCTCTGCTACATCCCTGTGCATAAATATAGATGTCTATGCACAGGGAATAAGCAGACTGAGAACAATCTCAGCTCTGCTACATCATCTCTGTGCACAGACATTCATGTCTGTACACAGGGAATGAGCAGACTGAGAACAATCTCAGCACTACTACATCAGGCAGCAGGCAGGCTCTAGGACCCTGGAGCTGGCAGCCAGCACAGAGGAGACAGGACTCTTATCTGTGCGAGTCAGTGATTACTTACAAAGTAAACGAGTAATGCAAATCAATGGCAAAACTAGGATTGCTTCAGGCTGAAGCTTCCGAGACACATCTGCGAGTTGTAAATCTCACACTACTCGCTATTACTCGCTTCCCCATTCATTAACATTGGACTCGCTAGACTCGCAACGAGTAGCGAGTCCTGGGCTCGGACTCGCTAGAGTCAAGCGATTCCGAGTAATTTAGGATTCGCCCATCACTAATATTTATATACGAGGATCTAAAGTTCAATGAAATCTCTGCAGGGAGGAACAAAAGACTCAGAACCCTCCAACCAGATGCAGGACATTGAATGGTAATGTAGTCTCGATTGCATTATGATCTATGAAACCAGGCTGGAAGGGACACTCTGGTGCATCCCCTTCCAATTGTGTACTTAAATTGACAACTATGCAAATCTACAATGAAACACTCTGTGCTGTAAAAAGTCCACTCTACGTCCATCGGTCCAATGGCCAGCTCCGAACACTCATCACCCACTTTTTGCTGGGCTGCCCTCTCCTGTTATCCACTGTCATCTGCACCAGGGCGGACCAGGTACTGCTACATGAACTCCCAGATATTTGCTTACCGCTGCTGCCCACTCCATCTTCGTGGCCCACTCTCCTCGCGTGACCAGCATCTACCTCAACTCAGGCAGTCAATTCTCCACCATCTGGACGACAGCCCTGGGATGTGATCCCTCCACGACCTCCCTTCCACATTTAGACTGACCTCCTCCTGTGGGTGTTCGTGGTCCCACTAGGCAAAACGTTGTATTAAGACCGTCCAGTTGTCCTCCAGCAATCACTCCAGCATTCTCCCTGAGCAAAGTGCTCTCAGCTCCTCCTCCTCGAGCCTCTTGAAGATGGAGTCTGCCATCTCTTCTGCAAAATTACCACTCAGTAACTTTTCTAGTATGCTGTCCAGAGATACGTGATCCCATTGCTCCTATCACTTGTGAGGATCTGAAGTTCAATTAAGTCCCCAGCCAGTCTGCAAAGGTGGGTATCAAAGAGGGAGGAACAAAAGACTCAGAACCCCCAACCAGATGCAGGACATTGAATGGTAATGTAGACCTGATTGCATTATGGTCTATGAAACCAGACTGGAAGGGACACTCTGGTACATCCCCTTCAAAATTGTGTACCTTAAACTGACACGTAAGCAAATCTCCAATAAACACAAAAATAATAACTATGTAACCCGCACTCAGGGCTTTAAAACATCTGCTCTATGACCATTTGTCCAATAGTCTTTAGTTCATGGTGAGCTCCTCACAATATGTATTGTAATATTCTTATATTGATTATCATTTTTAAAATATATCCAATCTTTCAAGTAACTTTTCAAAATGATCTGACTTGTGTGTGTGCAATGAATAATACAATTTCTGCCTATTATACGACTTTTATCCTGCATTGTACCACTTTTTCCCCTCTGTGGGCTTTATATAATAATTTGCAGCTGACCCTAAGCTGAAGGGAGGAAACTGTTTTCATCTCTCCCACACACATCACACACAAGGGGATTCCTGCTTTTCAATCCTTAGCACAAAGACAGAAGCAGCAGTAGAATAAAAGACATTAGACAGCAAAGCTGAGCAGTGTACATGTGCATCCAGCTCTGGGGTGAGATAAAAGACTTGTTAGAAAGCTCAGTGTGATTATTCTATGTCATTCGTTGCGTGTTTTCGGTCTGCTCCTCGCTCTTTCTTCCCCTGTATAGAGTATAATAAGAGGTGTATCCTGACACCACACTGGGCTGGCAGTGAGCATGGTTGGGCTGACAGTGGGATAGTCAAAGAAGTGGATGATAAGTGGAGAAAGAAGCAGATTTGTCTGATAGATATATCACAAAGCTTCTTATATTTACTGATACTATTTATTTATGTAAGGTATGTTAATAGCACAGTTCCCATGTAACCATTCTAAACTATCAGCTCCTCTCAAGCCAAAGCCACAATCCACCATAGAAGACGAGACACATTTTAGGATACTTTCCTGGTACGATGTCATATGTGCGCCACATCGCAACGATACAGGACGGAAGACGTAGAAACGGATGTGACCAGAAGAGACGGGTCTGGACCAGTAGAGGAGCAGGACCGGAGCTGTGTCTATGATGAGCGTCGGGGGGAGTAGGCTTCATTCTTTTATGCTAATGTTTATTATTGCTCTGAGTGGTGAGATACATTGTTGCGACATGCTAGGAGCAAACAGACTCCACCGGGACATCTGGAAATCGTGAGTCTCTGAGGCAGCTGCGGTGCAGCAAGTGATGGTCAGGAATAGACCAAAGTCAGGAACTGCCGAAAATGGAACAGTGACTGCTCCAGTGCATTGTTATATGTTAGTGCTGTATGCCGGGTGCAGATAGACAGACAGAATCCATACATGGCATCTCTCCAAAACTGCAATGGAAAAGTTAAGATGCCTCACTACCAGGTCTTCCCCTCAGCCTTCAAACACACCATGATCACACCCATCCTCAAAAAACCCTCCCTCGACCCATCCTCTGTTTCTAACTATCGCCCCATATCTCTTCTCCCCTTCACCTCTAAACTACTTGGACAACACGTCCACTCTGAGCTGTCCTCTCACCTCTCCCCCGCTCCCTCTTTGACCGCCTACAATCCAGTTTCTGACCCCACAACTCCACCGAAACAGCCCTCACCAAAGTCACCAACAACCTACTGACCGCCAAAAGCAAGCGACACTACTCTGTCCTCCTCCTCCTTGACCTACAGTTGTGGCCAAAAGTATTGACCCCCCTGCAATTCTGTCAGATAATCCTCCGTTTCTTCCTGTAATGATTGCAATCACAAATTCTTTGCTATTATTATCTTCATTTAATTTGTCTTCAATGAAAAAACACAAAAGAGAATGAAGTGTGGCACCCCATGGGTTAATGTGCCACAATAACATCACATGGGTTCTCTCCCCCACTACACACTGACAAACACTACCACCTCTGGGCAATAGAGGGAGCACCTCCTGCTCCCTTATATAGTCTTGTCCATGAGGAAGAGCTCAGACCGTACAGCACGGTGTAGTGCTGTGAGCAGCTCAAGAGAACTGAGAGCTTATTGAGAGCAGAGTTAGCTCAGTGCAGACCTAGTAAAGGGTCAGAGGAACAGGAGAACGAAAGACAGAGGAACACCACTGGGAGCTGGAGTGATACCATCACTTGCCCCAGAAGAGCACACAACGGACACCGGATCCGGTACTGTGTCTGGCACCCACAGCACAGTGAATCCAGGAACAGTGGGATCTCTAGATGCCCCTAGTACCAGAGCAAAGCAACCCGGAGGGGTCAGCACAGCTTTAAGGACTCAAGTTGCCTAGCCAAGTGGTACGAGCAGAATACAGAGAGACGTGAGAGATCCCAGCAGCTTAGCTAGAAGCAGCCGCTCAGGACACACACACACAGTGCAGCACAAGGAAGCCAACGACCCGGACAGGGTGTGGGGAGAGAGCTCAGCCTCCATTACAGACTCCGTGGACTATAGCCTGCAATAATATCAGCAGTAAAGCCTTGGAAAACAACTTTGGAGTCTGTGTAGTGATTGTGACCTTTGCTCCAGATTCAGCACAGAGACAATTCCTCCCTGCAGATCCAGCCTGTCAGCTCTGCAGCATCAGGACAAGAAGGAAATTGCAGTGTCTACCAAACGTAAGTGTGTGTCCTCCAACTCTTCTCCACCATCTATAACCCCAATAGACTTTAACCTTTACTGCCCCGGGGGATACAGTTCCCCCCACTGGAACTATACCACCTCCGCTGCCCTCACATCACCCCCGGAGGTTCTGCAGCAGCGGCGGCCCCCATTACTGGCCGCATCAAGTGGGTGGCGTCACCCGTGACATATCCCTTGTACATATCCCCTTTTATTGTGCCGAGCCTAGGGACACGGTCCGGACCAGGCCACCAGTGACATCCCCAGCAGCAGATCGGTCCGGCACCGAGTACCCCACGTCCCTTGGGGCTCCACAACCTGGCGTCACGAACAGGATCTACCCGGTCCAAAAGAATTGGACCCAGTGCGCCATCTGAACTGTATTTTTGAGAATCCGCCATTTTGGAGCGCGCGGCGCGCGGGAAACAAAGGGGGCGGTACCCTGCGTTGGCGCGAACCCAGCCTCCTCCCCTGGTGCTGACGACATCCGGCGGGGAAGGAGATCCCTGCTGCGCCCCGGAACCTCCCAGAGACATCCGGACGGAAGCGGAAGACGGAGGGCGCATATTAACTAAGGGGGCCTAAGATGTCGCAGGCCGATGCACAAGACGGCGGCGGAGTAGCCGATGGAGCTGCAGCGCCGGGTCAGCCAGTAGCGTCCGGCGGTGCAGCGGCGCAAGGAACAGCATCCATAATGCCATTCCTGATGCCGTATACTCCGGGGGCAATGTGGCTGCCCCAATACTCCGGTGAGCCTAATACTTTAACTGACTTTATGCAAAAGATTAAAGAGTATTATGTGATGTATCCCCTCACTGAAGCCCAGCGTGTAGGCATGATAATGGGACAATTAACGGGCAATGCACGGCGGGAGGTTGCGTCCTGGCTGGACACAGATAAGGACACTGTAGAGCATCTAGCAGCCAGACTAAAAGCAACTTTTGAATCTGCTGTTGATGCCCGGGCTAAGATGAGGTTCTTTGCATGCCACCAGAAACCTAAACAGAGTGCCAGAGACTTTGCCTTGAACTTGCAGGAAGCACTCAAAGCCCTTAAGCTGGCAGAACCTGCTTTAGCCCCGGGAGCTGATAAAATGCTATTTGACCAATTTATTGAGGGCCTCCATTCCCCTTCCCATCGAGGACAGTTAAGCATGGTACTGCTGCAGAACCCTGGCATGACATTTACTGAGCTGAAGGATAGAGCTATCCGTCTGCAGCAGCTGGAAGAGCCAAGGGAATTAACATCTGTGCTTGACACTGTAGCAGCACCTCAGCAGGCGGCAGCGCCAGTGACATCTGCCATGTCAACGACTGCTGCTGAGGCCGGGGACTATATCTCAAATGCAGCCATCAACCAAAAGCTAGATGCCCTGACAGACACCGTGATCTCCATGGCCAAGGTCATCAAGGAACTGCGAGAGTCAAAACCTGCACCCAAGATCGAGTTGGCGACCAGCAGAGAGGATGTTCCGTGGATGAGGCCCAGAAGATACCCAGCAGCAAGAGGACGACCCAGCGATCGCTACCAACCAGATGGACAGCCCGTCTGCCGCCGTTGCCAGAAACCAGGTCATTTTGCTCGAGAGTGTCCTTTAAACGACGATACCCTGGGCAGGCGGGCCGCTCCCCAGGAATGAACACTCAAGGCCCCTCAGCCTGGTATGACAGATTTGTGGGAGGAAAGCCGGTGATCCCTATTGTGTTGAATGGCATCCCCTTGAGTGCCTTGCTAGATACTGGATCCCAAATAACATCTATCCCACATGTTCTATATAAAAGGTACTGGGCTGATTCAGACATTACTAATGCGCCAGATGGCTTTAACTTTGAAGTGTGGGCTGGTAATGGATTGATAATACCAAAGGTTGGATTTAGGGAGATGAATATTCAGGTTGGGAAGGTAGAATTGCAGAACCAGGGTATTATAATCGTAGATGTCGACCGGCGAGACCGAGAACCCGTGATGGTGGTGGGAATGAATGTCATTGAAAAATGTTTTTCCGAAGTGTTAAGTGTTTTGCAGCAAATCGCCGAGACTGCCGGAACAGGACAACAGAGGCTTCTGCACAAAGAGATCAAAGCCCTGATGTTGAAGCAGCAGGTAGAAATCTCCGGAGGTGAGATCGGCAGTGTAAGAGTAAGTGACCCAATACCCATCGTAATTCCTCCCAAAACTGAAATGTTGGTGTGGTGCAGAGCCGCAATAGGCGTTAAAGGGCAAGACTATCAGGCCCTGGTAGAACCCGTGTACTCAGACAGTAGACCGACCATACTCACTGCTAGAGGAGTGGTTGATGTACACAGGGGAAGAGTGCCATTACGCCTGTTGAACTGCGGAGAAGATGAGGTCACATTACCAAAGTATGCTACCATGGCTAAGTTGTACACGGTTGATAACAACAACATCACAGCCGCCGAGCCCTTGAACCCGTCATGCCAGGCGGATGACAATGGCTCAGAGGAGAAGCTGGAGGATTGGTGCCAAAAGTTGCATGTAGGTACCAGTTCTACACCTCCCCGTCACAAGCATGGAGTATACCGGGTAGTGAAAGAATATGAGCAGATATTCAGCAAACACCCATTAGACTTTGGGCAGATCAAAGGGGTAGAGCACACTATACCCACAGGTAACCATCAACCTATAAAAGAGAGGTATAGACCCTTACTACCCGCTCACTACCAAACCACCAAAGATATGCTCAGAGAAATGAAATCTGCAGGGGTAATAAGAGACAGTTGTAGCCCCTGGGCAGCACCTCTAGTGTTAGTCAAAAAGAAGGATGGGACCATGAGAATGTGCGTAGATTACCGGCAGATTAATAGCATCACACATAAGGACGCATACCCACTACCTAGGATTGAGGAGTCATTAGCTGCCTTAAAATCTGCTAACTACTTTTCCACCCTTGATCTGACTAGTGGGTACTGGCAGGTTCCTGTGGCCGAGGCCGACAAGGAGAAGACAGCGTTTACTACGCCGATGGGCCTCTGTGAGTTTAATTGTATGCCGTTCGGACTCTGCAACGCACCCGGGACCTTCCAACGTCTGATGGAGAGCTGCCTAGGACACAAGAACTTTGAAACTGTCCTCCTGTACCTAGATGACGTCATAGTCTACTCGAAGACGTACGAGCAACATCTACAAGACCTGGCAGAAGTGTTCGAAGCTTTATCGAAATATGGCATGAAAATCAAGCCATCCAAGTGTCACCTTCTCAAGCCAAAGGTACAGTACCTGGGACATGTCGTGAGTTCAGAGGGAGTAGCACCGGATCCTGATAAAATCACCGTGATAAGGGATTGGCCAAGACCTACGAATGTAAAAGAAGTGAGGCAATTCCTGGGCCTGGTAGGCTATTACAGAAGATTTATCCGAGGATTCACGAAGCTAGCAGCTCCTCTGCAAGACATTCTGGTAGGACGGTCCAGGAAGACTTCAAACTGTAATTCCCTGGCATGGTGGGATGAAGAAAGAGAAAATTCCTTCAATCAGCTAAAAAGTGCGCTGACGGGAGAAGAGATCCTGGCATATCCTGATTACCATCAACCATTCATTCTTTACACGGATGCCAGCAACGTGGGACTGGGAGCAGTATTGTCGCAGAAGCAAGGAGGCAAAGAACGAGTTATTGCCTTTGCAAGCAGGAAGCTCCGGCCTACAGAACGAAATCCCGAGAATTACAGCTCCTTCAAGTTAGAGCTACTAGCAGTAGTTTGGGCTGTAACCGAACGCTTTAAACATTACTTGGCAGGTGCAGAATTTACCATCTACACGGATAACAACCCGTTGACTCACCTGGACACAGCGAAATTGGGTGCTCTGGAGCAGCGATGGATAGCCCGGCTATCAAACTACAACTTTGTCATCAAATATCGGGCAGGCCGCAAGAATGGGAACGCAGATGCCTTATCCCGGATGCCGCACCTGAAAGACGTGGAAGAGGAACCGGAAGAGTTGGAAGAGATTGAACTCCCGGCCTTTCATCGTTCAAGGGTAGAAGACTATCGACCCGGCATCTATCAAAAGAAACAGGAAATAAATCTTAACCCGTTAAGACACTACGAATGGGCCGAAGCTCAAGATACTGATCCAGCCGTGAAGCTAGTGAAAGAACTGCTTACGCAACAACATGCACACCCTGGACAGAAAGCCCCAGCTGAAGCTATACAGCTATGGAAGGATAAAGGCAAGTTGTTCCTGCATCAAGGGAAGCTCTGTAGACGATTTACCAATCCCAAGACGCATGAACTGGTCTGGCAAATAATCGTGCCCAAGCGAGACACCCAAATGGTCTTAGAGGCTTATCATGACAACGCAGGTCATTTCGGATGGAAGAAGTTAGAAGCAATCCTGAGGGACAGATTTTATTGGACTGGCATGAGAAGATCCATTGAGCTATGGTGCAAAAGATGTGCCGCATGCAACCTCAGAAGGAAAGATCTACAGAAAGCTCCACTTCAACCAATAATAACCAAGCAGCCTCTTGAACTAGTCGCATTAGATCACGTCAAGTTGTCACCAAGCCGGTCAGGCTATGTCTATGCCCTAACCATCGTGGACCATTACTCACGCTTCTTAGTGGTGGTACCAGTCAAAGACTTGACAGCGAAGACTGCAGCAAAAGCATTCCAGACGCATTTCTGTAGACCACATGGTTACCCAGAACAAGTCCTTGCAGACCAAGGTCCAGCTTTTGAATCAGAACTGTTCAAGGAATTCTGCAATATGTACGGTTGCAAGAAGATTCGCACAACAACGTACCATCCCCAAACAAATGGTCTCTGCGAGAAAATGAATCATATCGTAATCGAACTGTTAAAGACCTTACCAGAGTCAGAAAGAAACCAGTGGCCAGATAAATTACCTGATTTGGTAGACTTATACAACCATGTCCCCGTGAGTTCTACAAACTGCACTCCAGCTTATCTTATGCGTGCAAGACCCGGTAAATTACCAATTGACCTCGAAATGGGAATTGAAAAACCAGATACAGAATTGGAAGAAACAGATTGGGATGTCAAACGTCAGAAACAGTATCACCAAGTGCAAGAATGTGTAGAGAGAAACCTACAACAAGCAAGAGCAAGACAAGAAAAGACCTTTAACAAACATGCTCAAGCAATGCCATTACAAGAAGGTGATCAAGTTCTCAAGAGAAAGAGACGTACAAACAAACTGGATAATCAGTGGGAAACCGTCCCATACACAGTCATACCATCTAACCTAGACAGTGTTAGAACCTGTTTGATAAGCAAAGATGAAGGAAGAACTTCACAAGTCGTATCTCGTGATCAACTTAAATTGTGTCCTGAAACCTTGAAAACACCTGAAGTCGTAGAACCCGTACAGGTCCAACCTATCCAAGAAAAAGAAGAAGTATTCCACACGGTACTAGGAGATTTTCCTAAAACATGGCCAAATTACCATGGAGCAGTTGTCGTACCCATGATTGCATTCCCTTCAATGGTGGAACCAAGACCAGAACCCGTGTTACCAGAACCTGCGTTACCAGAACCTGTGTTACCTGAAGAAGACCCAAGACTTGAAGAACTGGAAGTAGAATCTGAAGAGGAAGAACAAATTCCTGGTCCCAGTGAACTTGCCAGTCCTGCAGTCAGACCTCCATCTGCCATAACACCAAGCACCCCAACTAGGTACACGTCTACTCACACTTTCAGATTAACTCCACCAACATTGCGCAGATCAGAGCGTAGTACCCAAGGTCAGTTACCGGCTAGGTACAAAGAGTAAGATGCAATTAAAAGAGTAATGTAAATATGTTTGTTTAAATGTAAAGTAAATGTAAATTGAACCCAGTAGACTGTGTCCAAGAGGGTGGAGGAACTGGATTGACCCCCATGTACATTAAGTTAGGGAAAGAAAGTGCCTGGGGGTGGTGTAACGAATCCAGGCCTCCTAAGCAGAAACGCCCGTGGACAAATGTATATAGTTATTGCAACGTTAAAAAGCCCAGTACCTACAGAGACTATCCTGTATGAACTTTGAACTTTTCTTATTTACTTATGGACCATATATACCACGGACTGGTTGTGGTAAGAACTCTCTTGTATATATTCATCAGCCCGGAGGCAATAGACTAAACCTCCGGAAAGACTGCTTTTTGACTTTTCAAACTCTTTTTCACATTTTAGTGATTTTTGTACTTTTTCCCTTTTAAGTCTATGTCAATATTAATTGTGTTTAATTGTTGTTTACTTGTTTTTCCACAGTCCCGGAGTACTGTATTTAACTAAGGGGGAATGTGGCACCCCATGGGTTAATGTGCCACAATAACATCACATGGGTTCTCTCCCCCACTACACACTGACAAACACTACCACCTCTGGGCAATAGAGGGAGCACCTCCTGCTCCCTTATATAGTCTTGTCCATGAGGAAGAGCTCAGACCGTACAGCACGGTGTAGTGCTGTGAGCAGCTCAAGAGAACTGAGAGCTTATTGAGAGCAGAGTTAGCTCAGTGCAGACCTAGTAAAGGGTCAGAGGAACAGGAGAACGAAAGACAGAGGAACACCACTGGGAGCTGGAGTGATACCATCACTTGCCCCAGAAGAGCACACAACGGACACCGGATCCGGTACTGTGTCTGGCACCCACAGCACAGTGAATCCAGGAACAGTGGGATCTCTAGATGCCCCTAGTACCAGAGCAAAGCAACCCGGAGGGGTCAGCACAGCTTTAAGGACTCAAGTTGCCTAGCCAAGTGGTACGAGCAGAATACAGAGAGACGTGAGAGATCCCAGCAGCTTAGCTAGAAGCAGCCGCTCAGGACACACACACACAGTGCAGCACAAGGAAGCCAACGACCCGGACAGGGTGTGGGGAGAGAGCTCAGCCTCCATTACAGACTCCGTGGACTATAGCCTGCAATAATATCAGCAGTAAAGCCTTGGAAAACAACTTTGGAGTCTGTGTAGTGATTGTGACCTTTGCTCCAGATTCAGCACAGAGACAATTCCTCCCTGCAGATCCAGCCTGTCAGCTCTGCAGCATCAGGACAAGAAGGAAATTGCAGTGTCTACCAAACGTAAGTGTGTGTCCTCCAACTCTTCTCCACCATCTATAACCCCAATAGACTTTAACCTTTACTGCCCCGGGGGATACAGTTCCCCCCACTGGAACTATACCACCTCCGCTGCCCTCACATCACCCCCGGAGGTTCTGCAGCAGCGGCGGCCCCCATTACTGGCCGCATCAAGTGGGTGGCGTCACCCGTGACATATCCCTTGTACATATCCCCTTTTATTGTGCCGAGCCTAGGGACACGGTCCGGACCAGGCCACCAGTGACATCCCCAGCAGCAGATCGGTCCGGCACCGAGTACCCCACGTCCCTTGGGGCTCCACAGAAGCAAAAAGCAAAACATTGATCATTTCTCACAAAACTCCAAAAATGGGCCGGACAAAAGTATTGGCACCCTCAGCCTAATACTTGGTTGCACAACCTTTAGCCAAAATAACTGCGATCAGCCGCTTCCGGTAACCATCAATGAGTTTCTTACAATGCTATGCTGGAATTTTACACCATTCTTCTTTGGCAAACTGCTCCAGGTCCCTGATATGTGAAGGCGCCTTCTCCATCTGCCATTGTTACATCTCTCCACAGGTGTCTATGGGATTCAGGTCTGGACTCATTGCTGCCACCTTAGAAGTCTCCAGTGCTTTCTCTCATTTTCTAGAGCTTTTTGAAGTGTGTTTTGGGTCATTGTCCTGCTGGAAGACCCATGACCTCTGAGGGAGACCCTGCTTTCTCACACTGGGCCCTACATTATGCTGCACAATGTGTTGGTAGTCTTCAGACTTCATAATGCCATGCACACGGTCAAGCAGCCCAGTGCCAGAGGCAGCAAAGCAACCCCAAACCATCAGGGAGCCTCCGCCATGTCTGACTGTAGGGACCGTGTTCTTTTCTTTGAAAGCCTCTTTTTTTCTCCTGTAAACTCTATGTTGATGCCTTTGCCCATAAATCTCTACTTTTGTCTTATCTGACCAGAGAACATTCTTCCAAAACGTTTTAGGCTCTCAGGTAAGTTTTGGCAAACTCCAGCCTGGCTTTTTTATGTCTCGGGTAAGAAGTGGGGTCTTCCTGGGTCTCTACCATACAGTCCCTTTTCATTCAGACGCTGACGGATAGTACGGGGTGACACTGTTGTACCCTCGGACTGCAGGGCAGCTTGAACTTGTTTGGATGTTAGTCGAGGTTCTTTATCCACCATCCGCACAATCTTGTGTTGAAATCTCTCGTCAATGTTTCTTTTCCGTCCACATCTAGGGAGGTTAGCCACAGTGCCATGGGCTTTACACTTCTTGATGACACTGTGCACGGTAGACACAGGAACATTCAGGTATTTGTAGTTGGACTTGTAGCCTTGAGATTGCTCATGCTTCCTCACAATTTGGTTTCTCAAGTCCTCAGACAGTTCTTTGGTCTTCTCTCTTTTCTCCATGCTCAATGTGGTACACACAAGACACAGGACAGAGGTTGAGTCAACTTTAATCCATGTCAACTGGCTGCAAGTGTGATTTAGTTATTGCCAACACCTGTTAGGATCCACAGGTAAGTTACAGGTGCTGTTAATTACACTAATTACAGAAGCATCACATGATTTCTCTAACAGTGCCAATACTTCTGTCCACCCCCTTTTTTATGTTTGGTGGAATTAGATACAATTTGGCTTTAGGACAATTCTCTTTTTGTGTTTTTTTCATTGAAGACAAATTAAATGAAGATAATAATAGCAAAGAATTTGTGATTGCAATCATTGCAGGAAGAAACGGAGGATTATCTGACAGATTGAAGGGGTGTCAATAATTTTGCTGTGTGTCCTCCGTCATGATGAGCGGTGTCTTGCTGTGTGTTCTCCGCCATGATGAGCGGTGTTTTGCTGTGTGTCCTCCGTCATGATGAGCGGTGTCTTGCTCTGTGTCCTCCGCTGTCCGCCATGATGAGTGGTGTCTTGCTCTGTGTCCTCCGCCGTCTGCCATGATGAGTGGTGTCTTGCTCTGTGTCCTCCGCTGTCCGCCATGATGAGCGGTGTCTTGCTCTGTGTCCTCCGCCGTCTGCCATGATGAGCGGTGTCTTGCTCTGTGTCCGCCGCCATGATGAGCGGTGTCTTGCTGTGTGTCCTCCGTCATGATGAGCGGTGTCTTGCTATGTGGCCTCCGCGATGATGAGCGGTGTCTTGCTGTGTGTTCTCCGCCATGATGAGTGGTGTCTTGCTCTGTGTCCTCCGCTGTCCGCCATGATGAGCGGTGTCTTGCTCTGTGTCCTCCGCCGTCTGCCATGATGAGCGGTGTCTTGCTCTGTGTTCTCCGCCATGATGAGCGGTGTCTTGCTGTGTGTTCTCCGCCATGATGAGTGGTGTCTTGCTGTGTGTCCTCCGCCATGATGAGCAGTGTCTTGCTGTGTGTCCTCCGCTATGATGAGCGGTGTCTTGCTGTGTGTGCTCCGCCATGATGAGTGGTGTCTTGCTCTGTGTCCTCTGCCATGATGAGTGGTGTCTTGCTGTGTGTCCTCCGCCATGATGAGCGGTGTCTTGCTGTGTGTCCTCTGCCATGATGAGGGGTGTCTTGCTGTGTGTCCTCCGCCATATGAGCAGTGTCTTGCTGTGTGTCCTCCGCCATGATGAGCGGTGTCTTGCTGTGTGTTCTCCGCCATGATGAGCCGGTGTCTTGCTGTGTGTTCCCCGCCATGATGAGCGGTGTCTTGCTCTGTGTCCTCCGCCGTCTGCCATGATGAGCGGTGTCTTGCTCTGTGTCCTCCGCCATGATGAGCGGTGTCTTGCTGTGTGTCCTCCGTCATGATGAGCGGTGTCTTGCTGTGTGTTCTCCGTCATGATGAGCGGTGTTTGCTATGTGGCCTCCGCGATGATAAGCGGTGTCTTGCTGTGTGTTCTCCGCCATGATGAGTGGTGTCTTACTCTGTGTCCTCCGCTGTCCGCCATGATGAGCGGTGTCTTGCTCTGTGTCCTCCGCCGTCTGCCATGATGAGCGGTGTCTTGCTCTGTTCCTCCGCCGTGATGAGCGGTGTCTTGCTGTGTGTCCTCCGCCATGATGAGCGGTGTCTTGCTGTGTTGTCCTCCGCCATGATGAGCGGTGTCTTGCTGTGTGTCCTCCGCCATGATGAGTGGTGTCTTCCTGTGTGTCCTCCGCCATGATGAGCGGTGTCTTGCTTGTGTTCCCGCCATGATGAGCGGTGTCTTGCTGTGTGTGTCTCCGCCATGATGACCGGTGTCTTGCTTGTGTCCTCCGCCATGATGAGCGGTGTCTTGCTGTGTGTTCTCGCGCATGATGAGGTGTGTCTTGCTGTGTGTCCTCCGCCATGATGAGCGTGTCTTGCTGTGTGTCTCTCCGCCATGATGAGCGGTGTCTTGCTGTGTGTTCTCCGCCATGATGAGCGGTGTCTTGCTGTGTGTCCTCCGCCATGATGAGCGGTATCTTGCTGTGTGTCCTCCGCCATGATGAGCGGTGTCTTGCTGTGTGTCCTCCGCCATGATGAGCGGTGTCTTGCTGTGTGTTCTCCGCCATGATGAGTGGTGCCTTGCTGTGTGTCCTCCGCCATGATGAGGGTGTCTTGCTGTGTGTCCTCCGCCATGATGAGCGGTATCTTGCTGTGTGTCCTCACCATGATGAGCGGTGTCTTGCTGTGTGTCCTCCGCCATGATGAGCGGTGTCTTTCTGTGTGTTCTCCGCCATGATGAGTGGTGCCTTGCTGTGTGTCTCCGCCATGATGAGCGGTGTCTTGCTGTGTGTCCCTCGCCATGATGAGCGGTGTCTTGCTGTGTGTCCTCCGCCATGATGAGTCGTGTCTTGCTCGTGTGTCCTCGCGTCTGCCATGATGAGCGGTGTCTTGCTGTGTGTTCTCCGCCATGATGAGCGGTGTCTTGCTGTGTGTCCTCCGCCATGATGAGCGGTATCTTGCTGTGTGTCCTCCCCATGATGAGCGGTGTCTTGCTGTGTGTCCTCCGCCATGATGAGCGTGTCTTGCTGTGTGTCCTCCGCCATGATGAGCGGTGTTTCAGTGTGTTCTCCGCCATGATGAGCGGTGTCTTCTGTGTGTTCTCCGCCATGATGAGCGATGTCTTGCTGATGTGTTCTCCGCCATGATGAGTGGTGTCTTGCTGGTGTCTCTCCGCGCATGATGAGCGGTGTCTTGCTGTGTGTCTCTCCTGCCATGATGAGCGTGTCTTGCTGTGTTTCTCCCTCCATGATGAGCGTGTCTTGCTGTGTGTCCTCCGCCATGATGAGTGGTGTCTTGCTGTGTGTCTTCTGCCATGATGAGCGTGTCTTGCTATGTGTCCTCCGCCATGATGAGGGTGTCTTCTGGTGTTCCCCCGCCATGATGAGCGGTGTCTTGCTGTGTGTCCTCCACCATGATGAGCGGTGTCTTGCTGTGTGTCCTCCGCCATGATGAGCGGTGTCTTGCTGTGTGTCCTCCGCCATGATGAGCGGTGTCTTGCTAGTGTGTCCTCCGCCATGATGAGCGGTGTCTTGCTGTGTGTCCTCCGCCATGATGAGCGGTGTCTTGCGTGTGTGTCCTCCGCCATGATGAGCGGTGTCTTGCTGTGTGTCCTCCGCCATGATGAGCGGTGTCTTGCATGTGTGTCCTCCGCCATGATGAGCGGTGTCTTGCTGTGTGTCCTCCCCATTAGCGTGTCTTGCTGTTGTCTCCGCCATGATGAGCGGTGTCTTGCTGTGTGTCCTCCGCCATGATGAGTGGTGTCTTGCTGTGTGTCCTCCGCCATGATGAGCGGTGTCTTGCAGTGTGTCCTCCGCCATGATGAGCGGTAGTCTTGCTGTGTGTCCTCCCCATGATGAGTGGTGTCTTGCTGTGTGTCCTCCGCCATGATGAGCGGTGTCTTGCTGTGTGTCCTCCGCCATGATGAGCGGTGTCTTGCTGTGTGTTCTCCGCCATGATGAGCGGTGTCTTGCTGTGTGTCCTCCGCCATGATGAGTGGTGTCTTGCTGTGTGTCCTCCGCCATGATGAGTGGTGTCTTGCTGTGTGTTCTCCGCCATGATGAGCGGTGTCTTGCTGTGTGTTCTCCGCCATGATGAGCAGTGTCTTGCTGTGTGTTCTCCGCCATGATGAGCGGTGTCTTGCAGTGTGTCCTCCGCCATGATGAGCGGTGTCTTGCTGTGTGTTCTCCGCCATGATGAGCGGTGCCTTTCTGTGTGTCCTCCGCCATGATGAGCGGTGTCTTGCTGTGTGTGCTCCGCCATGATGAGCAGTGTCTTGCTGTGTGTGCTCCGCCATGATGAGCAGTGTCTTGCTGTGTGTCCTCCTCCATGATGAGTGGTGTCTTGCTGTGTGTCCTCCGCCATGATGAGCGGTGTCTTGCTGTGTGTCCTCTGCCATGATGAGCGGTGTCTTGCTGAGTGTTCTCCGCCATGATGAGCGGTGTCTTGCTGTGTGTCCTCTGCCATGATGAGCAGTGTCTTGCTGTGTGGTCTCCTACATGATGAGTGGTGTCTTGCTGTGTGTCCTCCACCATGATGAGCGGTGTCTTGCTGTGTGTCCTCCGCCATGATGAGTGGTGTCTTGCTGTGTGTTCTCCGCCATGATGAGTGGTGTCTTGCTCTGTGTCTTCCGCTGTCCGCCATGATGAGCGGTGTCTTGCTGAGTGTTCTCCGCCATGATGAGCGGTGTCTTGCTGAGTGTTCTCCGCCATGATGAGCAGTGTCTTGCTGTGTGTCCTCCGTCATGATGAGCGGTGTCTTGCTGTGTGTCCTCCATCATGATGAGCGGTGTCTTGCTGTGTGTTCCCCGCCATGATGAGCGGTGTCTTGCTGAGTGTTTTCCGCCATGATGAGCGGTGTCTTGCTGAGTGTTCTCCGCCATGATGAGCGGTGTCTTACTGTGTGTTCTCCTCCATGATGAGCGGTGTCTTGCTGTGTGTCTTCCGCCATGATGAGCGGTGTCTTGCTGTGTGTCCTCCGCCATGATAAGCGGTGTCTTGCTGTGTGTCCTCCGCCATGATGAGCGGTGTCTTGCTGTGTGTTCTCTGCCATGATGAGTGGTGTCTTGCTGTGTGTGCTCTGCCATGATGAGCGGTGTCTTGCTGTGTGTCCTCCGCCATGATGAGCGGTGTCTTGCAGTGTGTCCTCCGCCATGATGAGTGGTGTCTTGCTGTGTGTCCTCCGCCATGATGAGTGGTGTCTTGCTGTGTGTTCTCCGCCATGATGAGCGGTGTCTTGCTGTGTGTTCTCCGCCATGATGAGCAGTGTCTTGCTGTGTGTTCTCCGCCATGATGAGCGGTGTCTTGCAGTGTGTCCTCCGCCATGATGAGCGGTGTCTTGCTGTGTGTTCTCCGCCATGATGAGCGGTGTCTTTCTGTGTGTCCTCCACCATGATGAGCGGTGTCTTGCTGTGTGTGCTCCGCCATGATGAGCAGTGTCTTGCTGTGTGTGCTCCGCCATGATGAGCAGTGTCTTGCTGTGTGTCCTCCTCCATGATGAGTGGTGTCTTGCTGTGTGTCCTCCGCCATGATGAGTGGTGTCTTGCTGTGTGTCCTCTGCCATGATGAGCGGTGTCTTGCTGAGTGTTCTCCGCCATGATGAGCAGTGTCTTGCTGTGTGTCCTCTGCCATGATGAGCAGTGTCTTGCTGTGTGGTCTCCTACATGATGAGTGGTGTCTTGCTGTGTGTCCTCCACCATGATGAGCGGTGTCTTGCTGTGTGTCCTCCGCCATGATGAGCGGTGTCTTGCTGTGTGTCCTCCGCCATGATGAGCAGTGTCTTGCTGTGTGTCCTCCGCCATGATGAGTTGTGTCTTGCTGTGTGTTCTCCGCCATGATGAGTGGTGTCTTGCTCTGTGTCTTCCGCTGTCCGCCATGATGAGCGGTGTCTTGCTGAGTGTTCTCCGCCATGATGAGCGGTGTCTTGCTGAGTGTTCTCCGCCATGATGAGCAGTGTCTTGCTGTGTGTCCTCCGTCATGATGAGCGGTGTCTTGCTGTGTGTCCTCCATCATGATGAGCGGTGTCTTGCTGTGTGTTCCCCGCCATGATGAGCGGTGTCTTGCTGAGTGTTCTCCGCCATGATGAGCGGTGTCTTGCTGAGTGTTCTCCGCCATGATGAGCGGTGTCTTACTGTGTGTTCTCCTCCATGATGAGCGGTGTCTTGCTGTGTGTCTTCCGCCATGATGAGCGGTGTCTTGCTGTGTGTCCTCCGCCATGATAAGCGGTGTCTTGCTGTGTGTCCTCCGCCATGATGAGCGGTGTCTTGCTGTGTGTTCTCCGCCATGATGAGCGGTGTCTTACTGTGTGTTCTCCTCCATGATGAGCGGTGTCTTGCTGTGTGTCTTCCGCCATGATGAGTGGTGTCTTGCTGTGTGTCCTCCGCCATGATGAGCGGTGTCTTGCTATGTGTCCTCTGCCATGATGAGCGGTGTCTTGCTGTGTGTCCTCCGCCATGATGAGCGGTGTCTTGCTGTGTGTCCTCCGCCATGATGAGCGGTGTCTTGCTGTGTGTTCTCCTCCATGATGAGCGGTGTCTTGCTGTGTGTCTTCCGCCATGATGAGTGGTGTCTTGCTGTGTGTCCTCCGCCATGATGAGCGGTGTCTTGCTATGTGTCCTCCGCCATGATGATCGGTGTCTTGTTGTGTGTCCTCCGCCATGATGAGCGGTGTCTTGCAGTGTGTCCTCCGCCATGATGAGCGGTGTCTTGCTGAGTGTTCTCCGCCGTGATGAGCGGTGTCTTGCTGTGTGTTCTCCTCCATGATGAGCGGTGTCTTGCTGTGTGTGCTCCGCCATGATGAGCGGTGTCTTGCTGAGTGTTCTCCGCCGTGATGAGCGGTGTCTTGCTGTGTGTTCTCCGCCATGATGAGCGGTGTCTTGCTGTGTGTGCTCCGCCATGATGAGCGGTGTCTTGCTGTGTGTCCTCCGCCATGATGAGCGGTGTCTTGCTGTGTGTCCTCCGCCATGATGAGCGGTGTCTTGCTGTGTGTTCTCCGCCATGATGAGCGGTGTCTTGCTGTGTGTTCTCTGCCATGATGAGCGGTGTCTTGCTGTGTGTCCTCCGCCATGATGAGCGGTGTCTTGTTGTGTGTCCTCCGCCATGATGAGCAGTGTCTTGCTATGTGTCCTCCGCCATGATGAGCGGTGTCTTGCTGTGTGTCCTCCGCCATGATGAGTGGTGTCTTGCTGTGTGTCCTCCGCCATGATGAGCGGTGTCTTGCTGTGTGTCCTCCGCCATGATGAGCGGTGTCTTGCAGTGTGTCCTCCGCCCTCCACCATGAGCAGTAGCCATGTTGTGAAATCCTAGTTATTTGCCCCCTGTGATGTTTTCTCACATTCCTGCTCCATGCGGCACTAATTACAGATCCCTTAATGTGCCGTAGGTGGATTTCGGCCTTAAGTTCTTCTTCTTATTGTTTCATCTTAACGTTTAGGTTTCTTTAACCTCTCTGACCACATCAAAGGCTGACCCACAGGCGAGGACACCGGCCGTCCAGCTGACTTGACCTTAGATCCTATAGAGGATAGCAGGAGGGGCACTTTATGAACATTTCTCAGCTTATTGTGATACAAAGACAGAAAAGAACATTTGGGGAAAGAAAGAAAAACTTCTATCGAGTTCACATGTATATTTGTAAATGGGTCTTTGTTTTCAAGGTCGGCCTATGGCACCAACGAGGTCACATGGATACATCAGTATATGGGACGTCACTGGTCCTGATGGCCCCGGAGCCCCGATCTCATGTCTGGGGCTGGGTAACCCCTCTTGGTGCCTATGGGTATATGTTAAGTTTTCACAGAAGAAATTGAGCAGGATCGTCACCATTGTCCTAAAACAATCAAAACTCCTCGAAAACTTGGAGTTTCTGGTTAGCTTGTGCTCCAGAAACTCCTGATAAAGCCTCAGTGTGCACATAGGCGCTCCTGTGATTACATGAGCAAGATAACATGAGGCGGCACTCACCGTGGCTGAATGCTCAAGCTTTATTTTAACAAAGGTGTTGATCTATGCAGGTAGACAGGAGGATGCAGACTACGTTCCTGGACAATGGCCGTTTCACACTCAGGTGTACTTCAACGGGTCCAATAAACAGGCGCTCTTGTAATTACATGAACAAGATAACATGAGGCGGCACTCACCGTGGCTGAATCCTCAAGCTTTATTTTAACAATGATGTTCATCTATGCAGGTAGACAGGAGGATGCAGGCTATGTTCCTGGACAATGGCCGTTTCGCACTCAGGTGTACTTCAACGGGTCCAATAAACAGGCGCTCTTTTAATTACATGAACAAGAAAACATGAGGCCCCACTCACCGTGGCTGAATCCTCAAGCTTTATTTTAACAAAGGTGTTGATTTATGCAGGTAGACAGGAGGATGCAGGCTATGTTCCTGGACAATGGCCGTTTCGCACTCAGGTGTACTTCAATGGCTCCAATAAACAGGCGCTCTTGTAATTACATGAACAAGACAACATGAGGCGGCACTCACCGTGGCTGAATCCTCAAGCTTTATTTTAACAATGATGTTGATATATGCAGGTAGACAGAAGGATGCAGACTACGTTCCTGGACAATGGCCGTTTCGCGCTCAGGTGTACTTCAATGGCTCCAATTAATAGGCACTAATTTTCAAGCCATCGAGTAGCTGTCAGGCATTCATTCATTTATTTGTCATCTTTCAGAATAGAGAGGGAGAACCCATCATCCTCTGGTCCCTTTAGAAATATTACACAGATATTAATAAGCTGAGCCATTGTCATGGGTGTCTCCTGTCCTTGGAGACCTTTGACGAGTCTTGGACCTGAGGGTCAAATTACATTGTGATAACTTTGATTTTTATATGCATGTTCTTTATTTCGGCGCTGCAAGGGTTTAGAGCTCTTTCCTTGTTGGTAGTTCTTTCTTACTCCTGTCTCAGGTGTAGCTTTGTGACCACTCCCTTCCACTTCAAACAGTCATGTGTTCGATCATCTGATGCCGGTTATAGACTCCATTTCTATGCTGTCCACCACGGAAGGAGCAAGTCTCTTGAAGTTGCTGGAGTCGCTTCTTACTGCAAGGGATAGACGGGGGCCAAGGGGGGAGAAATTAGCTCTTATGCTATGTGGTCCCATGATTTCTATGCTGCCACGGTGTCACAGTGTACAACCCAACCAGCTGCAAACACATCCCTTCCACCAGGATTCCCAAAATGATGTTGCACCCATTACATGTAGATCAAAAGTGATTTATTTACTAAATGCTCTATATTGTCCTCCAGAGCTGCACTCACAATGTGTCTGATGGGTGCTGCTGACACAATGAACCACCTTATTGACAGACCTCGCCTATCAGGTGAGCAGAGACGCTCTATTGTTGTCGGACAGATGATTATTTTGATTATTTTGTAGTTTTGCCACTTTTTTGACTGCGAATCATTAAGGAATGTTGAGATAAGAAAGCAGAATTATGAATGCAGCTCTGACTGTAAAGTCAGTATAAGAGAAGTAATGCAACATGGGGTAACATTTACTTTTTACGTAACATTCAGGTCCGGGACATCAGATGGACCATTCCAGAACATGATACAGTCATCAGAGGAAGGGAACGACTGAAGCCCCAGAAGAGAAGGAGAAGGATTCTCTCCACAAAGACGTTCTTTGTCAGCTGAAAGCCGATAATTCTCCTGATATTAACTTGTGTCAATCAAAAGATCATTGTGAGTCTTGTACACAAGAAGCTTTGTCATATCATCATCATCATCATAGGGAAAACCTGCGCAGGTGGAGTGGAGACAAATCCCGAACAATGGCAGATTACATGTGTTTTGACAGAAGAGCTTACAATGACTGTGATGGTGAAACCTAGAAAAATTGACTAAAAGAAAAGTAGAAGAGTTCAATCAAGTGTTTACAGCTCATCCAGCATTAGACCACCGAAGGACAATGATGACCTGTGTATATACATCTGCATGGCACAGGAGTTCCCATAATACAGGGGAAATATGGCCAGTACAGGGTTATTAGGAAATGAAGCCCTGAAGAAGCTGCAGGGCGAAACTCAGAGTCAGGTACAGGACCTCACTAAGGGTTGGAGTTTATATGAGCTATTATAAGGTATGATAAAACCTTGTGTAATAAAGAAGGTCCCTATCTGTGCCAGCTGTCCTGTCAGCACCCAATCCCGGGCCAGTCCTGTCTACACCTGATCCTGAGCCAGTCCTGTCTGTACCAGCCATCCTGTCTGCACCTGATCCTGAGCCAGTCCTGTCTGTACCAACTGTCCTGTCAGCACCCAATTCCGGGCCAGTCCTGTCTGTACCAGCCATCCTGTCTGCACCTAATCCTGAGCCAGTCCTGTCTGTACCAGACGTCCTGTCTGCACCTGATCCTGAGCCAGTCCTGTCTGCACCAGCCATCCTGTCTGCACCTGATCCTGAACCAGTCCTGTCTGTACCAGCCATCCTGTCTGCACCTGATCCTGAGCCAGTCCTGTCTGTACCAACTGTCCTGTCAGCACCCAATTCCGGGCCAGTCCTGTCTGTACCAGCCATCCTGTCTGCACCTAATCCTGAGCCAGTCCTGTCTGTACCAGACGTCCTGTCTGCACCTGATCCTGAGCCAGTCCTGTCTGTACCAGACGTCCTGTCTGCACCTGATCCTGAGCCAGTCCTGTCTGCACCAGCCATCCTGTCTGCACCTGATCCTGAACCAGTCCTGTCTGTAGCAGCCGTTATGTCTGCACCTGATCCTGAACCAATCCTGTCTGTACCAGCCATCCTGTCTGCACCTGATTCTGAGCCAGTCCTGTCTGCACCAGCCATCCTGTCTGCAGCTGATCCTGAACCAGTCCTGTCTGCACCAGCCATCCTGTCTGCACCTAATCCTGAACCAGTCCTGTCTGTACCAGACGTCCTGTCTGCACCTGATCCTGAACCAGTCCTGTCTGTAGCAGCCGTCCTGTCTGCACCTGATCCTGAACCAATCCTGTCTGCACCAGCCATCCTGTCTGCACCTGATTCTGAGCCAGTCCTGTCTGCACCAGCCATCCTGTCTGCAGCTGATCCTGAACCAGTCCTGTCTGTACCAGCCATCCTGTCTGCACCTAATCCTGAGCCAGTCCTGTCTGTACCAGACGTCCTGTCTGCACCTGATCCTGAACCAATCCTGTCTGTACCAGCCATCCTGTCTGCACCTGATCCTGAACCAATCCTGTCTGTACCAGCCATCCTGTCTGCACATGATCCTGAGCCAGTCCTGTCTGTACCAGCCATCCTGTCTGCACATGATCCTGAGCCAGTCCTGTCTGTACCAGCCATCCTGTCTGCACCTGATCCTGAACCAATCCTGTCTGTACCAGCCATCCTGTCTGCACATGATCCTGAGCCAGTCCTGTGTGTACCAGCCATCCCATCTGCAGCTGATCCTGTACCAGTCCTGTCTGTACCAGCCGTCCTGTCTGCACCTGATCCTGAGCCAGTCCTGTCTGTACCAGACGTCCTGTCTGCACCTGATCCTGAGCCAGTCCTGTCTGTAGCAGCCGTCCTGTCTGCACCTGATCCTGAACCAATCCTGTCTGTACCAGCCATCCTGTCTGCACCTGATTCTGAGCCAGTCCTGTCTGCACCAGCCATCCTGTCTGCAGCTGATCCTGAACCAGTCCTGTCTGTACCAGCCATCCTGTCTGCACATGATCCTGAGCCAGTCCTGTCTGTACCAGCCATCCTGTCTGCACCTAATCCTGAGCCAGTCCTGTCTGTACCAGACGTCCTGTCTGCACCTGATCCTGAACCAATCCTGTCTGTACCAGCCATCCTGTCTGCACATGATCCTGAGCCAGTCCTGTCTGTACCAGCCATCCTGTCTGCACCTGATCCTGAGCCAGTCCTGTCTGTACCAGCCATCCTGTCTGCACATGATCCTGAGCCAGTCCTGTGTGTACCAGCCATCCCGTCTGCAGCTGATCCTGTACCAGTCCTGTCTGTACCAGCCATCCTGTCTGCACCTGATCCTGAGCCAGTCCTGTCTGTATCAGCCATCCTGTCTGCACCTGATCCTGAGCCAGTCCTGTCTGTACCAGCCATCCTGTCTGCACCTGATCCTGAACCAGTCCTGTCTGCACAAGCCATCCTGTCTGCACCTGATCCTGAGCCAGTCCTGTCTGTACCAACTGTCCTGTCAGCATCCAATTCCGGGCCAGTCCTGTCTGTACCAGACGTCCTGTCTGCACCTAATCCTGAGCCAATCCTGTCTGTACCAGACGTCCTGTCTGCACCTGATCCTGAGCCAGTCCTGTGTGTACCAGCCATCCCGTCTGCAGCTGATCCTGTACCAGTCCTGTGTGTACCAGCCATCCTGTCTGCACCTGATCCTGAGCCAGTCGTGTCTGTACCAGCCATCCTGTCTGCAACTGATCCTGAGCCAGTCCTGTCTGTACCAGCCATCCTGTCTGCACCTGATCCTGAGCCAGTCGTGTCTGTACCAGCCATCCTGTCTGCACCTGATCCTGAGCCAGTCCTGTCTGTACCAGCCATCCTGTCTGCACCTGATCCTGAACCAGTCCTGTCTGTAGCAGCCGTCCTGTCTGCACCTGATCCTGAACCAATTCCGTCTGTACCAGCCATCCTGTCTGCACATGATCCTGAGCCAGTCCTGTGTGTACCAGCCATCCCGTCTGCAGCTGATCCTGTACCAGTCCTGTCTGTACCAGCCATCCTGTCTGCACCTGATCCTGAACCAGTCCTGTCTGTACCAGCCATCCTGTCTGCACCTGATCCTGAGCCAGTCCTGCCTGTATCAGCCATCCTGTCTGCACCTGATCCTGAGCCAGTCCTGTCTGTACCAGCCATCCTGTCTGCACCTGATCCTGAACCAGTCCTGTCTGCACAAGCCATCCTGTCTGCACCTGATCCTGAGCCAGTCCTGTCTGTACCAACTGTCCTGTCAGCACCCAATTCCGGGCCAGTCCTGTCTGTACCAGACGTCCTGTCTGCACCTAATCCTGAGCCAGTCCTGTCTGTACCAGACGTCCTGTCTGCACCTGATCCTGAGCCAGTCCTGTGTGTACCAGCCATCCCGTCTGCAGCTGATCCTGTACCAGTCCTGTCTGTACCAGCCATCCTGTCTGCACCTGATCCTGAGCCAGTCCTGTCTGCACCAGCCATCCTGTCTGCACCTGATCCTGAGCCAGTCCTGTCTGTACCAGCCATCCTGTCTGCACCTAATCCTGAGCCAGTCCTGTCTGTACCAGACGTCCTGTCTGCACCTGATCCTGAGCCAGTCCTGTCTGCACCAGCCATCCTGTCTGCACCTGATCCTGTACCAGTCCTGTCTGTACCAGCCATCCTGTCTGCACCTGATCCTGAGCCAGTCCTGTCTGTACCAGCCGTCCTGTCTGCACCTGATCCTGAACCAGTCCTGTCTGTACCAGCCATCCTGTCTGCACCTGATCCTGAACCAGTCCTGTCTGTACCAGCCATCCTGTCTGCACCTGATCCTGAGCCAGTCCTGTCTGTACCAGCCATCCTGTCTGCACATGATCCTGAGCCAGTCCTGTGTGTACCAGCCGTCCTGTCTGCACCTAATCCTGAACCAGTCCTGTCTGTACCAGACGTCCTGTCTGCACCTGATCCTGAGCCAGTCCTGTCTGTACCAGCCATCCTGTCTGCACCTGATCCTGAACCAGTCCTGTCTGTACCAGCCATCCTGTCTGCACATGATCCTGAGCCAGTCCTGTCTGCACCAGCCGTCCTGTCTGCACATGATCCTGAGCCAGTCCTGTGTGTACCAGCCGTCCTGTCTGCACCTGATCCTGAACCAGTCCTGTCTGTACCAACTGTCCTGTCTGCACATGATCCTGAGCCAGTCCTGTGTGTACCAGCCATCCTGTCTGCAGCTGATCCTGAACCAGTCCTGTCTGTACCAGATTTCTGTTATGACCAGTACCAGTATCATCCCTGTCTGTGGCTTCGACTCCATCTTGCCTGTTGCTAGGCCAGACTTTGCCTATGGCTTTAACTCCATCTTGTCTGTTGCTATTTGGGTCACCTACTGTGGATTTGGGGGATGACTTGTATTGGCACCTGGTGGTTTCCTTCAGCCTAGCCTATCCTCACCATCAGAGGCTCTAGAGAAGACCCAGTAGCCAATTAGTCATATCCCACCAGGTTGAGCCTGTGCTCTGAGGCCCAGTGGATCCACATCCACCAGCCGTGCTGGTAACTGCCGCTCTGGCCATAACACCCATATTCACTCTTGGGTTCAAATCTGACCACAGACCATATCCATGTGACATCTATATGTGGTTCTGGTCTTTTGCAGATGCTCTCGAATGTTTTTTGCATGAAGTTACCCTTATACAGTGTAATATATTCAATAAATTCTTACATTTAATAGTTATTTTCGATGGCTCCTTCCAACATTTGGGGGTCATAGACTTGCAGTACAGCTGTAGATCTACATGGGCCTCTATAGCTCTACATTACAGAGACCTCAGGCCTCGGACACACAATGGTTAAACCACAGTTGACTCCAGGTCTCCGGGGAACGTGGAGTCTCCTAAATAATTGAGTGGCAGGAGATTATGTGAGCGTCCGCGCTGCTCTATTGATTGTGCCGCCGTTAATCGGACGTCTCTGCGGAGCCATAATGTTGTACCAAGCAGATTATTGGAAATCACAGTCTGTAATATCACTAATAAATCCTCTCCGAGAGGATCCGCTACTGGGGGGCGCAGACTGGCTATAAATGACGGAGGAATACCAATAGTAATATTCGCAGGTGGAGGACACCACATTTATTAGAAGCTATTACTTGGTGTCAGCTGATTGTGACCCTCATCACTAGTTTGTACCTTCGTCTTCGTCATTAGCAATAAGGTGTGAACCAGAGCAGTGATCAGAATTTGAGGGTGCAGAAACCTTTGTACGGTTGCAGACATTTACCATCTCTGCCTTCTGAATAGTCATCAGGTAAAGGGGTCAATTTGTTGATGGGTCTCGGTAGTCACAGGCAAAGCAGAGCCTTGGCGCCGGTGTTGCAGCAGACCAGCCCCAGTGGTGTTGAGGGGCCCAGGCAGTCATGGATGGCAAGGCAGTGCATTGGCTGGGGACCAGCCCCGATGTTGCAGCTGACAAGCCCCAGTGTTGCTGCGAACAAGCTCCGGTAATGCAGCTCATGCCCTGGTGTTGCAGTGCACTAGCCCCGGTGAATACTGATAACTGAACCAGGACACAATGTGAACAGGTCTCTAGAAACCGTCTTCAGACCACCAAGTTTCTATTTCACAAAAAAGATAGTATAAAAAGCATCCAAAATTACTCTGCTATATAAATAAAAGTAAAATGTTTTAAATACGTTAGTTTTAGGGACGGTTCTGATAAAGGGTCACCGTGACGTGGTAGAGCGGCTTTTGTACATTTTTTGCAAAAAACATATTAACTAAGTAACCTGTTATTAAAACTTTTTTGCACTTGCTTTTTACTTTTGCTTATATAGCAGAGTAATTTTGGACATTTTTTATACTGTCTTTTTTGCGATATGGACTAGCCCTGATGTTGCAGCAGACAAGCCCGGTGTTGCAGTAGACCATCCCCAGTGTTGCAGCACTCACCATGGTGTTGCAGTAGACCGTCTCCAGTGTTGCAGCACTCACCATGGTGTTGCAGTAGACCGTCTCCAGTGTTGCAGCACTCACCGTGGTGTTGCAGTAGACCGTCTCCAGTGTTGCAGCACTTCCCATGGTGTTGCAGTAGACCATCCCCTGTATTGCAGCGCTCACCCCAATGTTGCAGCGGACAAGCCCCGGTGCTGCAGTAGACCATCCCCAGTGTTGCAGCACTCACCATGGTGTTGCAGTAGACCAGCCCCAGTATTGCAGCGCTCACCCCGATGTTGCAGCAGACAAGCCCCGATGTTGCAGTAGACCATCCCCAGTGTTGCAGCACTCGCCATGGTGTTGCAGTAGACTAGCCCCAGTATTGCAGCGCTCACCACGGTGTTGCAGCGGACAAGCCCCGGTGTTGCAGTAGACCATCCCCAGTGTTGCAGCACTCACCATGGTGTTGCAGTAGACCAGCCCCAGTATTGCAGCGCTCACCACAGTGTTGCAGCGGACAAGCCCCGGTGTTGCAGTAGAACATTCCCAGTGTTGCAGCACTCGCCATGGTGTTGCAGTAGACCAGCGCCAGTATTGCAGCGCTCACCACAGTGTTGCAGCGGACAATCCCCGGTGTTGCAGTAGACCATCCCCAGTGTTGCAGCACTCACCATGGTGTTGCAGTAGACCAGCCCCAGTATTGCATCTGGTGCTGTAGCGGACAAGCCCCGGTGTTGCAGTGGATCATCCCCGGTGTTACATCGCTTGCCCCGGTGTTGCAGTGCTTGCCCTGGCCAGCTCCTCAGTGCCATAGTCATATTTACAGTCACCCTCCATGAGGGTCCGAGCATTGAGCTGTTTGACTTCACAGAGAAAGTTTATGTACAAAGTCTTGTGACGCCTGAACACACATTGAACATTGTGAACATACTGATACATACAATATGAAGCTTGATTATAGGCTGTCCTCGGTGATCCCAGACTGCAGTTTGTCCGCCGGGGATCCACTGTAATTTCATATAGTCTATATGGTACAGGCCGGATCCCACCTATGGGGATCCATTCAAAGGACCAAACAGAGAACAGGGACTCCACCAGACTAATGTTCCTCCACCGCTCGCTCCGAGGCGACCCGTTTACCGAGACTGGGCCGCAATCTGCTTCAACAATCGGGAAGAACAGCGGCAAGGCGGCGCCCTGACAGAGGCAGAAGACTGGAACCTGTACCGGGATGAATAGACTACCAGATGATTTTGAAGTCCACTTCCCGTATTTTGGGCCCAGCTCCCAGGGGTGACCCAAAGGGCCTGGCCAAATTAGATGGGACTGCAACCAATCAACTTTCTGTTCTTTTCTTTCCTCTGGGACTCTCCACTTGTCCACCAATCAGAGCAAAGCTCCTCTCCAGCTCTCTGCTAGCAGCCGGCCTGCTTCACTTCCTCTGATAGGAGACCCCTCCCTGCAATCTCCACTGGACGGAAGACTGAGTTGGGTGGGAAGTCGACCCAGAGTACAAAAAAAATGTCCTTGCTCAGCTGCCGCCCCCTGGCATCCTGGTACCCTAGGCATGTGCCCACAAGTGCCTAGTGGCAAATAGAGCCCTGCCTCTGAGCACCTGGTGAACATTGCACCCCGACTGGGTTTAATTGTGAACTACTCCAAGTAAAGGGTAAGATCCACAGAGACTGTTGTTGTCTGCTCCTTTCTGCATCCTCCTGCAGCACTACCCTCATCCTCCTCCTCCTCTGCATCACCCACAATTCAATTCACCCTTTGACACCTTCCAAGGGACCTGTGCCCTGGCTGGAGTGTGCTTACCACCTGACTGCCCTACCATCTCCCCTTGGATGCCCCCACAGCAGCCCCTGGTCACCTATGGTCAGATACTCCAGCTGGCATCATGAACATTCTCCCCTGTACATAATTGAGTCTTTTACATGTCCGGTCAGGGCCATAACCCCTGGGGATCGCCGCTGTGACTTCTACACTGTTTGCCCCGATGGTCGAGTACCCCCGCCCTTATGCCTGCAACATATACCCTATGTGTAGTTTCTTAATATTTAAAAGCTCAATATTCATTGGTTGTGATTTTGTATGTGTTTTGCTGTTTTGAACAACTGGTAAAAGTTTAAGACGGCCCTGGATATAATAATAAGAGCATTATGGAGGACGGCACATATATAAATAATTCCACATTGACGAGTCTTCTATTATTACATAATGACTCCAGGCTGCGCAGGGAAACGCCGTCCTCATCGCAGCAGAAGAACGTCACAGACCCCGGAACACTGAGCAATAATGAAGAATCTCACGTGCAGATTGTGGGCGATATTGTTTTCCCTGGTAGGATGGAGGATCCGTATTTATGGACGTCGCTCCAATCCAAGATCATCAAATAACGAGGAAACCTGGGGGCAAATCACAATCAGCCGCGCTCAAAAGGCAAAACCCTGCTTTAATCTCAGGAAAATTGGGATTTGTTTTGTCATTCAAAGCATTTCTGGATTTATTAGTTGCAATGTTGGAAAATACATTGGAAGAAAAGTGGAAAATTTATAGTCAAGTAGTTGGAGGAAGGTCATTAAAACTATAGAATGTAAAGTGGACGATACATTGATCATTATTATATAATATAAAGTGGACGATACATTGATCATTATTATATAATATAAAGTGGACGATACATTGATCATTATTATATAATATAAAGTGGATGATACATTGATCATTATTATATAATATAAAGTGGATGATACATTGATCATTATTATATAATATAAAGTGGACGATACATTGATCATTATTATATAATATAAAGTGGATGATACATTGATCATTATTATATAATATAAAGTGGATGATACATTGATCATTATTATAGAATATAAAGTGGATGATACATTGATCATTATTGACTGTTGACGTTTCTTACATTAGTGTCAGTGTTGTTGGCTTTCATCTAAACATGGAGACTCCATAAGTTACTCTTCACCTTCCTGATGATGTGACCAAGGGTAGACATTAATATAAGCTCATACTTTTGCAAGTTTTATGGCCAATATCTGGATTAAAACTTGATTTTGTTTTTTAAAGAAGAATAAATAAGAAACATAAGTTGGATACATTTGATGGCGACTTCCCTCTTCTACCACCCAACGATAACTGAAAGGAACCATCAGTCTCAGATGCTGCGTCTTTCACAAGTTTAGCTCAAGCAATCCTAAAATATGCATTGGGAATTTATCAATGTTTAACCATTTTATTATTACTATTTATTTCTGCATCTACGCTTTTTAGTAGCTAGAACCTTTTTACATTTTTGCATTGACGTTACTTTGTTTTATGCAAAAGGAAGAGAAGAAGGAATCAAAATGGGTTGAAGAATCATCAACGATCTAGGATACAAAGACGATACAACACTGATAGTCACAAGTGTAGATGGAATGAAGGACTTGATGGAGAGTCAAGATGGAAAGATGGGACTCTACTCAACACAAAGAAGACAAAGATACTGACAACTGCTAGGTACGACCGGGACACATGTGACTACTGCTAGATACGACCGGGACACATGTGACTACTGCCAGGTACAACCGGGACACATGTGACTACTGCTAGATACGACCGGGACACATGTGACTACTGCCAGGTACAACCAGGACACATGTGACTACTGCTAGATACGGCCGGGACACATGTGACTACTGCTAGATACAACCGGGACACATGTGACTACTGCTAGATACAGCCGGGACACATGTGACTACTGCTAGATACGACCGGGACACATGTGACTACTGCTAGAGACGACCAGGACACATGTGACTACTGCTAGATACGGCCGGGACACATGTGACTACTGCTAGATACGGCCGGGACACATGTGACTACTGCCAGAGACGACCGGGACACATGTGACTACTGCTAGATACGACCGGGACACATGTGACTACTGCTAGATACGGCCGGGACACATGTGACTACTGCTAGATACGGCCGGGACACATGTGACTACTGCCAGAGACGACCGGGACACATGTGACTACTGCTAGATACGACCGGGACACATGTGACTACTGCCAGGTACAACCAGGACACATGTGACTACTGCCAGGTACAACCGGGACACATGTGACTACTGCCAGGTACAACCGGGACACATGTGACTACTGCTAGAGGTGACCGGGACACATGTGACTACTGCCAGGTACAACCGGGACACATGTGACTACTGCTAGATACGGCCGGGACACATGTGACTACTGCTAGATACAGCCGGGACACATGTGACTACTGCTAGATACGGCCGGGACACATGTGACTACTGCTAGATACGGCCGGGACACATGTGACTACTGCCAGAGACGACCGGGACACATGTGACTACTGCTAGATACGACCGGGACACATGTGACTACTGCCAGGTACAACCAGGACACATGTGACTACTGCCAGGTACAACCGGGACACATGTGACTACTGCCAGGTACAACCGGGACACATGTGACTACTGCTAGATACGACCGGGACACATGTGACTACTGCCAGGTACGACTGGGACACATGTGACTACTGCTAGATACGACCGGGACACATGTGACTACTGCCAGGTACAACCGGGACACATGTGACTACTGCTAGAGACAACCGGGACACATGTGACTACTGCTAGAGACGACCGGGACACATGTGACTACTGCCAGATACGACCGGGACACATGTGACTACTGCCAGGTACGTCCGGGACACGTGTGACTACTGCTAGAGACGACCGGGACACATGTGACTACTGCCAGGTACGACCGGGACACATGTGACTACTGCTAGAGACGACCGGGACACATGTGACTACTGCTAGATACGACCGGGACACATGTGACAACTGCTAGATACGACCGGGACACATGTGACAACTGCTAGATACGACCGGGACACATGTGACTACTGCTAGGTATGACTGCGACACATGTGACTGACTCACCCCTGCAGGGACCATGGGGTACTCGGAACCGGGCCCTCCCGATGTCATCGGGTCTGCAGGACGTCACGGTGACGTGATTTGGTCCATGATCCCCTCGTTGGGCGGCCAGCAAAAAGGGGAGTTTGAAAAAGGGATAAAAATAAATATAAAAGTAAAATAAGAGTTTGTGTTGTGACACCACCTGTGGAAGGCGGCCGATATAGCCGCTGCGGCAGTCGGGACATCTGGGGTTAGCAGCTTGATGGTCTAGCTCGACACGGGAAGAGTGGGTCCCCAGGGCAACCGAATAGTCTGTGGAGGTGCTTTGGGGAAATGGAAAGCCAGCGGGGCTGTACTGACTGCTGGCAGGGGTCTGGGACACTCTCAGGCAGGCTCCTGCTGCCGACTCTGCGTTTCAGTCTACTGCTCCTCAGGTGTAGAATATACAGTCTGACACAATGCTGAGCTTCAACCCAGTTTACTTGGATTTTCTCGTTAGACGGCCAAAATTACAAGCCAGAACAATAGCGGCTCTGGTAGTCTTTAGCAGCTGGGATGGCTTGTCCAGGTCATCTTCTTTTGTGTTCCTTTCCATGGGCCTCTCTTCCTCGCGCTTCTGCAAGCAAAGCTCCGACCCAGCGGCTACGGGCCTTCGTTGGGCGACCTGCCTGGTCCCCTGGCCCCAGTATGGCGGCCTTCTATTTGCTGCGTCAGGGGTTGGGTCACAGGACATAAAGACCCTGCGACCAACCGGTTTCGTGGTTGGAGCTTGGAGCGTCCTTGCCACTTCAGGGCTGGTACCCTGGTTCCTGCCCCATCCTTCAGCTTCCCTGCTAATTTGAGCGTATGGGTAGATTGCTCACTACCCGCGCCCCTAGGACTCCTTCTGTCTCTCTACGCTCTGTAGCCTGGGACCCGGAACAAGCCTCATGATGGTACAGGCCGCAGGGTCCTTGTCCTTTCAGTCTCGTGTAATGATGGTTCTCTCCTCTCCGTCTGACTGTTTGATGGACTAACTCCTCTCCTCCCGACTCCAGGGCTAACTACTGAGTGACTGACTGAACTCCTGAGGTGTTTAATGATGTTGTTCCCTTTTTCCTGACCCTTTCCGGTACTAACTTCCCCTCCCACCACCTGTCTCCTGCCACCATCCCACAGCTGGGCCTTGAGTCCACGCCCAGGGACCGAGATGTGTTGGATGTGTGTGGGTGACTGGACTTACCGATCTCGGTTGCTGCAACTTCTAGTGGCGACCAACCGGACCACAAGGGCATCACATGACTACTGCCAGGAATGACTGGGACACATGTGACTACTGCCAGGAATGACCGGGACACATGTGACTACTGCCAGGTACGACCGGGACACATGTGAGATGGACGACGACAAACTGGAAGAGTTAAAAAACTTTTCCCTACTTGCATCAATGATTACTCAAGATGCAGCGACGACACCGGAAGTCAATAGGAGAAAAGCTATGGGAAAATCAGCAATGAAGTCACTGGGCGAAATCTTCACATCAAGGAGCATTTCAGTGGTGATGAAGACACGGCTCGTTCATAGTCTGGTCTATACTGTAGTAACATTTCACTGGTGATGAAGTCACGGCTCGTACATAGTTTGGTCTATTCTGTAGTCACATTTCACTGGTGATGAAGACACGGCTCATACATAGTCTGGTCTATTCTGTAGTCACATTTCACTGGTGATGAAGACACAGCTCGTACATAGTTTGGTCTATTCTGTAGTCACATTTCACTGGTGATGAAGACACGGCTCATTCATAGTCTGGTCTATACTGTAGTAACATTTCACTGGTGATGAAGTCACGGCTCGTACATACTCTGGTCTATTCTGTAGTAACATTTCACTGGTGATGAAGACACGGCTCGTACATAGTCTGGTCTATGCTGTAGTAACATTTCACTGGTGATGAAGACACGGCTCGTACATAGTCTGGTCTATGCTGTAGTCACATTTCACTGGTGATGAAGACACGGCTCGTACATAGTCTGGTCTATTCTGTAGTAACATTTCACTGGTGATGAAGACACGGCTCGTACATAGTCTGGTCTATGCTGTAGTAACATTTCACTGGTGATGAAGACACGGCTCGTACATAGTCTGGTCTATTCTGTAGTAACATTTCACTCGTGATGGAGACACGGCTCGTACATAGTCTGGTCTATGCTGTAGTAACATTTCACTGGTGATGAAAACACGGCTCGTTCATAGTCTGGTCTATTCTGTAGTAACATTTCACTGGTGATGGAGACACGGCTCGTACATAGTTTTCACTGGTGATGTAGACACGGCTCGTTCATAGTCTGGTCTATTCTGTAGTAGCATTTCACTGGTGATGGAGACACGGCTCGTTCATAGTCTGGGCTATACTGTAGTAACATTTCACTGGTGATGGAGACACGGCTCGTACATAGTCTGGTCTATGATGTAGTAACATTTCACTGGTGATGGAGACACGGCTCATACATAGTCTGGTCTATTCTGTAGTAACATTTCACTGGTGATGGAGACACGGCTCGTACATAGTCTGGTCTATTCTGTAGTAACATTTCACTGGTGATGGAGACACGGCTCGTACATAGTCTGGTCTATGATGTAGTAACATTTCACTGGTGATGAAGACACGGCTCGTACATAGTCTGGTCTATGATGTAGTAACATTTCACTGGTGATGAAGACACGGCTCGTTCATAGTCTGGTCTATTCTGTAGTAACATTTCACTGGTGATGAAGACACGGCTCGTACATAGTCTGGTCTATTCTGTTGTAACATTTCACTGGTGATGGAGACACGGCTCGTACATAGTCTGGTCTATTCTGTAGTAACATATGGAAGTGATACCTGGAAAATAATGAAACAAGACAGATGAAGAATCAACACCTTCATAATGTGGAGCTGGACAAGGAGGTTATCTATACCATGGATGGCAAGAACAACAAGAACCAACCAGACGTCACTGGAAGGAAGATCACAAAGCTACGACTGTCTACACATCATACGAAGAGAAACATCACTGGAGAAGACATCATGGTGGGAAGAATAGAAGGAACAAGTCTAAGAAGACCAGCAACCGCATGGCTTGAAAACAGGGGCGGACTGGCCCAGGTGACAGGGTGGCATTTGCCCCCCAGGCCGGTGGTATATTCCTAGTTTAGGGCCGCCCATTCAGTGAGAGCAGCCGCGTGGTGGCGCATTGCGAGACCTGGGATTGGAGCGGAGGCAGGAGCCAGCTGGTAAGCCATTGAGCGGGCCAATACCCCCCCCCCCGCTCCTCACTTGGCCCCAGCAGCACCCTCCCCCGCTCCTCACTTGGCCCCAGTAGCACCCCCTCTTCCCCGCTACTCACCTGGCCCCTGGCTGTACAGAGTGGAATGCCACCCAGGGCAAGTTCAGCCAGCAAGGCCCTGCTTGATACAGTCAAGATAACGGCAGAGAAGATCCTGGTGGACCCATCTAGGCTTTGGAAAAGACCCTGGTTACCCTATGTAGGCTTGGAGAAGACAATTGTGGACTTACCAAGGCTTTTTTTTGGTTGTTCCCTCTGAGACGACTCTACGGCAGATTTATGGTTTTTTTTCTCATTTTGGAGGATGAAGCCATTTGTAGCTGATGGACAAATATTCCAATTTATCTTAAATAGGAGAAAAATAGTAATTTTTTTTTAAAGAAGTACATGTTGGGATCCAGCCTCATTCTGTTTAGTCTTTATATGTTAGTTATTTTATTTAGGTCGGGCATTAAGAATCTGTCAGAGAAGAATGTGTCAATCACACTTTGTCCTCACATTGATGTGTCTCGTGACTCTCCAGCCGGCGATCAGGCTGACGTGCCGGTGACAGTCGGGGGGCGGCTGATGAAATCCCTGACAGCTGACTGTGTCCTGTCCATCACACGGCCGTCCCCCACCGCCCGGTCTGTGTTTAATCTAATATCTTAGCAGTGGACACATGTCAGAGCCGTCTCTCAGGTCCCTGAAGCCTGGAGATAATGTTCATCGTTGGACTCAATCTGATAAAGTCATTAAAGGAAAAGAATTTGGGTGTGAGTGACGGCTCGCAACGTAGCCCCCCCTGTACCCCCAACCTCAGATTTACACAATATCGTCATTTATATCATTTTGTCGTCCCAACAACCTTACAACATGTGTTTCAATACTAATTTATGTCATTTCATTTGTTTTAGGTCAGAGTTGATCCCGGGGGTTGAATACTTACTGTTGGCTTTGCATTTCATGTCCATTTTCTATATTAATGAATAAGGTCTCCTCCTGTGATGTCTTCTTCTCTATTTCTTCTCATTCCACCTTACGTTACGAGCAGATACCTGAAGGCTACAATATATAGTTATGTGAAACGCGTTGTATGTGTGGATGTTTATAGTGTAATAAAAACCTTTGATATAATATTGACGGAGTCTCCTTATCACGGGTGTATCAGGAGACACGGGCGAGGCAGCTGGTCGCAGCGTCTGGCCAAATAGCTAAAATCCTGAATTGTGGTTCTGTCCCTTTAAGAGGTCTTTCTCTGCTTAGTGATAGCTGGAGGTCACTAGGACCCAGCAGATCTCCTACCTGCCGACCTTTCAGCTGTCTTTATTTAAACCCCTTGGCTCCCATGATGCATTGCTGGTGATAGCGAGTTTGGAGTTGGTGTTGCTTCCTGGCTCTGCAGTGCATTGTGGACTTCCGGTGTAGTTTGCTGTTTGGCTCTTCCTTTCAGCTAAGTGTTTCTCCCTCTCCCTTTGTTTGTATCCCTGATGTTTTCCTTTAGTTGTTAGCTGAGTTGACCAGTGTTCACCTTGTCTGATCCCTAAGTAAACTTTCTTGAAGTACAGACAGGGATGAGGTATCCTGCTCGGCGACAGTTGCAGGGACTGTATAGGGTTGTTAGGGGAGCCAGGTGTCAGCTCTAGTGTTTCCCTTAGCGTCAGGGACTCCTTTTCTCACCTCATCGTCCTGTGCTGGGTGTCTCCCTACTACTGGGAGCACCACCACCTGTCAGTCTGGGATCATTTCCTTCACATGGGGTTATGAGGTGTCATCTGTTCTTTTCCCCTCTACACATAGGTGAGTGTTTGGTTGATTTCTGCGGAAACCTACTTCTACAGTTCTGTCTGAAGGGGGGACAGGTTTTGACACTGCTGCCCCATCATAAAAAAGGTTGATGGTGAGACCAGCACCATAACTTAGATAGGGAGACTGTTACATATTATACATTTGTTGAGGGGCCACACGGGGCCCTGGCAGTCAATGGTGAAGCATGGCCCCGGATGCTGAGCAGCACTGGTTCCTGTGAGCTTGCCCCAGTGGATAAGTCCAGGTTCGCCCTTGGCGGGGACCAAAGCACACAGTCAATAAAGTTTGTTTTAGAATTTTACTTGAACCGGCTCGTGAAACATGGACACCACAGCAAAGGGCCCCTGCGCAAGAACAGTATACGGGCCCTTTGCCTGCCCATTAGCTTATCAAAATGCATCATTCCACCTCCTTTAGAGGTTGAAATGGGCCCCCTTATCTCTTGGGCCCCTGTGCGGCTGCACCAATGATATGCCCATGGACACTCATCTTGAACATTACCCATATGGGGATATTCACATCAGCACAATTTGCCGCAGACGGTTCCCCTCGCTACAATGTCTCCAGACTCTCGTCCCTCAGCCTCACTGTAACTGGCCATGAATTCATACAGTCTCTCTTGGTTCCAGCCCCATCCCACCCATGGGAACTCCTCCAGAGCCTTCACCCTGGGCCCTTTTTGCTGGCCAGGCTCTGCCCCTAAGGAATATCACTAAATGTTCATAACTTCCATAATTTATGTGGACCGGGGAGCAGTCTTCACCTTGGCCACTAGATGGCGACACACAAAGGATTAAACAAATTAACTCTATGCATAAATACATAACGCGCATCCACCATATTCTTCAAGTGGGAAGAAAAATAACCCTAAACCCCACCACACATTGAGTGCCATTGACTCCAAGTTTCGATTTAAAGCTTAAATCTAGAATATATTTTAATTAGGATTTTTGGATGAAACCAGTGGGATATTCAGTCCAACAGATAAGAGAATTATTGGGGAAACGATCTGTTTCTATTTCATTAATCAGGATACTTTCACTGTTATTAGGGCCTCATTTAACATATAAGAATTTCCAGCTGGCTGCTAAGTGGATCTTGGCCACCGTCCCACCCAAGACTGATTGTATCCTACATACATTGAATGATTAATGACTTACAAATGTTACTCCGGTATAGATCTCCACACTAGGACAGACATGAGCAGTGTCCCGCAGTGCACCGCAGGTGAACGACGCAACGGCTACGCCAAAAATGCCATTGTCACTGGGATCATTGATCTTTTTTGACAACTGCTGTGGATTGCTTATACATTTGGGCCATTTTTTAATATTTAAGAAATCTACACTCGAAAAGTTCTAGAAGCTCAATATTAATGAATTGGACCTAGATTCAATTGACCAGAATACATGTATATTGTAGTTTTATCAACTGAAGTCTCTAAACATGTCAGGGGCCCTAGAATGTATTCTCATGGAGCGGACATCAAACATCGTTTGAGGACCCTTCTAACAGGACCCGTAAACAAGGCACCAGTTACTCCAAGCATCGCAGCGGACTATAGTATAGGAGACCCTCAGTATTGACAAAACATTACAAAGAATTGGGGCACCCTAATAAAAATGAACCCAAGTGATGTTGGATAAGTCTTCTTTGGGATTACGCCTATCAATAACGAGATGTTAAGTATATTTAGTTTTTTAACATACAAAAACCAAACTATTGCTTATGGCTGTATCAGCCAATCAACTAATGTACATGGGGCTAACGATATCAAGGAAGAGATAGATTGAGTTCCCAGACAAATCGATTGGGTTCCCAAAAGGATAGATTAGGTTCTCAGACAGATCGATTGGCTTCCCAGATGGATCGATTAGGTTCCAATTGGGTTCCCGGATAGAAACAATTGGGTTCCTGGATGGATCGATTGGGTTCCTGGACTGATTGATTGGGTCCCTGGATGGATAGATTGGGTTCACAGATGGATAGATTGGGCTCTCGGATGGATAGATTGGGTTCTCGGAAGCATAGAATGGGTTCCTGGACCGATAGATTGGGTTCACGGAAGGATAGATTATGTTCACAGATGGATAAATTGGGTTCCCAGATGGATAGATTGGGCTCTCGGATGGATAGATTGGGTTCTCGGAAGCATAGATTGGGTTCACGGACAGATAGATTGGGTTCCTGGAAAGATCACCAGAACGATCTATTGGGTTCTCAGACAGATAGGTTAGGTTTTCCTCTTGGTTCCCCGGATGGATAGATTGGGTCCCTGGATGGATAGATTGGGTTCACAGATGGATAGATTGGGCTCTCGGATGGATAGATTGGGTCCCCGGACGGATAGATTGGGTCCCTGGATGGATAGATTGGGTTCACAGATGGATAGATTGGGCTCTCGGATGGATAGATTGGGCTCTCGGATGGATAGATTGGGTTCTCGGAAGCATAGATTGGGTTCACAGACAGATAGATTGGGTTCATGGAAAGATCACCAGAGAGATCTATTGGGTTCTCAAACAGATAGATTAGGTTCTCCTCTCAGTTCACAGGGAGATAAGCCACCGCTAAGTGTTTCTTTTAGCTCCGCTCACATAACTGATTACACATTCATGCTCAGCCGAACCGATTGTGAAGTTATATGGCAATCCGGATAGACTTGTGTTGGCCAACCAGTGAATCCAAGTATGGTGTAGACAAGCTGAAACAAGACTAAAATACAAAGCATGCCCCATTGAATATAAGGATGGTGTAGACAAGGGTCCTTGTTGAATCAAGGACTCAAATTTGCTTATTCACCATTAGAAATGTCAGCAGAATTACACACAGGAGATGACTGGGCCGGGGGGCAGGAATGCATTTGCCCCCCAGGCCGGTGCCCAGGCGGCTGCTCACACATCATATTGGCTATCTAGCCCTACTTTAGATGGAATGCAAAAAGTAATCAAAGTGGAAGACTGGGATAGATAAAACATGGCTGCCTGCTTCCAAAAACAGCGCCACACCTGTCCATAGGTTGTATCTGTTATTGTAACTCAACTTCCTTCAATACAATTGAGCGGAGACAGACCCAAGTGACTCATGGACTGAGTGTGGTATGGGTTTTCAGAGGAAAACAGCAATTTTGAAAAACCCCATTTATAGTCAAACCAGCTGTTATATTGGCCACAATTGCATCGATCATGGTTGATGCCGGTGATACATTGTATCTGGGCTCATCGCCGTCTTCATGGTTTCAGATTCCATCTTTTATTATTGATAAGAATTTTTCTAAACGTCTTCTCGTAGATGAAGGGTTAATACAAATCCTTAAATATAATTGAAAATACTCGGTTCTTCGGCTGAGATGTTATTGGCCGGTGGTGTGAAATGTAATATAATACTAATCTTTTAGTAATCCAGTTAATTAAAAAGTGAAATTATAGAGACTTAAAATATTCACCCGTGTTGTTATTTTTTTAAGCTATTCACAGTCGTCTTGTGTTCCTCTAATCCACTCAACTGGCCCCAAAAATATAGGAGCCCGTTCTGTTTAATTAAAAGAAAAATCGTTTCAGCTTATGTTATACAGGAAATGATTTCTTTACGGAGCTGCTTTGCATAGGAAAATGTGAAGTTTAAATAAGCCAAAAATCGTAAGGAAATTAATAGAATAGAAGAAATAGAAATAGAGTATCTTAAATCATTGATCCTATAGTCATTGTATGCGACACCCCAGAACATGTGCCCTATGGGACATGGAAAATTAAACACGTATTTGTGCAAAGGGGCAAGGTCTCCATCAACATTATTTCAACCAAGCCAGGATCGGGGACATATATTAATGGAAGGGTCCCAGAATGGAGGGCATTATACCAGTATGGGGACATATATTAAGGTAAGGGGCCAAGGATTATAATGTTATTATAAGAAGGGTCCAGAAAGGAGGACATTATTACAGGAAGGATAGGTAGATAATGGATAACTCAGGAGTCTTTTAGCATGGAGCAAAGACACAACAGAACACAGTCTACAGGTGAAAAAGTCTATATGATAACACACAAAGTGCAGAGGAAAACTCAAGGTCCATGAACACACAGTGCAGATACTGAATGAAGCCTTAACAAAAAGTCTCTTGAAAAACCTCACAGGTAAAAATGCAATCAGCGGAGCCGTCTATAAAGCGCAGATTACAGTTGGAGATGCTGTAAAAGGAAAGTCTATGGCAAGTCCAAACATGGAGATGTTTAAGCAAGTCTATATAACGAGTTAAATCATCCATGGAGGTCTGGGAAGGAAGTTCAGAACCAGATGCAGAGCAATTACAAGAGTCCAGAAGAGTCTCGTTCTCTGCATCTATTTGAACGTAGGAAGCGACAGAGCAGCAACCAGCTTGTGTGTCAGCAAAGACAGATGAGGCAAGAGCCGCTGCAGAGGGAACAGCACGAGCAGCCAGAAGCAGAAGGAACGCAGGTAACAGGTGTAGGGAGCAGAACCTCTGATAACCGCAACAGGAGATTCACACAGGATTTGCAAAAGGTAGAGAACTTGAGAAGCCGCTAGCAACAGGAATCCAGGCAGAATACTCTAGAAATGACTAGAAGCTGGGGTGAGGTTTATAAAGGCAGGAAGACAAAAGGCACATGAAGCAAAGGACGCCATCTTGGAAGAGGACACGAATGCCTAAAACGTAATCAAAATATTTGTAGTCCTGGCATTATGTGGGATTGTGTTGTGTCCCTCACCTACTGGATTCATTGCTCTCATCCAAGGACTATTTCTGCCTTTTCCCTGGCATTGGATTGCCGGGTGGCGCCCCCAGATTTGTTACTACTACTGTGGACTCATTACAGACTCTCCAGAATTACCTTCATGCATGCTGTTCCATTTTCCCTTTCACAATAAAGTTTCTTGGATTGTTCATTAGCCTGGTGTCTCTTCCTGCTCTGTCACACACTGTATCACAGAAGATATGGGGTGGACAATGGGCAATTTGAGCCATTACAGAGGTGTCACTTTATCCAATGGAAACAATCATCTGCAATCAATTGCCACCAACTACTGATCATATTGAAGAAGACAGGGAGACCTGCCAAGGAAGCCATCCACCGGCAGATCTTTGGAGAAATAACACTTGGAGCACAGGAAACTCTCTCTGTCTATGGATCTGTGCAAAATAAACTGGAACAATTAAATCCAGGTCTTTTGTCAATTGACCATTGAAGGAGCCAAAGATACAACGGCGCCACGTGGACGGTAATCTACAGAGTCCCTGGTGGAACAGAGAAGGACAATCTCTGAATGCGCGGTCTGTCTACTTTACTATTGTTAGATTCGAGCTCTTGTTGTGGGCACACAATGGTTAACGTTTCGCAGTGACAGGATAATAATTGACACCACGTTGCGTCACGCTCCTCCTCTGCGCTCTTCCTCTCTTTCTTCTATCATTTCATTGTTGTATAATTGTTCTGTACAGAACTGAATGATTCAAGACATCGTCACTTTGACCTTGAAGGTTCTGGGAGACCGGTCTCCGCTACATTGTGCAGACTGTTATGTCTTTAAGTCGTGTCTAGCAATCAATTGTAGATGTATTAGAAATTACCTGCAGCTGCAGATGTGTAATAAAAGTGCTGTCAAACCCGGGGAGTTTACATCTAGTCCTTCCATATTAAACTTGTAATTGTGCAGCTTCATACCCTCCTCCCCCCCACTCACAACATAAGGAGGAGGCAGAGACTGCAGCTTCATACCCTCCTCCTCCCACACACAGAATAAGGAGGAGGCAGAGGCTGCAGCTTCATACCCTCCTCCTCCCCACTTACAGCATAAGGAGGAGGCAGAGGCTGCAGCTTCATACCCTCCTCCTCCCTACACAGCATAAGGAGGAGGCAGAGGCTGCAGCTTCATACCCTCCTCACCCCCACACACAGCATAAGGAGAAGGAAGAGGCTGCAGCTTCATACCCTCCTCACCCCCACTCACAGCATAAGGAGGAGGCAGAGGCTGCAGCTTCATACCCTCCTCCTCCCCACTCACAGCATAAGGAGGAGGCAGAGGCCGCAGCTTCATACCCTCCTCCTCCCCACTCACAGCATAAGAAGGAGCAGAGGCTGCAGCTTCATACCCTCCTCCTCCCCACACACAGCATAAGGAGGAGGCAGAGGCTGCAGCTTCATACCCTCCTCCTCCCCACTCACAGCATAAGAAGGAGGCAGAGGCTGCAGCTTCATACCCTCCTCCTCCCTACACAGCATAAGGAGGAGGCAGAGGCTGCAGCTTCATACCCTCCTCCCCACTCATAGCATAAGGAGAATTCAGAGGCTGCAGCTTCATACCCTCCTCACCCCCACTCACAGCATAAGGAGGAGGCAGAGGCTGCAGCTTCATACCCTCCTCCTCCCCACTCACAGCATAAGGAGGAGGCAGAGGCTGCAGCTTCATACCCTCCTCCCTACACACAGCATAAGGAGGAGGCAGAGACTGCAGCTTCATACACTCCTCCTCCCCACACACAGCATAAGGAGGAGGCAGAGGCTGCAGCTTCATACCCTCCTCACCCCCACTCACTGCATAAGGAGAAGGCAGAGGCTGCAGCTTCGTACCCTCCTCACCCCCACTCACAGCATAAGGAGGAAGCAGAGGCTGCAGCTTCATACCCTCCTCCTCCTCACTCACAGCATAAGGAGGAGGCAGAGGCTGCAGCTTCATACCCTCCTCCTCCCCACTCACAGCATAAGGAGGAGGCAGAGGCTGCAGCTTCATACCCTCCTCCTCTCTACACAGCATAAGGAGGAGGCAGAGGCTGCAGCTTCATACCCTCCTCCTCCCCACTCACAGCATAAGGAGGAGGCAGAGGCTGCAGCTTCATACCCTCCTCCTCCCCACTCACAGCATAAGGAGGAGGCAGAGGCTGCAGCTTCATACCCTCCTCCTCCCCACTCATAGCATAAGGAGGAGGCAGAGGCTGCAGCTTCATACCCTCCTCCTCCCCACTCACAGCATAAGGAGGAGGCAGAGGCTGCAGCTTCATACCCTCCTCCTCTCTACACAGCATAAGGAGGAGGCAGAGGCTGCAGCTTCATGCCCTCCTCCTCCCCACTCATAGCATAAGGAGGAGGCAGAGGCTGCAGCTTCATACCCTCCCCCTCCCTACACACAGCATAAGGAGGAGGCAGAGGCTGCAGCTTCATACTCTCCTCCTCCCCACTCACAGCATAAGAAGGAGGCAGAGGCTGCAGCTTCATACCCTCCTCCTCCCCACTCACAGCATAAGGAGGAAGCAGAGGCTGCAGCTTCATACCCTCCTCCTCCCTACACAGCATAAGGAGGAGGCAGAGGCTGCAGCTTCATACCCTCCTCACCCCCACTCACAGCATAAGGAGAAGGCAGAGGCTGCAGCTTTATACCCTCCTCACCCCACTCACAGCATAAGGAGAAGGCAGAGGCTGCAGCTTCATACCCTCCTCCCCACTCACAGCATAAGGAGGAGGCAGAGGCTGCAGCTTCATACCCTCCTCCCCACTCATAGCATAAGGAGAATTCAGAGGCTGCAGCTTCATACCCTCCTCACCCCCACTCACAGCATAAGGAGGAGGCAGAGGCTGCAGCTTCATACCCTCCTCCTCCCCACTCACGGCATAAGAAGGAGGCAGAGGCTGCAGCTGGATACCCTCCTCCTCCCCACTTACAGCATAAGGAGGAGCAGAGGCTGCAGCTTCATACTCTCCTCCTCCCCACTCACAGCATAAGAAGGAGGCAGAGACTGCAGCTTCATACCCTCCTCCTCCCCACTCACATCATAAGGAGGAGGCAGAGGCTGCAGCTTCATACACTCCTCCTCCCCACTCACAGCATAAGGAGGAGGCAGAGGCTGCAGCTTCATACTCTCCTCCTCCCCACTCACAGCATAAGGAGGAAGCAGAGGCTGCAGCTTCATACCCTCCTCCTCCCCACTCACAGCATAAGAAGGAGGCAGAGACTGCAGCTTCATACCCTCCTCCTCCCCACTCACATCATAAGGAGGAGGCAGAGGCTGCAGCTTCATACCCTCCTCCTCCCCACTCACATCATAAGGAGGAGACAGAGGCTACAGCTTCATACTCTCCTCCTCCCCACTCACAGCATAAGGAGGAGGCAGAGGCTGCAGCTTCATACCTTCCTCCTCCCCACTCACAGCATAAGAAGGAGGCAGAGACTGCAGCTTCATACCCTCCTCCTCCCCACTCATAGCATAAGGAGGAAGCAGAGGCTGCAGCTTCATACCCTCCATCTCCCCACTCACAACATAAGGAGGAGCAGAGGCTGCAGCTTCATACTCTTCTCCTCCCCAGACCCAGCACATCTCTCTTAAAAACCTTCCAGAAGATGTCCCCACTAGGCTGTTTCTAAACCTGACATATTCTGGTTGTCAGGGAGATCTGTCTTCAGTTCCACACAGTGAATATGGCCATATAAGGAGGGGCGTGGCCTAGACAGTGTTCGCACTACAGCTGAACAGTATATCTGCATGTTACCTCACCAGGCTGTCAGCACGCAGCTCCTGTGATTGTAGATGACTCCTCCCATTCACTTCAGCTCTGCTCCATGTTAATAGCTGATTGCACAGAGTGGATGTTAATGGAGAGGAGTCAGATAAGATCACATGGGCTGTAAGATGACAGCCTGACAACCTCCTTTTGCCTTAGGTGAATTGATAATACACAGATCAGCTGTATTGTAAACACTGTATAAGCCCCACCTCCCCTTATATGGCTGTATTCAGTGTGTGTAGCTGAACACAGATTTCCCTTACAACCAGCATATGTCAGGTTTAGAAACAGCCTAGTGGGGATGTCTTCTGGAAGGGTTTTGAAAGGTTTTCTTCTTCTTTCTATTATGAAGTATATTTGAAAGTTCATAATCACTTTATCTATATTTTCATTAAATCAAAATTTAAACGGTGGGTACACTTTAAGTCAGCCTATTGCTGTTAATGTACATTTACATCTCCTGAAACAATAAGAAGTTACAGTCTAAAACAGCCCTAGTGGACAGGGTGAAAATGGCAAGTTTTAGAATTTTTAATAAATATAGTAATATAAGGAAAAAAAATTATCAACATTTTTTAACTAATACATTCAGCACAAAAATGTACGTCATTTCTGTAGCGAGCAACTATGTATCTGGAGGTGAATAGAGACTACAGTAGTTAATGGACATCTGCTAAATTCTGTGTCACTACCTAGAGGTCATAAGGTCATAACCTGTGCTTATCTGAGCAGGAACTGTAGTCATCTTGTACACAGGATCTGAGATTTCAGGTGGTCTTCCTGAGAACACAAAGGCCTCACACCTCTAGAAGGTATTGACAAATGGTACCAGGGTCTTCCATATCATGTCTGCCTGGGGAAAGAAAGAGCTACAAAACAAGGGCATTGGAAATGTAATGTATTCATTGCTAAATTAGCCATGGCCCAGTCACAGACCTGAGATTAGAATATTAAAATGACAAGGTTGTGCAAGAAATTTGACCGTAAGCTTAAGCCTATAAAAAGGCTTGCAAACATGAGGTCTTGGTTCAAAAATTGGGGTCGGCCGAGCTGATGGGATCCATATTTTCATCTCTCCTCCCCCAGGAAGCAGAAAACATTAGACTGGAAAGTTTAGGTATCTCTGTAATTTTCTCCATTTTATTTTATAATTGTTTTGCATCTGTACGTCGATTTATTTTATCTTTATGTCTTTTCATTGTAAGCACTGTACTTTCATATTAAGCTTAAACCTATCCTTGTATCTCCAAAGCATCCATACCTTAGAGTGTGTGATTTGGTGGCTGACAGTACATATTTTAGAACTCATCATCCTGTGGTTTTGGAGTGTGCAGCATATTGTGAAGCTGTGGTGTGTATCTGGGTAGCAGACAGTAGTATATTTTAGGAACTCATCATCCTGTGTGTTTGATGAGTGGTGGCAGGTATTGTGAAGCTGGTGGTGTGTGATCTGGGTAGCAGACAGTAGTATATTTAGGGAACTCATCATCGTGTGTTTGATGAGTGGTGGCAGCGTATTGTGAAGCTGGGTGGTGTGTGATCAGGTTAGCAGACAGTAGTGTATTTTGGGACTCTCACCCTGTGTGTTTGAGAGTGGTGCAGATATTGTGAAGCTGGGTGCTGTGTGATCTGGGTAGCAGACAGTAGATATTTTAGGAACTCATCATCCTGTGTGTTTGAGGAGTGGTGGCAAGCTATTGTGAAGCTGGGTGGTGTGTGATCTGGTTAGCAGACAGTAGTGTATTTAGGGGACTCCTCATCTGTGTGTTTGAGAGTGGTGCAGCATGATTGTGTAGCTGGGTGCTGTGTAATCTGGGTAGCAGCCAGTAGCATATTTTAGGAACTCATCATCCTGTGTTTGATGAGGGTGGCAAGCGTGTTGTGAAGCTGGGTGGTGTGTGATCTGGGTAGCAGACAGTAGTGTATTTAGGGGACTCTCATCTGTGTGTTTGATGAGTGGTGGCAGCGTATTGTGAAGCTGGTGGTGTGTGATCTGGGTAGCAGACAGTAGTATTTGGAACTCATCACCTGTGTGTTTGATGAGTGTGGCAGCGTGTTGTGAAGCTGGGTGGTGTGTGATCTGGGTAGCAGACAGTAGTGTATTTTGGGGACTTCTCATCCTGTGTGTTTTGATGAGTGGTGGCAGCGTATTGTGAAGCTGGATGGTGTGTGATCTGGGATACAGACATAGTGTATTTGGGGACTCTTCACACTGTGTGTTTGATGAGTGTGGCAGCGTATTGTGAAGCTGGATGGTGTGTGATCTGGGAAGCAGACAGTAGTGTATTTTGGGGACTCTTTCACACTGTGTGTTTGATGAGTGGTGGCAGGGTATTGTGAAGCTGGATGGTGTGTGATCTGGGAACAGACAGAGTGTATTTAGGGAACTCATTCACACGTGTGTTTGATGAGTGGTGGCAGCGTATTGTGAAGCTGGTGGTGTGTGATCGGTTAGCAGACAGTAGTGTATTTTGGGGACTCTCACCTGTGTGTTTGAGAGTGGTGGCAGGATATTGTGAAGCTGGGTGGCTGTGTGATCTGGTTAGCAGACAGTAGTGTATTTAGGGGACTCATCATCTTGTGTGTTTGATGAGTGGTGGCAGCGTTTGTGAGCTGGGTGGTGTGTAATCGGTAGCAGACAGTAGTGTATTTTGGGGAACTCCTCACCTGTGTTTTGATGAGAGGTGGTGCAGCATATTGTGAAGCTGGGTGTGTGTGATCTGGTAGCAGACAGTAGTGTATTTTGGGACTTCTCATCCTGTGTGTTTGATGAGTGGTGGCAGCGGTTTGTAAGCTGGTGTGTGTGATCTGGGTAGCAGACAGTATGTATTTTGGGACTCATCACCTGTGTGTTTGATGAGAGGTGTGCAGCGTATTGTGAAGCTGGGTGTGTGTGATCTGGGTAGCAGACAGTAGTGTATTTTGGGGACTCCTCATCCTGTGTGTTTGAGAGTGGTTGCAGCGTATTGTGAAGCTGGGTGATGTGTGATCTGGGTAGCAGACAGTAGTGTATTTTGGGGACTCCTCACCTGTGTGTTTGATGAGTGGTTGCAGCGTATTGTGAAGCTGAGTGTGTGTGATCTGGATAGCAGACATAGTGTATTTTGAGGACTCCTCACCCTGTGTGTTTGATGAGTGGTGCAGCGTATTGTGAAGCTGGGTGTGTGTGATCTGGATAGCAGACAATAGTGTATTTTGAGGACTCCTCACCTGTGTGTTTGATGATGGTGGCAGCGTATTGTGAAGCTGGGTGGTGTGTGATCTGGATGCAGACATAGTAGTATATTTGAGACTCTCATCATTTTATCGTCGGGGGTGTGTGTTGTGATTGGGGTGATGAATGGTGGCAGGATATAACGGTGGTTGTGATCTGGGTGGCAGACAGTGTATATTTCGAACTATTTTGTGTTGAGAATGTGCAGCGTTTGTGAAGCGGTGGCTGTGATCTGGTTAGCAGACAACAGTGTATTTTGGGGACTCCTCACCCTGTGTGTTTGATGAGTGGTGGCAGCGTGTTGTGTAGCTGGGGTGTGTGGACTGTGTCGGGGATGTGATTTATGATCACTTTTCAGCCTAGAACAGGGGTTGAGTGTTAGATTGCGTGAGATGAGATAAATTAACCTTTGCAGGCGCAACCCGACATCAAGTACTGGGAAGAGGGTACGTGACATATTCATTTCACCAGGATTAAGATAATTTAACATTGCACAACACTGACCAATCTGGAATCTGGAATAGTGCTGCGTTATAAGCGTCAAGTTAACCCTTGTGTTATCTGTAGATCTGCAGAGTGAAGATCCTGTAGGTGGGAGGTGAAGAAAGCCCTGGATGGCCGGTGAATACGATCATGTAGCAGCCGTTCTGGAGACCTCAGTTGGGTGGATTTGACCCAAAGTCATTAAAAGCGTCAGTAAATGCTGTGGTTGCCCCGCGCCGGTCTGGAGGTGACGGACTGGTACAGTATTTAAGAAATCCTGCAGCCACATCCTGCTCTGCAAACCCCGGAGCTAAGAGCAAAAACTCTGCTTTGTAGGCAAATTGCCCGAATTAGCTGTGACTTACTTTTCTCTTTTTCTGCACCGGTTCTCTTTTTATGATGTAGTTTGTCTTCTGCTTTAAGGCAATGAAGTGTCTTAGCAAAAGACGGATTAGCCTTTTATAGGATCTAAAACATGCGTTCTCTTTTCACATCGTAAAAAGACCCTTTTTTTTCTTCGCTGCTCCTCTCCAGGCACAGGAATTTGCGACTCTGCAAAAAATGAAAAAAAAAAATCTTTTATTTTTGGAGGTTAACGAATAAGAGAAGAAAGGCGACCTGGAAACTGTAACCACCGGGGTCAAGAGCTGCCAAAAATCCAGTGAAGCTGGGATTCCGTGAAGTAGCGACACAATGAGCTTTACTTTTAATCTTCGTGTAACGTTTAGTCCAAATGATCCGGATTTTGACTCTTTGATTCAGATTTTGACCCTTCGATCTGGATTTTGACTCTTTGATTCAGATTTTGACTCTTTGATTCAGATTTTGACCCTTTGATCTGGATTTTGACCCTTTGACCCAGATTTTCACCCTTTAATCTGGATTTTGACCCTTCGATCTGGATTTTGACTCTTTGATTCAGATTTTCACCCTTTGATCTGGATTTTGACCCTTTGACCCAGATTTTGACCCTTTAATCTGGATTTGGACCCTTCGATCTGGATTTTGACTCTTTGATTCAGATTTTGACCCTTTGATCCAGATTCTGACCCTTTGATCTAGATTTTGACCCAGATTTTGACCCTTTAATCTGGATTTTGACCCTTTGATCTGGATTTTGACCGTTTGAATACCCTGAGGAAAGTGCCAAGAGGGGCGCCGAAACGCGTTGTTGGAAGAGGAATAAAGGAACTGTCACATCACCCCTAGGACTCCTGTCTTTTTTGGGGGACCAACTGAAGCATCCAGGGATAATCACCCAGTGATAGCAGCGCGGACCGTGGACACCTATATCCTGATACCTGTTTAATCTGGATTTTGACCCTTTGATCTGGATTTTGACCCTTTGATCTGGATTTTGACCCTTTGACTGGATTTTGACCCTTTGATCCGGATTTTGACCCTTTGATCTAGATTTTCATCCTTTGATCTGGATTTTGACCATTTCATCTTAATATTGACCCTTTGATCCAGATTTTAACCCTTTGATCCAGGTTTTAACCCTTTGTGACTGGACGGCACCGATTCTCCGGAAGATACATTTAGTTTAGTGACAGCAGAAAATATGATCCAATTTGCAGCCTAATATTTCAGTCTTTTCCAAGAAGGTGATAACATAACACAAAAATGTGACATTTCCTATAAATCTCGCCGCTTCCTTCACACACGATAGCATTCTGCTAAACGACTTTCCATCTTAACCTGCACCTGTGTTACTTAGTGTCTTGGCAGCGTAGGCTTGAGCTTAAAGGAATTGTATGAGATTAGTGGGGAAAAAAGAAGGTTGTTTCATGTCCAGAAACAGCGCCACTCTTGTAAATGGACAGTGTCTGTTACTGCAGCCTGACCAAAGTAATGAACGCTGACTGAGCTGTAATACCAGACACAACTTGGGGATGATGATGGGGCTGTTTCTGGAGAAGAGAAGACTTATTTTTGCACCCCCCCCCAAAAAAAAAAAAAAAGTTAAATTCTACCTGCACCGGTGTCCCGATTCCCTCACAATCTCCTTCAATCCCTTTCCCCAGCTGTCACATCTCACCTGACTAAAATATTTAATCTTTCCTTCTCATCCGTTTTTTTGGAATATGTTTAGTGCAACAACTCCATTCCTGTATATGTAAGTGTTATATTGCTAGGTTTGTACATTGTCTATAAAGTTAGATTTAAAAGAAAAGGCTCCCAGAGGCTCACACACAGGAAAGACCATGTGACTGTACCCAGTTTGCTGTGTCTGTGCATGAGAGGAGAAGCAGCCCCTGCTGATGCTGCACAGAGACACTTAAGATAGGGATATTCCTGATTCCACAAAGCTCTTCATATCTATACCTGTTTATAGCTAACTAAAGCTCTGTTCTGTTGTCTACACGCTTGAGAGTATCCTGAATGATCCGCTGCCAACATGGTGTCTTCCCTCCTCCTTCAGACACGCCAGCATACATCCATTATTAAAAAACCATCCCTCGCCCATAACTCTGCTGCTAACTCCAGACCGGTCTCTAATCTCTGATTCATCTCTACACTCCTGCAACACTTGCTCCACTCCTGTCTGATCCACCATCTCTCTGACAATTCTTTTCTTGACCCTCTACAATCCTCTACAGTCTCTAATGATCTACTACCAGTTAAATCTAATGGAAGATCACCATTCGGAGGATCACCAGCTCCTTCTCTCTATGCTCCGCTCTATTGGGATCAAGGACACCGCTCTCTCCTGGTTCTCCTCCAACTCTCTGACCGCTCCTTCACTGTATCTTTCACCGGCTCCTCTTCTTCTCCTCTTCTTCTCGCTATTGGAGTTCCTCAGGGTTCAGTCCTAGGTCCCCTTCTCTTACTGTCGGGGTTCCTCAGGATTCAGTCCTAGGTCTCCTTCTCTTACTGTCGGGGTTCCTCAGGATTCAGTCCTAGGTCCCCTTCTCTTACTGTTGGGATTCCTCAGGGCTCAGTCCTAGGTCTCCTTCTCTTACTGTTGGGGTTCCTCAGGATTCAGTCCTAGGTCTCCTTCTCTTACTGTTGGGGTTCCTCAGGATTCAGTCCTAGGTCCCCTTCTCTTACTGTTGGGGTTCCTCAGGATTCAGTCCTAGGTCTCCTCCTCTTACTGTCGGGATTCCTCAGGGTTCAGTCCTAGGTCCCCCCCTCTTACTGTCGGGATTCCTCAGGGTTCAGTCCTAGGTCCCCTTCTCTTACTGTTGGGGTTCCTCAGGATTCAGTCCTAGGTCCCCTTCTCTTACTGTTGGGGTTCCTCAGGGTTCAGTCCTAGGTCTCCTCCTCTTACTGTTGGGGTTCCTCAGGGTTCAGTCCTAGGTCCCCTTCTCTTACTGTTGGGGTTCCTCAGGGTTCAGTCCTAGGTCTCCTCCTCTTACTGTTGGGGTTCCTCAGGGTTCAGTCCTAGGTCCCCTTCTCTTACTGTTGGGGTTCCTCAGGGTTCAGTCCTAGGTCTCCTCCTCTTACTGTTGGGGTTCCTCAGGATTCAGTCCTAGGTCCCCTTCTCTTACTGTCCCAAGAAATTCAGGGAAGGAAGGTGTGCTACGGTCCGCGCTGCCCGATTCTTCAAAGAAGACCCAAGACGAAGTTCTGATCCAAATCTTCTTTTATTCTCCTCCTACGCGTTTCAGTGCCCACCCGGCACCTTCATCACTGAAACGCGTAGGAGGAGAATAAAAGAAGGTTTGGATCAGAACTTCGTCTTGGGTCTTCTTTGAAGAATCGGGCAGCGCGGACGGTAGCACACCTTCCTTCCCTGAATTTCTTGGTATAACCCCACGTGAGTGGAGCCGGTGGAAGTCCAGCAGCAGCCATCAGGATATCCTATATGCCTTCAAGCCAGTTGTGGGTCACACAACTGGAGTAGGTGAGTGAATTGCCTTTTTCACCACTAAAAAGAATTAGTGTCTAGTGATAAGGGCACTATTGCGCCTCTTGTCCCCCCCCCCCCCCCACACCCTCTCTCTTCTCTTACTGTCGGGGCTCCTCAGGGTTCAGTCCTAGGTCCCCTTCTCTTACTGTCGGGATTCCTCAGGGTTCAGCCCTAGGTCCCCTCCTCTGTCAGGGTTCCTCAGGGTTCAGTCCTAGGTCTCCTCCTCTTACTGTCGGGATTCCTCAGGGTTCAGTCCTAGGTCTCCTCCTCTTACTGTCAGGGTTCCTCAGGGTTCAGTCCTAGGTCTCCTCCTCTTACTGTCAGGGTTCCTCAGGGCTCAGTCCTAGGTCTCCTCCTCTTACTGTCAGGGTTCCTCAGGGTTCAGTCCTAGGTCTCCTCCTCTTACTGTCAGGGTTCCTCAGGGTTCAGTCCTAGGTCTCCTCTTACTGTCGGGGCTCCTCAGGGTTCAGTCCTAGGTCCCCTTCTCTTACTGTTGGGATTCCTCAGGGTTCAGTCCTAGGTCTCCTCCTCTTACTGTTGGGGTTCCTCAGGGCTCAGTCCTAGGTCCCCTTCTCTTACGGTTGGGGTTCCTCAGGGCTCAGTCCTAGGTCCCCTTCTCTTACTGTTGGGGTTCCTCAGGGCTCAGTCCTAGGTCCCCTTCTCTTACTGTTGGGGTTCCTCAGGGTTCAGATCTAATTCCCCTCCTCTTACTGTCGGGGCGGAGCAGAACTGTGGAGGGTTTTGTGGGTTAGAGTGATAATTTTATATTGTATTCTGTAGTGGATGGAAAACCAGTGCAATGACAGGGAAAACGACCAACGATCTCCATGCTATGCCCGTGACAGTGACAGATCCCAACGACCATCGGGGGTCGCCACATGGGTCAGTAGATCTGATTGTGTGGCATCTCACCAGCGACCACTTGGCGACATTTCAGCGATCCCTGCCAGCTCGTATCATTGTCGGGATCGCTGGAATGTTGCCAGGTGTAACGGGGCCTCTTGGTCTTTGGTCTTGGTCTTTAGTCTTTGGATTTGGTCTTTGGTCTTTTGTCTTGGTCTTGAGGCCCCGTTACACTTAAAGCCCTGTTACATGTAGCAATGCACCAGCGATCACGACAACGATCCAACCTGGCCGGGATCGCTGGTGCATCGCTACGTTGTCGCTGGTGAGATGCCATGCAGGCAGATTTACCAGCGAAAACCCAGCGATGCGCCGACAATCTGACGGTCATTGGGATCTGTCAGGTTCTCGGCCACAGAATGGGGATCACTGGTCATTGCCCCTGTCACACACAGCGATCCAGCAGGCCCAGGGTGAGATCGCCGATTAAAAAATGGTCCAGGCCATTCATTATCAACCAGCGATCTCCCAGCGGTGGGCCGATCTCTGCTAAGTGTCACACACAGCGATATCACTGGCGAGGTCACCGCTACATCACAAAACCTGTAACGTTGCAGCGATGTTGTTAGCGATATCGCTGTCTGTAACGGGGCCTTTAGCGGCGCACCAGTTATCCTGACAACGATCCGACCTGGTAGGGATCTCTGGAGCGTCGCTACGTGGTCGCTGGTGAGATGCCATACAGTCAGATCTCACCAACGATGCAGCAATGATACGGCGGTCATTGGGACCCGGTCACTCAGACCTGTAGTATTGAGGTTGTTGGTCGTTGTCCCCGTCAAACACACCGTGAAACATGCTGCCCAGCGGGAGCCCGACGATCAAAAAATAGGCCAGGATTTTCCAACACGATCGGGGATGTCACAGCGGGGGCCGCTCACTGGTACGTGTCACACATAGCGAGATCGCTGGCGAGAACACAAAAACTGTGACATATCAGAGATCTCGCTTAGTGTAAAGTACCCCTTGGAGTTGGAGGTTTATAGGCAGAGAAAATCTCCATAAAGGGAATCTATCAACAGGTTTTGCTACCTAACCTGACAGCAGCATGATGTAGGGGAAGAGACTCTGAATCCAACAATGTATCAGTTAGTCTACTGGGTGCATCCATTCTGACACAATCAGAGTTTTTAGAATTGGCTTGTAGCAGTGCTCTAAAGCTGCCCCGGCCACACCAGACTCTATGTACAATGTCTGTAGACAGTGAGCTGCTTATGACAGGAGGTAATGTAACAATAGCATAGTACAATATATTTCAGAAGACAGATTTCAAATTCTATCTTATATGTCATGCCTACATAGCCTTCTATTCAATATGAGGGTCCCCTCAGCCCCCATCTGAGAGCCCCTACAGCCCCTCACACAGTATAATGATCCCACATAACTCCTGACTCAGTATGATGGCCCCCACAGCCCACCATTCAGTATAAGGGTCTCCACACAGTATGAGGGTCCCCACAGCCCTCTACACAGACTAAGGACCCTCATAGCGCAGCACCTCACAGACCCCATTCAATATAATGACCCCCACAATCCTCCCACTCAGTAGATTGGCCCCCATCAGTCCAGCCCCCCACTCATTATAAGGTCCCCCACAGCCCCCCTTAGTATGATGCCCCCACAATTACTGACATTGAAAAATATTGCTCACCTCACCCCTATTCCACCATTCTTATCAATATGCATCACGGGGATGCAGATACCGCTGAAATTGTGATGACGGGGGAGGGGTTGCCACTATAAACAGTACACCCCCGAGTATGACTATTCAGATGATGGATCAGACTACACAGTTGCTTGTAGTCTGTTATCATAGCAACACATGGAAGTTTCTAGGCGTTGTACAGATAGAACAATAAGAAGTTGTTAATGAAGACTATTTGCAAAGCCGCACATGTTGCATTAGAGAAATGGCTGTAAACAGGGGCGTCACTACAACAGGTGCAGGGGTTGCCATCGCACCTGGGCTCTAGAGCCTGGGGGGCCCCAAAAGTCCCTTTGGCCTTTAGAAAAAGACTAATACTACTAAAGATTTGCAATAATTAGGGGCTTCGTTGGAGCTTTCGCATCGGGGCCCCTGAGCTTCACGTTACGCCGCTGGGCGCAAAGATGGAAACGTAGGAATGAATGACAAGTTCACACTCAGACAAAGAACAGAAGTGATACATAGTAACTCCTCATATTATAACTGCAGGAAGAACGTGGCCAGTTATTCAAGGGAAAAAGAAAACATAGAACACAAAAAAGGCAGCCATATAGTAGAGATGTTCTATCTGTGGTGCTAATGAATGACGTCTCCCTGGCCTGAGCCTAAACCCCTGGATTAATTAGGAATGACTGCCGGTCTCCCTGCAAATCTGGTATTAATTGTTAGGCAAAGGGGAGTTTGGATTCTGAAACCCAAGAGTGTTATTAGAAGATAAAAATCTAAACATGAAAATATTGTCCTAACACTGCAGATAAAGCTCCTTTATATAGAAAGCAGGATAAGGATGTGTGAAAAAGGGACCAAAGGGCCAAGAATGCCGAAAATTCCACCTCTCCCCTCAATGCATGGAGACACCAAGATGTGACTGTTTACAATATAGAAAGAAGTGATACAAACGGTGCGATACATAGTATAGATACATATCTGGATACATAATATAGATACATTCTATACAGATAGAAACATACTATACGATACATAATCTAGATACATTCTATATGGATACATAATATAGATACATATCTGGATACATAATATAGATACATATCTGGATACATAATTTAGATACATTCTATACGAATAGATACATACTATACGATACATAATCTAGATACATTCTACATGGATACATAATCTAGATACATTCTATATGGATACATAATATCGATACATATCTGGATACATAATTTAGATACATTCTATACGAATAGATACATACTATACGATACATAATCTAGATATATTCTATATGGATACATAATCTAGATACATTCTATACGGATACATAATCTAGATACATATCTGGATACATAATCTAGATACATTCTATACTGTATGATACATAATCTAGATACATTCTACATGGATACATAATCTAGATACATTCTATATGGATACATAATATAGATACATATTTGGATACATAATTTAGATACATTCTATACGAATAGATACATACTATACGATACATAATATAGATACATTCTATACAGATACATAATATAGATACATACTATACGGTACATAATAAAGATACATATCTGGATACATAATCTAGATACATTCTATACGATACATAATATAGATGCAAATGGTGCGATACATAATCTAGATACATATCTGGATACATAGTATAGATACATTCTATACAGATAGAAACATACTAAACGATACATAATATAGATACATTCTATACGGATACATAATATAGATACATTCTATACAGATACATAATATAGATACATTCTATACAGATACATAATATAGATACATTCTATACAGATACATAATATAGATACATTCTATACAGATACATAATATAGATACATTCTATACGGATACATAATATAGATACATTCTATACAGATACATAATATAGATACATTCTATACAGATACATAATATAGATACATTCTATACAGATACATAATATAGATACATTCTATACAGATACATAATATAGATACATTCTATATGGATACATAATATAGATACATTCTATACAGATACATAATATAGATACATTCTATACAGATACATAATATAGATACATTCTATATGGATACATAGTATAGATACATTCTATATGGATACATAATATAGATACATTCTATACGGATACATAGTATAGATACATTCTTTATGATACATAATATAGATACATATCTTCGATACATATTATACGATGCATAATATACCGTATATACTCGTGTATAAGCCGAGTTTTTCATCACAAAAAATGTGCTGAAAAGTCCCCCCTCGGCTTATACATGAGTCATACAGTAGCCCCAGCGGTATACAGCCCCCCCCCCCTCCGTGGTATCCAGGGCCCCCCCTTGCTGCTGCACACCTGTAAAGTAAGATATCAGTGTACTTATCACTGTCGCTGCCGACTCTGCCGTTGCTCGGTCACCGCGCTCCTCCGGGTCTTCATGCTTCCTTCTCCGGTGGACAGGAAATGACGTCATTGTTCGTGCGCAGGAGGAGGAAGCATGAAGACCCGGAGGAGCGCGGTGACCGAGCAGCGGCAGCGGCGGCAGCGGCAGCGACAGCGATAAGTATACTGATATCTTACATTACAGGTGTGTAGCAGCAAGGGGGGCCCTGGATACCACGGGGGCTGTATACAGCTCGGGCTGCTGTATACAGCTGGGGCCCTGTATACCACTGATGGGGGGAAGGCTGTATACAGATGGGACCCTGTATACCACTGATGGGGGGCTGTATACAGCTGGGGCTGCTGTATACAGCTGGGGCCCTGTATACCACTGATGGGGGGGAGGGCTGTATACAGCTGGGGCTGCTGTATACAGCTGGGGCCCTGTATACCACTGATGGGGGGGAAGGCTGTATACAGATGGGGCTGCTGTATACAGCTGGGGCCCTGTATACCACTGATGGGGGGGGCTGTATACCACTGGTGCTGCTGTATATATTGCTGGGGCCTGTATATACCACTGGGGAGGCTGCTGTATACTACCACTGGGGAGGCCTGTCTACCTCTGGGGGGCCTGTATACCACACTGCTGGGGGCTGTATACCTGTGCTGGGGTCCACCCTCAGCTTATACACGAGTCAATAGGTTTTCCCAGGTTTTGGGGGCAAAAGTAGGGGGGTCGGCTTATACACGGGTCGGCTTATACACAAGTATATATATACGGTAGATGCAAAATATATGGATACATAATATAGATACATATTATACGATACTTAATATAGATACATATATGAATACATAATCTAGATATGTATCTGGACAATAAAGATATATACACGGTGTATACATACAGGGGTTGGAATAATGGAAACACCTGAAAAAATCCACAAAAGTTAGTTTAATATGGTGCAGGTCCACCTTTTGTGGCGATTCCAGCCTCAATTCTCCGGGTATGGATTAATACAAGGTGATATCATTGGCCCAGTGGATCTCCACACCAGATCATCACAGAACCTCCACTATGTGTCACGGTTGGGAGAAGGCAGTCTGGATGCTTCTTTCGGCTGTCTCCAAACGTGCACTCGGCCGGAGGTGGGAAAATGGGGTAAACGATGATTGGTGTGAGAATATCACATTTTCTCACAGCTCGAGGGACCAATTCTGGAGGTTTCTACTCCGCTCTAAACGCTTGGAAACATTTGTCATTGAGAGCAGCGGTTTTCTAATCTTCCGTGGAGTCCAGATTTGTGCGGCACCCGATGAAACGTTTTCGTGGACACTGGGTTGTGTAGGCGTCATTGAGCTCAGCAGTGATTTTGGTGGACACTGGGTTGTGTAGGTGATCATTGAGCTCAGCAGTGATTTTGGTGGACACTGGGTTGTGTAGGTGATCATTGAGCTCAGCAGTGATTTTGGTGGACACTGGGTTGTGTAGGTGATCATTGAGCTCAGCAGTGATTTTGGTGGACACTGGGTTGTGTAGGTGATCATTGAGCTCAGCAGTGATTTTGGTGCACATTGGGTTGTGTAGGTGATCATTGAGCTCAGCAGTGATTTTGGTGGACACTGGGTTGTGTAGGTGTCATTGAGCTTAGCAGTGATTTGGTGGACACTGGGTTGTTTAGATGATCATTGAGCTCAGCAGTGATTTTGGTGGACACTGGGTTGTGTAGGTGATCATTGAGCTCAGCAGTGACTTTGGTGGACACTGGGTTGTGTAGGTGATCATTGAGCTCAGCAGTGATTTTAGTGGACACTGGGTTGTGTAGGTGATCATTGAGCTCAGCAGTGATTTTGGTGGACACTGGGTTGTGTAGGTGTCATTGAACTCAGCAGTGATTTTGGTGCACACTGGGTTGTGTAGGTGTCATTGAGCTCAGCAGTGATTTTGGTGGACACTGGGTTGTGTAGGTGTCATTGAGCTCAGCGGTGATTTTGGTGGACACTGGGTTGTGTAGGTGATCATTGAGCTCAGCAGTGATTTTGGTGGACACTGGGGTTGTGTAGGTGATCATTGAGCTCAGCAGTGATTTTGGTGGACACTGGGTTGTGTAGGTGATCATTGAGCTCAGCAGTGATTTTGGTGGACACTGGGTTGTGTAGGTGATCATTGAGCTCAGCAGTGACTTTTATGGACACTGGGTTGTGTAGGTGTCATTGAGCTCAGCAGTGATTTTGGTGGACACTGGGTTGTGTAGGTGATCATTGAGCTCAGCAGTGATTTTGGTGGACACTGGGTTGTGTAGGTGTCATTGAGCTCAGCAGTGATTTTGGTGGACACTGGGTTGTGTAGGTGATCATTGAGCACAGCAGTGATTTTGGTGGACACTGGGTTGTGTAGGTGATCATTGAGCTCAGCAGTGATTTTGGTGGACACTGGGTTGTGTACGTGATCACTGAGCTCAGCAGTGATTTTGGTGAACACTGGGTTGTGTAGGTGTCATTGAGCTCAGCAGTGATTTTGGTGGACACTGGGTTGTGTAGGTGTCATTGAGCTCAGCAGTGATTTTGGTGGACACTGGGTTGTGTAGGTGATCATTGAGCTCAGCAGTGATTTTGGTGGACACTGGGTTGTGTAGGTGTCATTGAGCTCAGCAGTGATTTTGGTGGACACTGGGTTCTGTAGGTGATCATTGAGCTCAGCAGTGATTTTGGTGTACACTGGGTTGTGTAGGTGATCATTGAGCTCAGCAGTGATTTTGGTTGACACTGGGTTGTGCAGGTGATCATTGAGCTCAGCAGTGATTTTGGTGGACACTGGGTTGTGTAGGTGATCATTGAGCTCAGCAGTGATTTTGGTGGACACTGGGTTGTGTAGGTGATCATTGAGCTCAGCAGTGATTTTGGTGCACACTGGGTTGTGTAGGTGATCATTGAGCTCAGCAGTGATTTTGGTGCACACTGGGTTGTGTAGGTGATCATTGAGCTCAGCAGTGATTTTGGTGGACACTGGGTTGTGTAGGTGATCATTGAGCTCAGCAGTGATTTTGGTGGACACTGGGTTGTGTAGGTGATCATTGAGCTCAGCAGTGATTTTGGTGGACACTGGGTTGTGTAGGTGATCATTGAGCTCAGCAGTGATTTTGGTGAACACTGGGTTGTGTAGGTGATCATTGAGCTCAGCACTGATTTTGGTGGACACTGGGTTGTGTAGGTGATCATTGAGCTCAGCAGTGATTTTGGTGGACACTGAATTGTGTAGGTATCATTGAGCTCAGCAGTGATTTTAGTGGACACTGGGTTGTGTAGGTGTCATTGAGCTCAGCAGTGATTTTAGTGGACACTGGGTTGTGTAGGTGATCATTGAGCTCAGCAGTGATTTTGGTGGACACTGGGTTGTGTAGGTGTCATTGAGCTCAGCAGTGATTTTGGTGGACACTGGGTTGTGTAGGTGATCATTGAGCTCAGCAGTGATTTTGGTGGACACTGAATTGTGTAGGTATCATTGAGCTCAGCAGTGATTTTAGTGCACACTGGGTTGTGTAGGTGATCACTGAGCTCAGCAGTGATTTTGGTGGACACTGGGTTGTGTAGGTGATCATTGAGCTCAGCAGTGATTTTGGTGGACATTGGGTTGTGTAGGAGATCATTGAGCTCAGCAGTGATTTTGGTGGATACTGGGTTGTGTAGGTGATCATTGAGCTCAGCAGTGATTTTGGTGGACACTGGGTTGTGTAGGTGATCATTGAGCTCAGCAGTGATTTTGGTGGACACTGGGTTGTGTAGGTGATCATTGAGCTCAGCAGTGATTTTGGTGGACACTGGGTTGTGTAGGTGATCATTGAGCTCAGCAGTGATTTTGGTGGACACTGGGTTGTGTAGGTGATCATTGAGCTCAGCAGTGATTTTGGTGGACACTGGGTTGTGTAGGTGATAATTGAGATCAGCAGTGATTTTGGTGGACACTGGGTTGTGTAGATGATCATTGAGCTCAGCAGTGATTTTGGTGGACATTGGGTTGTGTAGGTGATCATTGAGCTCAGCGGTGATTTTGGTGGACACTGGGTTGTGTAGGTGATCATTGAGCTCAGCAGTGATTTTGGTGGACACTGGGTTGTGTAGGTGTCATTGAGCTCAGCAGTGATTTTGGTGGACACTGGGTTGTGTAGGTGATCATTGAGCTCAGCAGTGATTTTGGTGGACACTGGGTTGTGTAGGTGATCATTGAGCTCAGCAGTGATTTTGGTGGACATTGGGTTGTGTAGGTGATCATTGAGCTCAGCGGTGATTTGGTGGACACTGGGTTGTGTAGGTGATCATTGAGCTCAGCAGTGATTTTAGTGGACACTGGTTGTTTAGATGATCATTGAGCTCAGCAGTGATTTGGTGGACACTGGTTGTGTAGGTCTCATTGAGCTCAGCAGTGATTTTGTGGACACTGGGTTGTGTAGGTGATCATTGAGCTCAGCAGTGATTTTAGTGGACACTGGGTTGTGTAGGTGATCATTGAGCTCAGCAGTGATTTTAGTGGACACTGGGTTGTGTAGGTGATCATTGAGCTCAGCAGTGATTTTGGTGTACACTGGGTTGTGTAGGTGATCATTGAGCTCAGCAGTGATTTTGGTGGACACTGGGTTGTGTAGGTGTCATTGAGCTCAGCAGTGATTTTGGTGGACACTGGGTTGTGTAGGTGTCATTGAGCTCAGCAGTGATTTTGGTGGACACTGGTTGTGTAGGTGATCATTGAGCTCAGCAGTGATTTTGGTGGACACTGGGTTGTGTAGGTGTCATTGAGCTCAGCAGTGATTTTGGTGGACACTGGGTTGTGTAGGTGTCATTGAGCTCAGCAGTGATTTTGGTGGACACTGGGTTGTGTAGGTGTCATTGAGCTCAGCAGTGATTTTGGTGGACACTGGGTTGTGTAGGTGATCATTGAGCTCAGCAGTGATTTCGGAGCCGTGGTCTTGCCATCCTCTCACAATTCACTTTAGGGTCGGACGGTCTCTCTCAGTCACTTCGACTTTCGGCCGGACCTGTGCTTTGCTGCAGACGTTTCTCCTTCTCTTTCATTACTTTGGAGACAGGACCTCTCTCACAATGCCAAGCATTCAGGCACTTTCTGTTACACTAGCACCTGCCATACGAGCACCAACAATTTGGCATTTTTGAAAATCCGAAAGGTCTGCCTATCAGGTTCTCATTAATATTCTTTTTATTTATAGAACTAATTTTAGAAAAAAAATGACGTGGGGTCCACCATATTTTTTGATCCAGCCTGGTATAACTAGACAGCTGGGGGCTGAAACCCTCGGCATGGAGAGGCCCAAGCGTCCTGGGCCCCCCATGCTGCAAACTGCAGCCTGCAGCCGCCCCAGAGAATGATGCATTCATTGAAGCGCCATTTTATGGTGCTGTACCCAGGCTCTCCCAGTTGCCCTGGTGCCGGTGGCAAGCTGGGTAATAAAGGGGTTAATTCCAGCTTTTTATTGGCAGCTGGCACTAAGCTCGTGATTCATAATGGCGGGCCAATGTTAGACCATTAGGAATCTCTAGTAAATATTAAAAAAATACACCACACAGAGAAAAATATTACGGTATTATTTGAAAAAATATCACGAACAAAATTCGGACACCATCTTTATTATAAAGATCTGCCGTAGTCCAAAACGATGGTCCCACGAGGCTTGATCGCCTCCGATGTAGTCCACAATGAAGGTCCCACGACGCTCAATCGCCTCTGCTACATCCAGAGACTGCAGCAAGGGATCAAGTGTCCTCTTGTTGCAGTCTCTGGTGTCATAGTGATGATGCACTGTATATCAGACCATTGCCATACAGTGCAGCATCACTGTGCAAACCCAACTCTCAGAGATCACATGATCTCTGAGGCTTGGGTCAGGTGACCTGACATTGCAGTGAAGTGATCTGACAGCCCGTACTCAGTGATCACATAGCGGATCACTGCGCCTGGGCTGTCAGATCACTTCTCTGTAGCCCGATACCCATGCAGGGGGATCAGGCTGCAGAGAAGCTATCTGACAGCCTGGGCACAGTAATCACATAATGGATCACTGCGCCAGTGCTGTCAGATCCCTTCACTGCAGCCTGATTCCCCTGCAGGGGGATCAGGCTGCAGAGAAGGGATTTCACAGCAGCCGGAACCAGCGACGACAACGGCGACGGGAACGGGAGCACAGGAGGACCAGAAGAGCTGAGGACAAAGACCGTAGGAGGAGGTCGACACCCAGAAGAGCCAAGGAGGAAGACCAGAGGAGGAGACCGACACCAGGATGACGGCGGAGATCAGAGGTGAGCGGAAGGAGGCAGCAGGAGGAGGTGATCACCAGAGATCAGCGGTGATCTCTGTTGACCACTGGTGGCCGAGGGAGACAGTGGGGGGAAGGTGAGAGAAGCAGGGGGCAGGAAGAGACAGAGGAGGGCAGGGGGGAGAAGCGAGGGGCTGGGGGAGAGAGCGGTATATTACAGTCACGGTAATTGGTTGTTTCACTTTCAACTGCCAATCACCATGACTGTAGCCATGGAGGGGCAAAGCCACCCCCCCTGTGGTAAACTATAGGTCCCCTCGTTCCTGCAGGTCGGGAGGCATTTCACCGATCACGCTCTCCCGACCTGCAGAAACGGAATCCCGCCGTGACGCAGCATACACGTCATGGGTCGGGAAGTCACTAGTTTTCATGACGTGTATGCTGCTTCAAGGGTCGGGAAGGGGTTAAAAATGATGTAGCGCTCTGCAGTATTTTTGATTCTCAGCGCAGATAAAGTGGACTGCTACAGGCTGCCACCCCCAGCTGCCTGGTTTTACATGGCTGGCAATCAAAATATGGCGGGAGCCATAATTATTTACATAATTTTAAAAATTAGTCTTCCCTGTATTTTGATTGCCAGCCAGGTAAAAGCAGGCAGCTGGGGGTGGCAGCCCGTATCTGTCCGCTTTATCTGCGGCTCCCAGCAATCAATTATACTGGTGTGTTTTTGATGCGTGTATAGTTGAAGCCCTGATCGCCGGCTCTTCTGGGTGAGGGCAACAACAGCAGAGTAATCAGGTCATTTGATCAAACTGCTGACATCACTCACCAACACCACAGAGGTGCCTTAAAAAAGGTATTATACCGAAACGTGCGTCGGGTACAGTCTTGATACTAGGGGACATGGGTAAGTGCAATATCTGATTGCTTGTTTTTGGGACACTATGGATGGGGATCCCTATCCACCAGATACTAGCAGGCAATGGCTAGTTGCTAGTGGGAATTTAATAATAGGACACCCCATGAGCAAACACATGAGTAGCAGCATTGACTATTATGAGAGGCTCCTAGTTTAAGACTCCCCTCCTTAGCCACAATTGAAGTGTGGGAAGGTATTTTGCAGACTGATGGTTGTTTATGATAACAAATGTATTGCCAGAATTGCGTATAGCACAATCCCTCCCTTGATATATGATATACCTAGTACCATACACCTACAGAATCTCTTCTGTTTTACCTCCCATGATGACCCCTAGGGGAACTTACATGAAACATCTTAAAATTGATGTTAATAAACTTTGCAATACAAACATTCCATTTTGTGTTCTACACTTGAATATTGACGATTTACTGTACGTAGGAGGATAATTACCCATGGGGAAATATGTGCAATCTGAAACATTCTCCTCCTTACTGTGATTCCATTATTAGAGGTGCACACAGCATTAGTGGAAAGTCCCCCCTGGAGCTGAACACACTGAGAATTTAGTGTAATTGGGGAAGTTTTATTTGGGGACACAGTTTGGGAAGTGAGGTGGGGGAATGTTGATGACAGTATGGGGAGCAAAAGAGGGGATGAATGCAGACACATTATGGGGAATAAGGGAGGGGATGAATGCAGACAGTATGGGGAGTAAGTGGTGCAATGGGTGCAGACACAGTATGGGGAGTTAGGAGGTATAAGTGCAAACACTGTATGGGAAGCAAAAGGGGATGAATGCAGACAATATGGGGAGCGAGGAGGGGATGGGTGTAGGCACAGTATGGGGAGCGAGGGGGGAATATATGAGGGAACAGTATGAGGAGCAAGGGAGGAATATATGTGGATACAGTATGAAGAGCGAGGGGGGAATATATGTGGATACAGTATGAAGAGCGAGGGGGAAATATATGTGGATACATTATGAAGAGCAAGGGGGGAATATATGTGGATACAGTATGAAGAGCAAGGGGGGAATATATGTGGATACAGTATGAAGAGCGAGGGGGGAATATATGTGGATACATTATTTCCAAGTGAGAGGGGGAAAATGATGACAAAGTATGGGAAGCAAAAGAGGGAATAAATGCAGACACAGTATAGAGTACAAATGAGGGGATAAATGTAGACACAGTATGTGGAATGAGGAGGGGAAGGATGCAGACAGTATGAGGAGTAAGGGGTGCGATGGGTGCAGACACAGTATGAGGAATAAAGAAGGGGATGGATGTAAACACAGTATGGGGAGCAAGGGGGGAATATATGTGCATTCAGCATGGAAAGTGAGAGGGGGGAATTGAGGATATAGTATGAAGAGTGATGGGGGATTTATAATGTAACAGTATGATAGGGGTGATGTGTGCAGACCTAGCATGGGAAGCAAGAGGGGGCATGTATGGGGAAACAGTTTTAAAGGGGAGGAAGGATGTGTTCACAGTATGGTGGTCGGGGGGATATATAAAGAGACCATACAGAGAACAAAAGAGGGGATGAATGCAGACTCAGTATGGGGAGAGAGGGGAAAATATGTGGATACAGTATGGCAAGTGAGAGGGGGAAATTGAAGACACAGAATGAGTAGCGAGGGGGGATTTATGATGAAACCGTATGAGATGGGGGATGTGAGCGAACATAGTATGGGAAGTAAGGGGGGCATGTATGAGGAAACAGTATTAAAGGGGAGGAGGTATGTGTGCACAGTATGGTGAGTGGGGGATATATGGGGACACAGTATCAAGACCAAGGGAATAAATATGTGAGGAGGCAGTATGGTTATCGGGGGGTGAAGGGAGGCAGTATGGGTGGGGAAAGTGTGAAGAGGCTTTTTGAGGGGAAGTGTGAAGTATGGAGGAGAAAATTGAGAGGGGTGACAGCATAGAGACTTGATAGTGTGTGGGGTGGCGGTATAGCAAGAGAACAGCATTAGGGACCACAAGCCTAAGAAAGGGAGTATGGCAATTTGTTTAATAAGGGGTGCAGTGCAGGGCAGATATTTTTAATCATGACTTCTATCATCACTCTGCTATTTTGCCATTTTAAGGGCACTGTATCCGGATGTGTTGCAGAAGACTGGAAATGATGGAAGTCTGCTGAGACGAGCTGCGGATGTGACAAGTCATCATGGTGTCTGGACAAGATGAAGAAAACAAAAAGAACGACTCTGATTAGAGACAAGGTCAACTATGAGGTACTGGGATGTAAATGATTATTTGTAACACTATTTCTCATTTGTACTGTGGTTCCTGTATGGTCTCATGTTAACTGCCAACAACTACCAGTACTATCTCCTTACAATTGTTACAGACATACTAAGAGTTGTTGGTTCATGTGATTTAAATGTTTATTGGTGTAATCTGACATTACAACTCATGTACCATATACTGATGGTGGTTTTGGTGATGTATTTCTGTACTACTAGTGATTCTCGTGATACATTTCTTTACTGATGTGGGTTTTGATGCTGTGTTTCTGTACTGCTGGTGGTCCTGGTTATGTATTCTGTACTTCTAGTGGTTCTGGCTATGTATTTCTGTAGCTCTGGTGATTCTGGTGATGTGTTTCTTTACTGCTGGTGGTTCGGGTGATGTATTTCTGTACTTCTAGTGGTTCTGGTTATGTATTTCTGTACTTCTAGTGGTTCTGGTTATGTATTTCTGTAGCTCTGGTGATTCTGGTGATGTGTTTCTTTACTGCTGGTGGTTCAGGTGATGTATTTCTGTACTTCTAGGGGTTTTAGTGATGTATTTCTTTACTTCTAGTGAGTCTGGTGATGCTTTTCTGTACTGATGGTTGTTTTGGTGATGTATTTCTGAACTTCTAGTGGTTTTGGTTATGTATTTCTGTATCTCTGGTGATTCTGGTGATGTGTTTCTTTACTGCTGGTGGTTCAGGTGATGTATTTCTGTACTTCTAGTGGTTTTAGTGATGTATTTCTGTATTTCTTTACTTCTAGTGATTCTGGTGATGCTTTTCTGTACTGATGGTTGTTTTGGTGATGTATTTCTGAACTTCTAGTGGTTCTGGTTATGTATTTCTGTATCTCTGGTGATTCTGGTGATGTGTTTCTTTACTGCTGGTGGTTCAGGTGATGTATTTCTGTACTTCTAGTGGTTTTAGTGATGTATTTCTGTATTTCTTTACTTCTAGTGATTCTGGTGATGCTTTTCTGTACTGATGGTTGTTTTGGTGATGTATTTCTGAACTTCTAGTGGTTCTGGTTATGTATTTCTGTATCTCTGGTGATTCTGGTGATGTGTTTCTTTACTGCTGGTGGTTCAGGTGATGTATTTCTGTACTTCTAGTGGTTTTAGTGATGTATTTCTGTATTTCTTTACTTCTAGTGATTCTGGTGATGCTTTTCTGTACTGATGGTTGTTTTGGTGATGTATTTCTGAACTTCTAGTGGTTCTGGTTATGTATTTCTGTATCTCTGGTGATTCTGGTGATGTGTTTCTTTACTGCTGGTGGTTCAGGTGATGTATTTCTGTACTTCTAGTGGTTTTAGTGATGTATTTCTGTATTTCTTTACTTCTAGTGATTCTGGTGATGCTTTTCTGTACTGATGGTTGTTTTGGTGATGTATTTCTGAACTTCTAGTGGTTTTGGTGATGTGTGTCTGTACTGATGAGGATTTTGGTGATGTATTCCTGTGCTGTTATTGGTTCTGATCCTGTGCACGTGTGGCAATCCACAACTTGTAAGATTACATTATACATGGTTATGTTAATAAATTGTTGTGCATTCTGACAAGTTAAAGGTTGTATTAGTTTGAGATGAAAGTCTCCATTTATCACAGCACTTAGGCACTGCCCGTGTCTTCTCGCTTACGGTAAGAGCGTTGTTCCACTTTCTAATTCTATAACCTGAGAAGTGTCCGGACTTGTTGAGAAGGGTCCCGCTCCGGCAGCAGGAGGGTGTGACGGGCAGAGGAGCAGATCGTCAATGCCGGCCAGACTGGATCTTCATTACACCATCAGGCGGCATTAATCCCCATGTTAATGTGACATGTGTTTATTTGTTTCTCATATACTAATAGCTCATAATCTCTTATCTCTTCGATCTCTTTTACACCTCTTTTATCGTCAGTATCAGCAGTATAGAAATCAATCAATTGTCTTGGATTAAATGAAGTTATAATAGACTAATTCTTCAGAGTAGGAATAAATTACTATACAGTGCGTGTATGTGGACACCGGCCAAATCTACTGTTTACAGAGGAGTAGATGGTAAGTATGTGCCTGCGGGATGGTAAGAGATCACCGGGCTCTCCGGTGTGGATGGGGGGTGATACTGAGCATGTGCAGACATTGACAGTCTACAGTGTTCGCACATGCTCAGTATCACCCCCCATTCTCACATTAGTTGACTTGTGGTGGTCTCACAGCCAGAACCCCACAATGATACATTTATCATCTATCCTGAGAGGTTCCTGCATACATGAAGTCTGTGTCACCCCGGGGTGTACAGACTTAAATTAAGACTCAGATTAAATCCAGTCAATCGACCCAAACTGACAGCACAAGCGAAGCCTTGTACAGGATAACGTCAGTATAAGATTTATACCGTTAGTGCTCTAATCGTGGCCTCTGTTCTCAGAAACTGAAATTATACCTTTATGCTAATTTATTCTGCTTAGTGCACCCTTGGTGTGGCCAGGAGACTCAATACGCCCTTCCACCTATACTCTGACTCCCTCACTGGTTATTTACAGCACTGGCTTGTCAGCAGACTGCACTCACTCAAGGCAAGCCAGCACTGTCAACCATCAGTAAGGGATGCGGAGCATTCAAAACCAATGGATGAAACAGTGTACCGAGACTTTTGGCCACACCAAGGGAGCACTGAGCCTCTTGGCTACACCAAGGGTGCGCTGAGCCTCTTGGCAACACCAAGGGAGCACTGAGCCTCTTGGCCACACCAAGAGTGCGCTGAGCCTCTTGGCCACATCAAGGGTGCATTGAGACTTTAGGCCACACAAAGGGTGCACTGAGCCTCTTGGCCACACGAAGGATGCATCGAGCCTCTTGGCCACACCAAGGGTTCAGAGAACCTCTTGGCCACACTAAGGGTGCACTGATCCTTTTGGCCACACCAAGGGTGCACTGAGACTTTTGACTGCACCAAGGGTGCACTGAATCTTCTGGCCACACCAAGGGTGCAAAGAGCCTATTGGCCACACCAAGGGTGCACTCAGCCCTTTGGCCACACTAAGGGTGCACCGAGCCTTTTGGCCACACCAAGGGTGCACTGAGTCTCTTGGCAATTCAAGCATGCACAGAGCCTCTTGGCCACATCATGGGTGCACTGAGCTTTTTGGCCACACCAAGGGTGCACTGAGCGTCTTGGCCACACCAAGGGTGCACTGAGCCTTTTGGCCACACCAAGATTGCACTGAGCCTCTTGGCCACACCTAGGGTGCACTGAACCTTCTGGCCACATCAAGGGTGCACTGACACTATTGGCCACAGCAAGGGTATACTGAGTGTCTTGGCTATACCAAGTGTTCATTGAGTCTTTTGGCCACACCAAGGGTGCACTGAGCCCTTTGGTCACACCAAGAGTTCACTCAGCCCTTTGACCACACCAAGGGTGTACTGAGCTTCTTGGCCATGCCAAGAGTGCACTGAGCTTTTTGGCCACACCAAGGGTACACAGAGACATTGATTTTTATAGAGGCTTTATTACTCTTAGTCTATGTGCTTATTATATACTGTGACTGACTCCCTTTAAAACCAATCATTTTAATATTCAGCCATATAGGATGTTTCTTTAAAAGGAGGGTGATTTGCTCCACTTTCCTTTGAAAGCAACACTATCCCGTTAAAAAAAACTGCAATACCAAGCACAGCCACTATGGAGTGTATGGAGCTGTCACTGGTAGGCAATGTAGGTGCACTGATAGTCCCTTCAGCTGGTCAGCGGTGTGATGATATGGACGTCCTTTGTTGGGGATAGGCCATCAGTATTCTAGTAATAGAGAAGCCCTTTAGCCTTTGATGTCGTTGGGACATTTATTCTATGATTTCCTTTGGCAGGTGAAGGGTGTAATGTGCTGCCACTTTCCATCAGTCATTTCTGGGTGTTTGATTTCTTCACACTCTACAGACGTTTTCTGCCCCCCGGGTCTGATTGCTCAAACTCCAGATCTTCTCCGAGCAGAAGGAACATGTTCCAGCCGCACCGGGGATTGCTCACACTGCGGGGGGTTCGGCTCTTCGCAGCAGTGCCAGAAAGGAGAGATGGAGTCTGAGCTTTTCCTGCCAACTGGGGACGGAGCCAAAATGATTAACATTTGGTAACATTTGAGTTTAGAGTTGTTTTCTTTCTCAGTATTTGATATCGGAGGGTTACACATCACATATTTAAAGTGTAAATGTCATTTCATTGAGAAAAAATCAAATAACCCAATCCTGCACTGGTTGTTAATGAGGGGTCACATAGCAGCTAAGATAATGCTTTTTTTGTGCCATATGACGTATTTTCTCACATTTTTCTTTGCTCTTTTAAAAACTGCATTTTAATGGCTTTTTGGATGTGAACAGCAGCTGATAGGGAGCAGTGTGATGTCACAGCAGAGAAAGGGTTAACAGAGATTGTGACTGAGCTGTGTGGAGCCAGATGACAGGTCAGAAGCTTGTTCCAAGGAAAGAGGAGTTTACACTGATTCAAACATTGCACAGCAACTGTGCTGTTATCTGATACATTGTTTCCTCATCCACAGCAGTTAGCAGTGTAAGCCCCACCTCCTCCCTTATATGGTTACATGTATTCACTGTGAAGACGGATCTGACTGAGACTGAACATATTCCTGCTTCACACACAGTGTAATGGGGACACCTTGTGGAAGGTTTATGAAGAGTTTTCTTCCACATTTCTCTTATAAAGTATATTTAAAAGTTTATTATAATCACTTGTTCTACATTATTATTAAATAAAAATGAAAAACGAGTGGTCACCAACACAAATCATGTTCATTTTTAATCTGATGGATGTCTGTCCTGAGGTAGAAGCAGAAACGCGTTGATACATAAACCTTGAGTTACAGACTATGGATCCTTGTGTCATTTTGGCAGCACAATAGAAACTTTTCCTTGTCTTCAATCTAAGAATATAGTTTTTGACTAAAGTCACTGATAGTAGCGACCCTATGGGTTAGTGCAAATCACAGACAGCAGCACTCTGAGGTGTGGCCAACAGCTGATAGGGAGCCCTACAATGTGACAGCAGAGAAGGGGTTAACAGAGATCGTGACTGAGCTGTGTGGAGCCAGATGACAGATCAGAAGCTTGGAAAGAGGAGTTTACATTGATCCTGACATTCTGACATTCTGAGCTAATCTGATACATTGTTTCCTCAAGAGCTGCAGTCAACAGTGTATGCCCCTGCCCCTTTTCCCTTATATGGTTACATGTCCGGATTCACCATGAAGACAAATCTGACTGATAATGAACATATGTCTGCTTCACACACAGTGTAGTGGGGACACCTTGTGGAAAGTTTTTGAATGGTTTTCAACCAGAATTTTCTGATAAAGTATATTAGGAAGTTTATTAAAATCACTTGCTCCACATTATTATTAAATAAAAATGTAAATGGCGGTTACACTTTACACCTTTTTTTTATATGAAAAAGTCACTGATGAATTGATAATGGTAAAAAATCACAATGTCCAAAAGTGAATCAAAAATACTAAAGAAAACTGAACTGTTTTGGGCATCCCGGAAAAATGACTTTCTGAATGAGGCAATTTTATCATGTGTTCTTGTAATGGAATTAAAGTATAACCAATCTATAGTAAATAAGAAGATACTGCTGGCACTCCCTCACCTGCAATGTGAACGGGTGCATAACCGCATATAATATAATGTAACAAAAAAGACAGAATATGACTATATAGACCTGCATTATAGCTAAGGAAATATGAAAAAAGAGACACTTAGCATATAAAAATAGCCATATCTATATCTGCCCAGTAGCCAGGATGAGGCATGTCTCTTTACTGTGCATATATACTAACGTTAATGCCTCTGTCTGGGTAAAAAAAAACTCCTTTTGTATGGGTGAGTAGGAACCTGTTAGATAGAGGATAAAAACACCTAAATACACACAAAGACAGAAGTTTTTTTTACCCAGACAGAGGCATTAAGTTTAGTGAAGGTCCCAGTAAGGAGATACGCCGTGATGTGGCTACTGGGCGGATATAGATATGGCCATTTTCATAAGCTAAGTGTCTCATTTTTTCATACTTCCTTAGCTGTAATGCTATTTCATATTCTATGTTCATGTTTCTATACCTTAGCATGGCAGCTGTCTTTTTTGTTACATTAATGTATAGTAAAATGAATGTTTGGTGCTATTATGGGATATTCTAAAAGAATATAGTCTTGTCAGCTATAAAGCAGAGTCACAACTCAGGAGCCACAATGTCCCTCTGTGCGGCCTCCACCCTGGGAATCACATATCTATGTTATATAATATCACTTCTATTATAATGAAATCCCCCCAAAAAGACAAAGTATTGTAGAGGTGAGACCTTTATTGGCCAATCAGAACGATGATATTTGCACGGAGGCTCCTTCACCGGTTACGTAATGTGACCTCAGGGCTCTGAACACTTAAATATCATTTTTCCTAGAATACTTTCTTTTGTCTATTTTTGGCATAAAAGTATTTGCATAGCTTTTTCTCCACCTGGACCTGCCCCTGTAATTCCTGCACCGGCCACTAGGAGGCGCCATACCCCATCTATGGGTGGCGCTAGTGATGAGTCTCTGCTGTAAGTTCCTTCTGCGGCTTCTGCCTTTACAGGCATGGCCGCGTTCACACTGGGGGTGATGCTGGTGTTGGGGTGGATTCTGGAGAGCGCAGGCTTCCCTCATCCTCTGGGGTTACTGTGGCTGGGACCTGATAGTGTTGGTATGGGGCGGTCCAGATGGGGTCAATGATTCCTGAGCTCCCACCTACGAGGAGCTACCATTCCCTTTATATGGACTGGTCTCACAAGTTGCCAGTTATAGTCTTGGTTCCCCTTGTTTGCTAGTTATATTATCCTGTCTTGTTGGTTTGATTTTTGCCTGTATTTGGGCTCTGATTTCTTCTGACTATTTTGTACCTCGGTGTCCTCTCGGTTGTGACTCGGCTTCCTGACTTTGCTATTACCCAGTTTTTACCCTGACCTTTCCCTCCAGCTTCTCCCTGTTGGCCGACCTCTATGCTCCGGTCTGTTGCTCACCTATAGGCAATAACCTCCTGGGCTCTGCTGTAAGTCCAGATCTCTGTATAGGGGTAAAGGGTCTTGGGGTGTCTTGGGGTGCTTCTCCTCTATAGGCAGTAACCTCCTGCTGTAAGTCCAGATCCCTATATAGGGGTAAAGGGTTTCGGGGTGTCTTGGGGTGCTGCTCCTCTATAGGCAGTAACCTCCTGCTGTAAGTCCAGATCCCTATATAGGGGTAAAGGGTTTTGGGGTGTCTTGGGGTGCTGCTCCTCTATAGGCAGTAACCTCCTGGGCTCTGCTGTAAGACCAGATCCCTGTATAGGGGTATTATGTCTTGGGATGCTGCTTCTCTATAGGCAGTAACCTCCTGCTGTATGTCCAGATCCCTATATAGGGGTAAAAGGTCTCGGGGTGTCTTGGGGTGTTGCTCCTCTATAGGCAGTAACCTCCTGCTGTAAGTCCAGATCTCTGTAAAGGGTCTCAGGGTGTCTTGGGGTGCTGCTCCTCTATAGACAGTAACCTCCTGGGCTCCGCTGTAACTTCAGATCCCTGTATAGGGGTATAGGGTCTCGGGGTGTCTTGGAGTGCTGCCATACCAACAGCTCTGCTGGTTGCAGCAGACGGTCATCACAAGCACCACAATATAATTTTTTAGTTAATACATCATTAATAATAATACTGTTTATTCATTTATATAGCACTATTAATTCCATTTGCACCACTGTCCCCATCGGGGCTCACAATGTAACCATCCTATATAATGGATGACTAGTGTCAGAGAATCGGAGCCTCCTGACCCTATGGAGACACAATCTGGTCTATAGACTGAGATCTTCCTTCTTCTTGGAGATCCCGGGATCTTCCAGGTCTCAGGGGTTTCGTTATTCTAAAACGTGAATCGTGGTAAGATGAGAAAACAGAGAGGAAAGCTGAGACCCTGGAATAATGGGAGATCTCGGCTCCGGAGCTTGTAAGGTTTTGGAGGGTTACAATGATAAGGAGCAATAACACAGATATCAGCGCGGTGTTGTGCTTCCTTTCATCCACCGCTGATCTGATGGCCGATATCCCCGGCCTTAATCTCATTAGGACGATCGGGGGCGGACGGGACCACCCTCACCAAGGTGTGTAAGAAATTATTCCCCATAAAGCAATAAAGCTACTGCTTTCCCAAACATATTGGATTATGGCCCCACACACGTGTGCGCCGCGTTCCCACGACCTCGGCCGGACTCACCTCACTGTGAGATAAGCCTAATTGGAAACATTAAGAAAAAACGATGAAAACTGTATTGTAATAGGTGAATCAATGAGTAAAGCCGAAAATGTGTAACCTCGAACTGTGTAACGAGAAACACATGGCGAAGACTGGAAGCCGGAGGAAAGTCAGACACTAAACATGAGATATTAATGTGTGACCCGAGAGGAGCGCTCTGCAAACATTGACGTCACGGCCCGATAAGTGCAGGAAAGTCGCGGATCCTCCGGACCGGTCAGTGCAGGAAAGTCGCGGATCCTCCGGACCGGTCAGTGCAGGAAAGTCGCGGATCCTCCGGACCGGTCAGTGTTCAGTGTTTTCCTGAGTTGGAGAAAGTTTCAGGAATTTTCTAACAATAGCAATCATTGCAGACATCACCCCTCATGGTGATCGAACCCACCCAAATTCAGATCTATTTGATTTTGGGTGGGAAATTCTAGAAAGCGCAGACTCCGCTAATCTACTAAATCCACAATACTATTACCTTCAGCCTATTGGAAAGCACCACACTCTACTAATACCTTCAGCCTATTGGAAAGCACCACACTCTACTAATACCTTCAGCCTATTGGAAAGCACCACATCCTACTAATACCTTCAGCCTATTGGAAAGCACCACACCCTACTAATACCTTCAGCCTATTGGAAAGCACCACACTCTACTAATACCTTCAGCCTATTGGAAAGCACCACATCCTACTAATACCTTCAGCCTATTGGAAAGCACCACACCCTACTAATACCTTCAGCCTATTGGAAAGCACCACACCCTACTAATACCTTCAGCCTATTGGAAAGCACCACACCCTACTAATACCTTCAGCCTATTTGAAAGCACCGCACCCTACTAATACCTTCAGCCTGTTGGAAAGCACCACACCCTACTAATACCTTCAGCCTATTGGAAAGCACCACACCCTACTAATACCTTCAGCCTATTGGAAAGCACCACACCCTACTAATACCTTCAGCCTATTGGAAAGCACCACACCCTACTAATACCTTCAGTCTATTGGAAAGCACCACACCCTACTAATACCTTCATCCTATTGGAAAGCACCACACCCTACTAATACCTTCAGCCTATTGGAAAGCACCACACCCTACTAATACCTTCAGCCTATTGGAAAGCACCACATCCTACTAATACCTTCAGCCTATTTGAAAGCACCGCACCCTACTAATACCTTCAGCCTGTTGGAAAGCACCACACCCTACTAATACCTTCAGCCTATTGGAAAGCACCACACCCTACTAATACCTTCAGCCTATTGGAAAGCACCACACCCTACTAATACCTTCAGCCTATTGGAAAGCACCACACCCTACTAATACCTTCAGTCTATTGGAAAGCACCACACCCTACTAATACCTTCATCCTATTGGAAAGCACCACACCCTACTAATACCTTCAGCCTATTGGAAAGCACCACACCCTACTAATACCTTCAGCCTATTGGAAAGCACCACACCCTACTAATACCTTCAGTCTATTGGAAAGCACCACACCCTACTAATACCTTCAGTGTATTAGAAAGCACCACACGCTACTAATAACTTCAGCCTATTGGATAGCACAACACCCTACTAATACCTTCATCCTATTGGAAAGCACCACACTCTACTAATACCTTTAGTCTATTGGAAAGCACCACACCCTACTAATACCTTCAGTGTATTAGAAAGCACCACACCCTACTAATACTTTCAGCCTATTGGATAGCACAACACCCTACTAATACCTTCATCCTATTGGAAAGCACCACACCCTACTAATACCTTCAGCCTATTGGAAAGCACCACATCCTACTAATACCTTCATCCTATTGGAAAGCACCACACCCTACTAATATCTTCAGTCTATTAGAAAGCACAACACCCTACTAATACCTTCATCCTATTGGAAAGCACAACACCCTACTAATACCTTCAGCCTATTGGAAAGCACCACACCCCACTAATACCTTCATCCTATTGGAAAGCACCACACCCTACTAATACCTTCATCCTATTGGAAAGCACCACACCCTACTAATACCTTCAGCCTATTGGAAAGCACCACAGCTAAAGACGTGAAAGCTACCACTTCGGGGATAGTTTTAAAAGAATCTTTTATTTTATTCTTTTTAAAAATGACTGGTCAAGTCTAACATAGTATACAAAGAGTGAACAAACAGGTGTATTATACAAATTCGCTGAAGGACAACAGCACATAACAATACATGTACCCCTTCCTCTCCCTATGTTTGCAAACTACCTGTCAGTGGAGGTAATCACCCTAAAGTTTCGGGTGCCCCCACTCCACGGCGGCTCGCCCTATGATAGCCCTAGATGCTACGGGTATCAAAAATAGCAACAATAGAAAGTTGTCAGAGGATGCATACAATATGTCTGGGTAACAACAGGACACAGAATCGGACCAGGGTCAACTTAACTCAAATAGTCTCCCTAGTCCTTTGATTCCACGCTGGTCCACAGTGCATTCACGTTCTTCCTTCAGTTGTGACGTTAAAAGAAACGTTAATGAATCTCCATTGTTTCCATCTTTAATGAATCTCCATTGTTTCCATCCAGTCATTTTTAAAAAGAATAAAATAAAAGATTCTTTTAAAACTATCCCCGAAGTGGTAGCTTTCACGTCTTTAGCAGTTAAAATAAATCTACCTCACTTACCTTTAAATCTAATTATATGGAAAGCACCACACCCTACTAATACCTTCAGCCTATTGGAAAGCACCACACCCTACTAATACCTTCAGTCTATTAGAAAGCACCACACCCTACTAATACCTTCAGTCTATTGGAAAGCACCACACCCTACTAATACCTTCATCCTATTGAAAAGCACCACACCACAAATCCAAATTAGTTGGGATATTCTAGGCAAACTAAGGGTTGTCCAGTCTTGGGTCACAAGTCTATAGTTACTCTATGTAGAGAATCCTGACAGTGCTCAGGGTGCGCACTGTGAGGATCCTCCCGTGACGGGAGCGGGCGGTCATGTGACCCAGGTATGTGATATGTATATATGTATACATCCAGCCACATTCTAGACATGTAGGGTCTCACTGATTTACTTGTATTGAGCGAGGGTGCACCTATCACTACATGTATATACTGTAGAGTCCTGCTCATCGTTATTTTAACCATGAAGTGTAAGTACAAAATGTAGAGCATCTCCTGAAAAATGAATCAAGTGAAGCAGCTTTATTGTATAGAGACTCGTGTTAAATGCAAAAGAGCAAATGATAAACAATTTAAAACAAAAAACAATGGGAGGGAAAAATAGAAAAAACAAAATCTTGCTGTTTTTATTCCATGGAGAACACTAATATTATGTCGACACTTCCTTTTATGTAGACAAACCTGTCCAGGTTCAACCTTGCTCATTACCTCTGCAGTATGCAGTGTGAATGGAGGGATAGTAAGTAATTAGGCACTTGATGGCTATGGGGGGAAGGACTCATATAGGGATGTTAGGGGGGATAGTGAGAGATTAGGCACATTATAGCAATGGGGGAAAGGACTCATATAGGGATATTAGGAGGGATAGTGAGGGATTAGGCACATTATGGCAATGGGGGATAGGACTCATATAGTGATGTTAGGGGGGATAGTGAGAGATTAGGCACGTGATGACATTGGGAAAAGGAACCATATAGGGATGTTGGGAGGGATTGGGAGGGATTAGGCATGTGATGGCAATGGGGACTCATATAGAGATTTAAGGGGGGACAGGTAGGGTTTAGTCATGGGATGTCAATAAGGGGAAGGACCCATATAGGGATGTTAGGGGGATAGTGAGGGATTAGGCACATGATGGCAATGGAGGGAAGGACCCATTTAGGGATGTTGGGGGAATAGTGAGGAATTAGGCACATAGTAACATAGTAACATAGTTTTTAAGGTTGAAGGAAGACTTTAAGTCCATCTAGTTCCCCCCATAGCCTAACATGTTGATCCAGAGGAAGGCAAAAAAAAACCCATGTGGCAACACTAAGCTCCACATTGGGGGAAAAAATTCCTTCCTGACTCCAGGTACGGCAATCAGACTAATTCCCTGGATCAACGCCCTATCAAAGAATCTTGTATGTATAACTAACCATTATGGCAATGGGGAAGACTCATATAGGGATGTTAGGGGGGATAGTGAGGGATTAGGCATATGATAGCAATGGGGGGAAGGACTCATATAGAGATTTTAGGGGGATAATGAGGGATTGAGCATGGGATGGCAATAGGGGGGAAGGACCCATATAGGGATGTTAGGGGGGATAGTGAGTAATTAGGCATGTGATGGCAATAGGGGAAGGAGCCATATAGAGATGTTAGGGGGGATAGTGAGGGATTAGGCACATGGTGGCAATGGGTGGAAGGACCCATATAGGGATGTTAGGGGTGCTCTGGGCTCAGACACAGTTAGTGAGTGTCCCATCTCCTTACTTTAATCGGCAGGACTAGGATAACATTTCTATATAGATAACATGGGATCCACTATTCAGAACTGGTGATGGTTACAGCTCACCTCCTCCCCCTCCCTGCAAAATGCACTCTCTACAGGTCACAGAACAGCCGACAGTGCCCTCCCTCCCATAGAAGTCAATGAGGCAGAGTCTGCTGGAGTTGCTTTACAGCTCAGGCAAGAGGATCCCCCCCCAAAATAATGGAAGGAAAATAGAATCTAAAAAATCTATAATCAGAAAATAAAAACAAATAAGAAAAAAATGCACAATCAATGACCTAGTGATATAATATGGGTGATACATTCCCCTTTGTAGAAACGTATAGGTTTAGATGACATATGTACCACGGTGATTAGTACGTTCATATCTCCAGGATTCTTGTTATCTAATTAGTCTTGGAGATACCTGGAGCCCAACAAGGAGATCCAAGAACATTTTGCTTCCAATTAATGAGTTTTTGAAGAGGATTGGAAGGATGGATTCCACTTAATTTTACTTATTTTGGCAAGAAAATGGAAATGTGATGCCTGCGATGATTAATGAAGAGTAAGTGTCTAATGAGATGACTTAAAACCACGTAGAGAGTCTGGATAGGAGTCAAGTAGAGCGGGGATTTACCAGGATTAGCGGCATCGGTAACTCTATGGGAAAATGTGTGAAACTCATTTATAAGATTAAGAAAACTTTATATTTACCATTCGTTACTGTTTGACTTAAAGGGATTGTTCAGAAAAGTTCACAGGTGGCTTCGAGATGTAACAAATAAGAAACTCTGAACTCCGTGGTCTGCGCTTCCACAGGAAGAAGAGATGGGGACCAGTGATGACGAGCTCAACCGTGATCACCGGCTCGGTGCTCGGGATAAGCAGCTGGATCCTGCGGCTACCTTCACTGCTTCACACACCGCTATCCACTGGGCGTACATCTTTCGCGCCGCAAGTACATAGGCGTGACAAGAGTTGTGTATTTCGTGACGCTAAAGCGTTGATTGGACAACGCAATAGCGTCATGATTGGCCAGCCTGCGCAGGAAGGCCGGCTAATACATGACGCTATTCCAATTGAGGACTGTGAAGCATTGGTGGGGGCTACTGTGTTACGATTGGCTGTCCCTTCTCAGGGCGCCATATTTAAAGAGCTGTCCATTCACAGTCCTCAATTGGAATGGCGTCATGTATTAGCAGGAAGCTGCACAGGCTGGCCAATCATGACGCTATTGCGTTGTCCAATCAGCGTATTAGCGTCACGGAATACACAACTCTGTCACGCCTATGTACTTGGGGCGCGAAAGATGTACGCCCATATTCCTTTGTGGATAGCGGCGTGTGAAGCAGCGAAGGTATTCCACAGGAAGTAAGCTGCAGGATCTGTCAGCTGACTTCCGGGGAACAAAGATACCTTCAGTTGACAATGCAATGGCGGCGTGTATATGCGGCATCGGCGATCGGTATCCACAGTTAAAATCGTGCGTATGCGCGTGCGGTGGATACCTGTTGCTAGGCACAGTGGCGGCCTGTAAAGGTACCCATAGTCTCATGAGATATATGTCCGCCCGTGAACAGTCAGGATGGATATTATCTAGGCTTCCGTCCACCACTTGCACTCATTGTAAGAAATCTGGTGAATGGTGAAAAGTAAATGTGTGCAAAACCTCTCAAGCTCCCACTGTATAATACAGAGATGCAGAGTGCACCAAGCCTGACCCTAACACTGACCCTGGCCCTGACACTGACCCAGACACTGACCCTGACACTGACCCCGACTGACCCTGGCACTGACCCTGACCCTGGCCCTGACACTGACCCTGGCCCTGACACTGACCCAGACACTGACCCCGACTGACCCTGGCACTGACCCTGACCCTGGCACTGACACTGACCCTGACACCTGACATTGACACTGACCCTGACACTGACCCTGACACTGACCCTGACACTGACCCTGACATTGGAGCAATGCAGAAGGGAAATAACAAACCATCCAGTGCTCCATGTCTTCTCCATGTTTGCACCATGTTTGCTCCATGTTTGCTCCATGTTCTCTCCATGTTTGCTCCATGTTTGCTCCATGTTTGCTCCATGTCTTCTCCATGTTTGCTCCATGTTTGCTCCCTGTTTGCTCCATGTTTTCTCCATGTTTGCTCCATGTTTGCTCCATGTCTTCTCCATGTCTGCTGCATGTCTTCTCCATGTTTACTCCTTGTTTGCTCCATGTTTGCTCCATGTTTGCTCCTTGTTTTCTCCATGTTTGCTCCATGTTTGCTCCATGTTTCTCCATGTTTCTCCATGTTTGCTCCATGTTTGCCCCATGTTTGCTCCATGTTTGCTCCATGTTTCTCCATGTTTGCCCCATATTTCTCCATGTTTGCTCCATGTTTTCTCCATGTTTGCTCCATGTTTGCTCCATGTCTTCTCCATGTCTGCTGCATGTCTTCTCCATGTTTACTCCTTGTTTGCTCCATGTTTGCTCCATGTTTGCTCCATGTTTGCCCCATGTTTGCTCCATGTCTTCTCCATGTTTGCTCCATGTCTTCTCCATGTTTGCTCCATGTTTGCTCCATGTCTTCTCCATGTTTGCTCCATGTTTGCCCCATGTTTTCTCCATGTTTGCCCCATGTTTTCTCCATGTTTTCTCCATGCTTGCTCAATGTTTTATCCATGTTTCTTCATGTTTGCTCCATGTTCTCTCCATGTTTGGTCCATGTTTCTCCATGTCTGCTCCATGTTTTCTCCATGTCTGCTCCATGTTTTCTCCATGTTTGCCCCATGTTTTCTCCATGTTTGCTCCATGTCTGCTCCATGTTTTCTCCATGTCTGCTCCATGTTTGCTCCATGTCTGCTCCATGTCTGCTCCATGTTTGCTCCATGTTTTCTCCATGTTTGCTCCATGTTTTCTCCATGTTTGCCCCATGTCTGCTCCATGTTTGCCCCATGTCTGCTCCATGTTTGCCCCATGTTTGCCCCATGTCTGCTCCATGTTTGCTCCATGTTTTCTCCATGTTGGCTCCATGTTTTCTCCATGTTTGCTCCATGTTTTTTCCATGTTTTCCCCATGTTTTCTCCATATTTGCCCCATGTCTGCTCCATGTTTGCACCATGTTTTCTCCATGTTTTTTCCATTTTTCCCCATGTTTTCTCCATATTTGCCCCATCTCTGCTCCATGTTTGCACCATGTTTGCCCCATGTTTTCTCCATGTTTGCTCCATGTCTGCTCCATGTTTTCTCCATGTCTGCTCCATGTTTGCTCCATGTCTGCTCCATGTCTGCTCCATGTTTGCTCCATGTTTTCTCCATGTTTGCTCCATGTTTTCTCCATGTTTGCCCCATGTCTGCTCCATGTTTGCCCCATGTCTGCTCCATGTTTGCCCCATGTTTGCCCCATGTCTGCTCCATGTTTGCTCCATGTTCTTTCCATGTTGGCTCCATGTTTTCTCCATGTTTGCTCCATGTTTTTTCCATGTTTTCCCCATGTTTTCTCCATATTTGCCCCATGTCTGCTCCATGTTTGCACCATGTTTTCTCCATGTTTTTTCCATTTTTCCCCATGTTTTCTCCATATTTGCCCCATGTCTGCTCCATGTTTGCACCATGTTTGCCCCATGTTTTCTCCATGTTTGCTCCATGTCTGCTCCATGTTTTCTCCATGTCTGCTCCATGTTTGCTCCATGTCTGCTCCATGTCTGCTCCATGTTTGCTCCATGTTTTCTCCATGTTTGCTCCATGTTTTCTCCATGTTTGCCCCATGTCTGCTCCATGTTTGCCCCATGTCTGCTCCATGTTTGCCCCATGTTTGCCCCATGTCTGCTCCATGTTTGCTCCATGTTTTCTCCATGTTGGCTCCATGTTTTCTCCATGTTTGCTCCATGTTTTTTCCATGTTTTCCCCATGTTTTTCTCCATATTTGCCCCATGTCTGCTCCATGTTTGCACCATGTTTTCTCCATGTTTTTTCCATTTTTCCCCATGTTTTCTCCATATTTGCCCCATGTCTGCTCCATGTTTGCACCATGTTTGCCCCATGTTTTCTCCATGTTTGCTCCATGTCTGCTCCATGTTTTCTCCATGTCTGCTCCATGTTTTGCTCCATGTCTGCTCCATGTCTGCTCCATGTTTGCTCCATGTTTTCTCCATGTTTGCTCCATGTTTTCTCCATGTTTGCCCCATGTCTGCTCCATGTTTGCCCCATGTCTGCTCCATGTTTGCCCCATGTTTGCCCCATGTCTGCTCCATGTTTGCTCCATGTTTTCTCCATGTTGGCTCCATGTTTTCTCCATGTTTGCTCCATGTTTTTTCCATGTTTTCCCCATGTTTTCTCCATATTTGCCCATGTCTGCTCCATGTTTGCACCATGTTTTCTCCATGTTTTTTCCATTTTTCCCCATGTTTTCTCCATGTTTGCTCCATGTTTTCTCCATGTTTTTTCCATGTCTTTTCCATGTTTGCTCCATGTTTTCTCCATGTTTGCTCCATGTTTTTTCCATGTTTTCACCATGTTTTCTCCATGTTTGCTCCATGTTTTCTCCATGTTTTTTCCATGTCTTTTCCATGTTTGCTCCATGTTTTCTCCATGTTTGCTCCATGTCTTCTCCATGTTTGCTCCATGTTTGCACCATGTTTTCTCCATGTTTTTTCCATTTTTCCCCATGTTTTCCCCATGTTTTTTCCATGTTTGCTCCATGCTTGCTCCATGTTTGCTCCATGTTTGCACCATGTTTTCTCCATGTTTTTTCCATTTTTCCCCATGTTTTCCCCATGTTTTTTCCATGTTTGCTCCATGCTTGCTCCATGTTTGCTTCATGTTTGCTCCATGCTTGCTTCATGTTTTTTCATGTTTTCTCCATGTTTTCTCCATGTTTGCTCCATGCTTGCTCCATGCTTGCTTCATGTTTTTTCATGTTTTCTCCATGTTTTCTCCATGATTGCTTCATGCTTTCTTTATGTTTGTTCCATGTTGTTTCCATGTTTTTTCCATGTTTGCACCATGTTTTCCCCATGTTTTTTCCATGTTTGCTCCATGTTTGCTCCATGTTTGCTTCATGTTTGCTCCATGTTTTCCCCATGTTTTCTCTGTGTTTGCTTCATGTTTTTTCATGTTTTCTCCATGATTGCTTCATGCTTTCTTTATGTTTGTTCCATGTTGTTTCCATGTTTTTTCCATGTTTGCTCCATGTTTGCTCTATATTTTCTCTATTCCTCAAGTGTTTCAGAAATTCACTGAGCTTTTTGAGTACTTTATCATTCCCGTATCCACACCGCACCTCCACGAGAGTAGTCTTATAGGAGCATTCTATGATGACACTTATGGTTCAGTTCAACATAACGACTTGTAGGTACCCAATGTACATGAAGAGGTGCGTATACACTGCAGGATTATCATGACGCACATGTTCCCTGGAAAGCTACTGTCACAATAATCACACAGTCTGAATCATCTAACGATCTGTAGAACATTTGTCATTTGGGTAAAGTGATCTTTTAGTTTGCAGAAAGATCCACGTCCTCGGCAGCACATTGCACAAAGATCCACGTCCTCGGCAGCACATTGCACAAAGATGCTCGGCAGCACATTGCACTGTGTAAACAAGGCTTGTGCAGCTGAAAACAATGGCAGATTATCTACTGTTCAGTGCGAGATGGTAAATTGGCTATTAAACAAGTGCCACTATGTGCACATCACACAAATGGACCCTAAGTGGAAAGGACATTGGGAAATGGGTTTAATTTTAAATAATTTATAAATAAGCATAATAATGTCAGATGTTCATCAAGTCGTCATTACAACCCCAAATCTCTTTGCTCGTGTATCTTATTATCTATATGTTTCTGCATTTTGCTACTCTGTCAATGAACTCGTTAATCTCTCGTATGTAAATAAAATGCTGATGTTTGGGGTAATGTTTGCATAAGTCAAAAAAACCAAGGGATAGATGCGGATGAAGAAAAGCTTATGAAACCTGGAAATGATCCAGCGGAAAAAAAAAGGTTTTGGGTCTTGCTCAATTTGTGCAGACGGAGAGAGGGAGCGACGCGTTAGTAGCTCCAGGACATATGTAATTATAACAAGGGTGTATGAGCACAACACCGCCAGAATAAACTGCAGGAACCCAGTCTTCCTCTCCTCCAGTCTGGGAAGTAGATTTACCTGTCGGCCAATCTCGCCTGTTATGAAAGCTCGGGGAGCTGCGCATGCTCGAAAGTAGACGACAAGAACATTCCCCAAGATTGTGATTCACTGCAAATCTAGGGCTGCTTTCACATCACAGGTTCAAAGCCTTTACGGCAGATCTGGCAGGTTTTCAAGATCTGCCGGAAGCTGGAACACTTTTGGCAACACTGCGTTCCGCCTACTGCATTCCCTATGGGACTCGCAGACATGTGAGGCACTTGCAGTTTTGTTGCGATCCGGCATTTGCGGCAATGGAGAAAAAACGCTGCAAGCAGCCGCAATTGCAAAACTGCAAGTGCTGCACATGTCCACAAGTCCCATAGGGAATGCAGTAGGTTGAACGCAGTATTGCCGCAAGTGTTCAGGCTTCCAGCAGATACGTCGCAAATGCTGAGAACCTCTGATGTGAAATCAGCCGTAGACATATGAGGAAATGCATCCAACAAGAGAGAGCAGGATTACATGATGGCCGAACCAGATTAAATACTTTATGTAAAGTCTACTGACAGCTGGAATTAGCCAGATTGCCTCTCCATTTTGGCTCTTTGAGATTGTCACATCCACACCAGACTCTGCCCCATCAACATCTGCTCCGATCACCAAGCTCCACCGTATTCACCCTGTAGGTGGCGCAGGTGATGGAGGAGGTCAGGGCCAGAGACTCTGGAGCAAAGCCTGTGCTCTCATCCACTAAGGACAGAGTGACTGGGACCTGCTGTACTTCTGTATAACTAATGGAGGTGTATGTGCTGTCCACCTGTAGTCATTAACTCCTATTCTTCATAGTATTGGAAAGCACCACACCCTACTAATACCTTCAGCCTACCGGAAAGCACCACGCCCTACTAATACCTTCAGCCTATTGGAAAGCACCACACCCTACTAATACCTTCAGCCTATTGGAAAGCACCACACCCCACTAATACCTTCAGCCTATTGGAAAGCACCACACCCTACTAATACCTTCAGCCTATTGGAAAGCACCACACCCCACTAATACCTTCAGCCTATTGGAAAGCACCACACCCTACTAATACCTTCAGCCTATTGGAAAGCACCACACCCTACTAATACCTTCAGCCTATTGGAAAGCACCACACCCTACTAATACCTTCATCCTATTGGAAAGCACCACACTCTACTAATACCTTCAGCCTATTGGAAAGCACCACCCCTACTAATACCTTCAGCCTATTGGAAAGCACCACACCCTACTAATACCTTCAGCCTATTGGAAAGCACCACACCCTACTAATACCTTCAGCCTATTGGAAAGCACCACACCCTACTAATACCTTCAGCCTATTGGAAAGCACCACACCCCACTAATACCTTCAGTCTATTGGAAAGCACCACGCCCTACTAATACCTTCAGCCTACTGGAAAGCACCACACCTTACTAATACCTTCAGCCTATTGGAAAGCACCACACCTTACTAATACCTTCAGCCTGTTGGAAAGCACCACACCCTACTAATACCTTCAGCCTATTGGAAAGCACCACACCCTACTAATACCTTCAGCCTACTGGAAAGCACCACGCCCTACTAATACCTTCAGCCTACTGGAAAGCACCACACCTTACTAATACCTTCAGCCTATTGGAAAGCACCACACCTTACTAATACCTTCAGCCTATTGGAAAGCGCCAACCTCTACTAATACCTTCAGCCTATTGGAAAGCACCACACCCTACTAATACCTTCAGCCTATTGGAAAGCACCACACCCTACTAATACCTTCAGCCTATTGGAAAGCACCACACCCTACTAATACCTTCAGCCTATAGGAAAGCACCACACCCTACTAATACCTTCAGCCTATTGGAAAGTACCACACCCTACTAATACCTTCAGCCTATTAAAAAGCACCACACCCTACTAATACCTTCAGCCTATTGGAAAGCACTACACCCTACTAATAACTTCAGTCTATAGGAAAGCACCACACCCTACTAATACCTTCAGCCTATTGGAAAGCACCACACCCTACTAATACCTTCAGCCTATTGGAAAGCACTACACCCTACTAATAACTTCAGTCTATAGGAAAGCACCACACCCTACTAATACCTTCAGGACATTGGAAAGCACCACACCCTACTAATACCTTCAGCCTATTGGAAAGCACCATACCCCACTAATACTTTCAGTTTCTTGCTGGAAGCTGCCAGAAATAGCTTTTGGTTCCCCTGACTGTCTCCTGTCTTGTATTAGTGTTTTCCTGTCTTTTGGACTCTTCTCCTACCTGACAATTTTGTACCTTGCTGCCATCTTGGTTCTGATCCAGTTCCTTGACTACACTATCGGATCTTGATTTTGCCCTGTTCCTGACCTCCCGGCTTTGACCCTGATTTGAGACTTTCCTGTCTCTGGACTGCAGCCCTTCCATAGGCAGCAATCTCCTGGATCCCATTGTAAATCCAGTTCCCTGTATAGGGGTAAAGTGTGTCAGGGTTTCTTAGGGTTCTGCCTAAGCCAGTTTCACACTAGAGTTTTTTAGCATCCGTTTGTACCCAGGTTAAGCTGGATGCATTGCAGTAGTTTTTGGCCCCATTGACTTTCAATAGGGTCACATGCACTTGTGGGGTCATCCAGTTCTTCCCATTACCACCTGATCCAGTTGCTTCCAGGGTTTTTCACTGAGAAAAATGCATTTTCGAGCGATTTTGGTTGCCATGACAAAACCCAGAAGCACCTGGGTCTGGGGCACTACGGGTTAAATCAAAATGTGCCCAATGGAACCAGAATCCAGCAGACTCTGTATCCCGCTGGATCTGGACGGGTGTTTGAACGCATTTCTAAATGACACGTTCGCTAGAGACCCTGTCATATGTCACTAGATTCGGCGGAACAGGTAATCCACTGGATCCAACAGAGGCTCCTGCACCAGTATTATCACTGATCCATGAGACGGTGTGGTGCACCCAGTTGCATCATGAAAAAACACTTGTAGGGGGATCTGGGGGATGCAGGCTCATCCGCTTTACCCGTATTCTTCCAGATGAAAAAAATGCCAGTGTGAAACCAGCCCAATGGAGCGGCTTGTGCCAAGTGTGTCCCAGATACCTCCGATGTGTCTGTAGCCTCAGACTGACGTCACAGAGAGTAAGGAACGTCATTGATTTCTATGTAACACAGAATATGGACAGGGGCGTCTTTATGAGAAAAACTTCCCACTTTGTTTTAAATGACATAATAGGTCGGTGTATTATATCTATTATACAAATATTTTGGCATGAATATTTAGATAACACTTACATACTTATTTAGTCATATAAATGCTATATTAATATACAATATAGGGACCGCGATGGGTCTTACAGAACCCCTGATCTTATACAGAGGCAGATAGAGGTTTTGGTGTCACCGCAAACATTATATAAAGCAATGATAGAAGGGGCAAATGATGTATATCCTGATGTACAGTAAGTACATAACCATGTAGGCAATAAAATATATCAATAAAAAAGGCGACTCTGATCTTATGTCAATTAGAGGGAAACCATCAGTCTCCTCATTATACAGACGCCCCATCCTTGTACTAGACACTCAAAATTAAAATTGGTTGTGGATAGGAATAGGTAGATGATGATTAATAGATATTTCTTTTTTTCAATTGCCAAAGTGTGTGATGCCCTGTAGGTGTGTATGTATACACTCAGTGAGTACAGTATGTGTGTGATGCTCTGTAGATGTGTATGTATACACTCAGTGAGTACAGTATGTGTGTGATGCACTGTAGATGTGTATGTATGCACTCAGTGAGTACAGTATGTGTGTGATGCTCTGTAGATATGTATGTATACACTCAGTGAGTACAGTATGTGTGTGATGCACTGTAGATGTGTATGTATACACTCAGTGAGTACAGTATGTGTGTGATGCACTGTAGATGTGTATGTATGCACTCAGTGAGTACAGTATGTGTGTGATGCACTGTAGATGTGTATGTATGCACTCAGTGAGTACAGTATGTGTGTGATGCACTGTAGATGTGTATGTATACACTCAGTGAGTACAGTATGTGTGTGATGCTCTGTAGACGTGTATGTATGCACTCAGTGAGTACAGAATGTGTGTGATGCTCTGTAGATGTGTATGTATACACTCAGTGAGTACAGTATGTGTGTGATGCTCTGTAGATGTGTATGTATACACTCAGTGAGTACAGTATGTGTGTGATGCTCTGTAGATGTGTATGTATGCACTCAGTGAGTACAGAATGTGTGTGATGCTCTGTAGATGTGTATGTATACACTCAGTGAGTACAGTATGTATGTGATGCTCTGTAGATGTGTATGTATGCACTCAGTGAGTACAGTATGTGTGTGATGCTCTGTGGACGTGTATGTATACACTCAGTGAGTACAGTATGTGTGTGATGCACTGTAGATGTGTATGTATACACTCAGTGAGTACAGTATGTGTGTGATGCTCTGTAAATATGTATGTATACACTCAGTGAGTACAGTATGTGTGTAATGCTCTGTAGATGTGTATGTATACACTCAGTGAGTACAGTATGTGTGTGATGCACTGTAGATGTGTATGTATACACTCAGTGAGTACAGTATGTGTGTGATGCACTGTAGATGTGTATGTATACACTCAGTGAGTACAGTATGTGTGTGATGCTACTGTAGATGTGTATGTATACACTCAGTGAGTACAGTATGTGTTGTGATGCTCTGTAGATGTGTATGTATACACTCAGTGAGTACAGTATGTGTGTAATGCTCTGTAGATGTGTATGTATACATCAGTGAGTACAGTATGTGTGTAAGCTTGTGATGTATGTTCACTGTGAGTACATATGTGTGTGATGACGTAGATTATGTAACACTCAGTGAGTACAGTATGTGTGTGATGCACTGTAGATGTGTATGTATACACTCAGTGAGTACAGTATGTGTGTGATGCTCTGTAGATGTGTATGTATACACTCAGTGAGTACAGTATGTGTGTGATGCTCTGTAGATGTGTATGTATACATTCAGTGACTACAGTATGTGTGTGATGCTCTGTAGATGTGTATGTATACACTCAGTGAGTACAGTATGTGTGTGATGCTCTGTAGATGTGTATGTATACATTCAGTGAGTACAGTATTGTGTGTGATGCTCTGTAGATGTGTATGTATACACTCAGTGAGTACAGTATGTGTGTGATGCTCTGTAGATGTGTATGTATACACTCAGTGAATACAGTAGGTGTGTAATGCTCTGTAGATGTGTATGTATACACTCAGTGAGTACAGAATGTGTGTGATTCTCTGTAGATATGTATGTATACACTCAGTGAGTACAGTATGTGTGTGATGCTCTGTAGATATGTATGTATACACTCAGTGAGTACAGTATGTGTGTGATGCACTGTAGATGTGTATGTATACACTCAGTGAGTACAGTATGTGTGTGATGCACTGTAGATGTGTATGTATGCACTCAGTGAGTACAGTATGTGTGTGATGCACTGTAGATGTGTATGTATGCACTCAGTGAGTACAGTATGTGTGTGATGCACTGTAGATGTGTATGTATACACTCAGTGAGTACAGTATGTGTGTGATGCTCTGTAGATGTGTAAGTATGTGCTCAGTGAGTACAGTATGTGTGTGATGCTCTGTAGATATGTATGTATACACTCAGTGAGCACAGTATGTGTGTGATGCTCTGTAGATATGTATGTATACACTCAGTGAGTACAGTATGTGTGTGATGCTCTGTAGATGTGTATGTATACACTCAGTGAGTACAGTATGTGTGTGATGCTCTGTAGATGTGTATGTATGCACTCAGTGAGTACAGTATGTGTGTGATGCTCTGTAGACGTGTATGTATACACTCAGTGAATACAGTAGGTGTGTAATGCTCTGTAGATGTGTATGTATGCACTCAGTGAGTACAGAATGTGTGTGATTCTCTGTAGATATGTATGTATACACTCAGTGAGCACAGTATGTGTGTGATGCTCTGTAGATGTGTATGTATGCACTAAGTGAGTACAGTATGTGTGTGATGCTCTGTAGATGTGTATGTATGCACTAAGTGAGTACAGTATGTGTGTGATGCTCTGTAGATGTGTATGTATACACTCAGTGAGTACAGAATGTGTGTGATGCTCTGTAGATGTGTATGTATACACTCAGTGAGTACAGTATGTGTGTGATGCTCTGTGAACGTGTATGTATGCACTCAGTGAGTACAGAATGTGTGTGATGCTCTGTAGATGTGTATGTATACACTCAGTGAGTACAGTATGTGTGTGATGCTCTGTAGATGTGTATGTATACACTCAGTGAGTACAGTATGTGTGTGATGCTCTGTAGATGTGTATGTATGCACTCAGTGAGTACAGAATGTGTGTGATGCTCTGTAGATGTGTATGTATACACTCAGTGAGTACAGTATGTATGTGATGCTCTGTAGATGTGTATGTATGCACTCAGTGAGTACAGTATGTGTGTGATGCTCTGTGGACGTGTATGTATACACTCAGTGAGTACAGTATGTGTGTGATGCACTGTAGATGTGTATGTATACACTCAGTGAGTACAGTATGTGTGTGATGCTCTGTAAATATGTATGTATACACTCAGTGAGTACAGTATGTGTGTAATGCTCTGTAGATGTGTATGTATACACTCAGTGAGTACAGTATGTGTGTGATGCACTGTAGATGTGTATGTATACACTCAGTGAGTACAGTATGTGTGTGATGCACTGTAGATGTGTATGTATGCACTCAGTGAGTACAGTATGTGTGTGATGCCCTGTAGGTGTGTATGTATACACTCAGTGAGTACAGTATGTGTGTGATGCTCTGTAGATGTGTATGTATACACTCAGTGAATACAGTAGGTGTGTAATGCTCTGTAGATGTGTATGTATACACTCAGTGAGTACAGAATGTGTGTGATTCTCTGTAGATATGTATGTATACACTCAGTGAGTACAGTATGTGTGTGATGCTCTGTAGATATGTATGTATACACTCAGTGAGCACAGTATGTGTGTGATGCTCTGTAGATGTGTATGTATGCACTAAGTGAGTACAGTATGTGTGTGATGCTCTGTAATGTGTATGTATGTGCTCAGTGAGTACAGTATGTGTGTGATGCTCTGTAGATGTGTATGTATGCACTCAGTGAGTACAGTATGTGTGTGATGCACTGTAGATATGTATGTATACACTCAGTGAGTACAGTATGTGTGTGATGCTCTGTAGATATGTATGTATACACTCAGTGAGTACAGTATGTGTGTGATGCTCTGTAGATGTGTATGTATACACTCAGTGAGTACAGTATGTGTGTGATGCTCTGTGAACGTGTATGTATGCACTCAGTGAGTACAGAATGTGTGTGATGCTCTGTAGATGTGTATGTATACACTCAGTGAGTACAGTATGTGTGTGATGCTCTGTAGATGTGTAAGTATGTGCTCAGTGAGTACAGTATGTGTGTGATGCTCTGTAGATGTGTAAGTATGTGCTCAGTGAGTACAGTATGTGTGTGATGCTCTGTAGATGTGTAAGTATGTGCTCAGTGAGTACAGTATGTGTGTGATGCTCTGTAGATGTGTAAGTATGTGCTCAGTGAGTACAGTATGTGTGTGATGCTCTGTAGATGTGTAAGTATGTGCTCAGTGAGTACAGAATGTGTGTGATGCTCTGTAGATGTGTATGTATACACTCAGTGAGTACAGAATGTGTGTGATGCTCTGTAGATGTGTATGTATACACTCAGTGAGTACAGTATGTGTGTGATGCTCTGTGGACGTGTATGTATACACTCAGTGAGTACAGTATGTGTGTAATGCTCTGTAGATATGTATGTATACACTCAGTGAGTACAGTATGTGTGTGATGCTCTGTAGATGTGTATGTATGCACTCAGTGAGTACAGTATGTGTGTGATGCTTGGCACAGTGGCTCAGGGCAGCATGGTGGCACAAGTGGTTGGCACTGTAGCCTTTGCAGCACTGGGTCTTGAGGTCCTGGGTTCATTTCCCACCAAGAACACTAAGGGCAACATCTGCAAGGAGTTTGTATGTTCTCCTCGTGTTTGTGTGGGTTTCTTCTGGGCACTCCGGTTTCCTCCCACATTGTAAAGACATACTGATAGGGTGTTTAGATTGTGAGCTCCAAGAGAGACAGCATTACTGATGTATGTAAAGTGCTATGGAATTAATAGCGCTATATAAATTAATAAATATTATTATTATTATATTATTATGTATACACTCAGTGAGAACAGTATGTATGTGATGCTCTATAGACGTGTATGTATGTGCTCAGTTAGTACAGTATGTGTGTGATGCTCTGTAGATGTGTATTTATGCGCTCAGTGAGTACAGTATGTGTGTGATATTCTGTAAATGTGTATGTATGTGTTCAGTGAGTACAGTATGTGTGTGATGCTCTGTAGACATGTATGTATGTGCTCAGTTGTTGAATACAGTATGTGTGTTATGTTCTGTAGACATGTATGTATGTGCTCAGTAGTTGAATACAGTATGTGTATGATGTTCTGTAGACATGTATGTATGTCCTCAGTAGTTGAATACAGTATGTGTGTTATATTCTGTAGACATGTATGTATGTCCTCAGTAGTTGAATACAGTATGTGTGATGTTCTGTAGACATGTATGTATGTGCTCAGTTGTTGAATACACTGTGTGTGATGCTCTGTAGACATGTATGTATGTGCTCAGTTGTTGAATACAGTATGTGTGTGATGCTCTGTAAGCATCTATGTATGTGCTAAGTAGTTGAATATAGTATGTGTGTGATGCTCTGTAGACATGTATGTATGTGCTCAGTTGTTGAATACAGTATGTGTATGATGTTCTGTAGACATGTATGTATGTGCTCAGTTGTTGAATACCATATGTGAGTGATGCTCTGTAGACATGTATGTATGTGCTCAGTTGTTGAATACAGTATGTGTGTGATGCTCTGTAGACATGTATGTATGTGCTCAGTTGTTGAATACACTGTGTGTGATGTTCTATAGACATGTATGTATGTGCTCAGTTGTTGAATACACTGTGTGATGCTCTGTAGACATGTATGTATGTGCTCAGTTGTTGAATACAGTATGTGTGTGATGCTCTGTAGACATGTATGTGCTCAGTTGTTGAATACCATATGTGTGTGATGCTCTGTAGACATGTATGTATGTGCTCAGTTGTTGAATACAGTATGTGTGTGATGCTCTGTAGACATGTATGTATGTGCTCAGTTGTTGAATACCATATGTGAGTGATGCTCTGTAGACATGTATGTATGTGCTCAGTAGTTGAATACAGTATCTGTGTGATGCTCTTTGCTCCCAGCTGTGATTCGCCCCAGAGCAGGGAGATAAGTTCAGACAATGCATTAGGAGAAATCTTTTGATGTCTTTGGAAACTCAAGTGCCCTTGAAATAAGTAAAGAGAGATCAGTGTGAGCCCATCTAAACCTGTTTATGGCAAAACAAAGGAACCAGGAGGTGGTGAGGAATCATAGATAGGAGATAAGGAGACACTTCAGACTCAAGATGGGAAACCTCTTAAGACTCATTAGAGAAGCCATAAATATGGTGTCAGGAAAGTAAAGGTTTACAGTAAAACAAAGCCATCAGAAGATGCCGGACAATGACACATGGAAGGATCTTATCATCACAATGACACATGGAAGGATCTTATCATCACAATGACACCAAACTGAGCATCATCTACAAAGGAAAAATGTAAATAATCAGAATATAAAAGATAAATAAAAGGTGTAAATACATAACAATAATATAAAAGATATAAATATAATCAGAAAAAATTGTGAAAAGCAAATAATAAAAAAGAAATTGAAAAACATGAAAAAAATGTTAGTGGAAAAAGTTTTTGGAACAACCGAAAAAATAACACAAAAATAAAAGTAAAAAATGCTCCAGAGATTCCAGAAGCTTCTACTGCTTGAAAAACCTGGTGGGTTCAAACACAATGAGTTCCCGTCCCCTTAAGTGATAGCGGAGAGGTGAGGGTCACACAAAGGGTTTTAGGAGAAAATCCACATTAAAAAGTTTGTGAAATTCTCTTTGAATTCCCCTTATTCATTTCAATTAGACATTTTCATAATATGTCACAACTTTCAAAACTTTCTTTCCGATGAAGTTTGAGAAAATCAACAAAAATAAGCAGATATCAATTCATTGAGGCAGGTCCCATGTTCAGGCTCCATGTATCAGTGATGAGGCAGGTCCATGTTCATGCTCCATGTATCAGTGATGAGGCAGGTCCCATGTTCATGCTCCATGTATCAGTGATGAGGGAGGTCCATGTTCATGCTCCATGTATCAGTGATGAGGCAGGTCCCATGTTCATGCTCCATGTATCAGTGATGAGGCAGGTCCATGTTCATGCTCCATGTATCAGTGATGAGGCAGGTCCCATGTTCATGCTCCATGTATCAGTGATGAGGGAGGTCCATGTTCATGCTCCATGTATCAGTGATGAGGCAGGTCCCATGTTCATGCTCCATGTATCAGTGATGAGGCAGGTCCATGTTCATGCTCCATGTATCAGTGATGAGGCAGGTCCCATGTTCAGGCTCCATGTATCAGTGATGAGGCAGGTCCCATGTTCAGGCTCCATGTATCAGTGATGAGGCAGGTCCCATGTTCATGCTCCATGTATCAGTGATGAGGGAAGTCCCATGTTCAGGCTCCATGTATCAGTGATGAGGGAGGTCCATGTTCATGTTCCATGTATCAGTGATGAGGTAGGTTCCATGTTCATGCTCCATGTATCAGTGATGAGGCAGGTTCCATGTTCATGCTCCATGTATCAGTGATGAGGCAGGTCCCATGTTCATGCTCCATGTATCAGTGATGAGGCAGGTCCCATGTTCATGCTCCATGTATCAGTGATGAGGCAGGTCCCATGTTCAGGCTCCATGTATCAGTGATGAGGGAGGTCCCATGTTCATGCTCCATGTATCAGTGATGAGGCAGGTCCCATGTTCATGTTCCATGTATCAGTGATGAGGCAGGTTCCATGTTCATGCTCCATGTATCAGTGATGAGGCAGGTCCCATGTTCAGGCTCCATGTATCAGTGATGAGGGAGGTCCCATGTTCATGCTCCATGTATCAGTGATGAGGCAGGTCCCATGTTCATGTTCCATGTATCAGTGATGAGGAAGGTCCCATGTTCATGCTCCGTGTATCAGTGATGAGGCAGGTCCCATGTTCATGCTCCATGTATCAGTGATGAGGCAGGTCCCATGTTCATGCTCCATGTATCAGTGATGAGGCAGGTTCCATGTTCATGCTCCATGTATCAGTGATGAGGTAGGTCCCATGTTCATGCTCCATGTATCAGTGATGAGGTAGGTCCCATGTTCATGCTCCATGTATCAGTGATGAGGCAGGTTCCATGTTCATGCTCCATGTATCAGGGATGAGGCAGGTTCCATGTTCATGCTCCATGTATCAGTGATGTGGCAGGTCCCATGTTCAGGCTCCGTGTATCAGTGATGAGGCAGGTCCCATGTTCATGCTCCATGTATCAGTGATGAGGCAGGTCCCATGTTCATGCTCCATGTATCAGGGATGAGGCAGGTTCCATGTTCATGCTCCATGTATCAGTGATGAGGCAGGTCCCATGTTAATGCTCCATGTATCAGTGATGAGGCAGGTCCATGTTCATGCTCCATGTATCAGTGATGAGGCAGGTCCCATGTTCATGCTCCATGTATCAGTGATGAGGCAGGTCCCATGTTCATGCTCCATGTATCAGTGATGAGGCAGGTCCCATGTTCATGCTCCATGTATCAGTGATGAGGCAGGTCCCATGTTCATGTTCCATGTATCAGTGATGAGGCAGATTCCATGTTCATGCTCCATGTATCAGTGATGAGGCAGGTCCCATGTTCATGCTCCATGTATCAGTGATGAGGCAGGTCCCATGTTCAGGCTCCATGTATCAGTGATGAGGCAGGTCCCATGTTCATGTTCCATGTATCAGTGATGAGGCAGGTCCCATGTTCAGGCTCCATGTATCAGTGATGAGGCAGGTCCCATGTTCATGCTCCATGTATCAGTGATGAGGCAGGTCCCATGTTCATGCTCCATGTATCAGTGATGAGGCAGGTCCCATGTTCATGCTCCATGTATCAGTGATGAGGCAGGTCCCATGTTCATGTTCCATGTATCAGTGATGAGGCAGGTCCCATGTTCAGGCTCCATGTATCAGTGATGAGGCAGGTCCCATGTTCATGCTCCATGTATCAGTGATGAGGCAGGTCCCATGTTCATGCTCCATGTATCAGTGATGAGGCAGGTCCCATGTTCATGTTCCATGTATCAGTGATGAGGCAGGTCCCATGTTCATGCTCCATGTATCAGTGATGAGGCAGGTCCCATGTTCATGCTCCATGTATCAGTGATGAGGCAGGTCCCATGTTCATGCTCCATGTATCAGTGATGAGGCAGGTCCATGTTCATGCTCCATGTATCAGTGATGAGGCAGGTCCCATGTTCATGCTCCATGTATCAGTGATGAGGGAGGTCCCATGTTCATGCTCCATGTTTAAGTGATGAGGCAGGTTCCATGTTCATGTTCCATGTATCAGTGATGAGGCAGGTCCCATGTTCATGCTCCATGTATCAGTGATGAGGCAGGTCCCATGTTCATGCTCCATGTATCAGTGATGAGGCAGGTCCCATGTTCATGCTCCGTGTATCAGTGATGAGGCAGGTCCCATGTTCATGCTCCATGTATCAGTGATGAGGCAGGTCCCATGTTCATGCTCCATGTATCAGTGATGAGGCAGGTCCCATGTTCATGCTCCATGTATCAGTGATGAGGCAGGTCCCATGTTCATGCTCCATGTATCAGTGATGAGGCAGGTTTGATTTTGGATTGATGATCTCTTTGTTCTGTAGGGATAATCTGCCCTCGGGGAGGGCACATTCACATGGAGAACACTTGGCTGAGCGAGCGCTCCAGTGTACGGAGAGTCAGGTGAAGAGAGCGGCCGGACAGGTGATTATTCTATCATCAGTCTCTCTGGCCCTGACGTCTCCTCTCTACTGTCCAGAGTCCAGGATTGTCTGTCAGCCAGATCCTCCGTATTCATCTGTTTCTTTCTAAAAACTCAATGTGAACAACACTTAAGCCGTCATCTTTCCTCCATCTCATGTATCTTCCCTCCCTGATCTATTACAATAAATGATGACGCTCTCTCCCGCTCCTGAAATCCACTGCCTCAGAGTCACCCTCAACTCTGCCCTGTCCTTCATAACGGACATCTAAGCCCTCGCCACCTCCTGTCGCCTCCAACTCAAAAATAATTCTAGAATTCGTCCTTTCCTCAGCCCTCAGTCTACTAAAACGCTTGTACACGCCCTCATCATCTCCCATCTGGATTACTGCCACCTCCTCCTCTGTGGCCTCCTGCTAATACTCTTGCACCCCTCCAATCTGTCTTTAACTCTGCTGCCCGACTAATCCACCTCTCTCCTCACTATTCCTCCACTTCTCCCCTCTGTAGATTCCTCCACTGGCTCCCAATTCCCCAGCGTATCCAATACAAACTACTAACACTACAAAGCCGTCCACGTCCATATATCTACAAACTAATCTCCCAATATACTCCAACATGTAATCTCTGGTCTTCCCAAAGCCTCCTCCTCTCCTCCTCCTCTCCTCCTCCTCTCCTCCACACTTATCCATTCCTCATCCAATCGCCTACATGACTTCTCACGAATATTCCATGTCTTATAGAATTCTGCGTCTCAACACATCCGATTATCTGCTACACAAACAAGCTTCAAATGGAACTTGAAAATCAAGAAGCTACAGCCTGCAATGACCACTCTGCCACCTCACCATCACTGAAGCTACTTCCACCTCATCATCACCAGAGCTACCACCTCACCACCACCAGAGCTGACACCTCACCACCACTGGAGCTGCCACCTCACCACTACCGCAGCTGCCACCACAACACCACTGGAGCTGCCACCTCACCACCACCAGAGCTGCCACCTCACCACCACCAGAGCTGCCACCTCACCACTACCGCAGCTGCCACCACAACACCACTGGAGCTGCCACCTCACCACCACCAGAGCTGCCACCTCACCACCACCAGAGCTGCCACCTCACACTACCAGAGCTGCCACCTCACACTACCAGAGCTGTCACCTCACCACCACCAGAGCTGCCGCCTCACCACCACCAGACCTGCCACCGTCACCACCACTGGACCTGCCACCTCTCCACCCAGAGCTGCCACATCACCACCACCAGAGCTGCCACCTCCCAACCACCAGAGCTGCCGCCTCACCACCACTGGAGCTGCCTTCTCACCACCACCATCGAAGCTGCTGCCTCACCACCACCATTGAAGCTACCACCTCACCTTCACTGGAGCTGCCACCTTACCACCATCGGAGCTGCCACCTCACCACCATCGAAGATGCCTCCTCTCCATCACCAGAGCCACCAGAGCTGCCACCTCACCACCAGAGATGCTGCCTAACCACCATCGGTGCTCCCACCTCACCACCAGAGATGCCACCTCACAAACACCAGAGCTGTCGATTCAACACCCCTGGAGCTCCTGCCTCACCACCACTGGAGCTGCCTCCTCCCCACCACCAGAGCTGCCACCTCACCATCACCAGAGCTGCCGCCTCACCACCACCAGACCTGCCACCCTCACCACCACTGGACCTGCCATCTCCCTGTTGTGAATTTATTGGAGCTCCCTCTGGTGGTTGTTGCTGGTGATGCAGCTGACTGTGTGGGCTTCATAGGTGAAGGTGATAATTGGCAATCTGGTTCTTGGAGGATATAATGGTTTGAAGTGGCTCAATCCTTGCCAGTTGTCTTTTGTTCCTGGAGGAGTTCACATCTCTCTGGTTTCTTCTGCTCTGTGGAATTATTTGCAAGAAAAGTGAATGGTTTTTTGATCTTTTGTGTGCTTAAGGATCTGCTTATATTTTGTCTTATTCTGAGCTGTGGGTTTGCTATCTAGTCTGCATATTTGTTTATCTGCTCTCAGATAGGAAGTTTACTTCCTAGGAATTTTACCATTCACTATTATCTGGTATTTCCAGTTCTGCTGGCATTTGATTTATAGAAGTCTGCAGATATAGAGGGCGCCGAGTCTTAGTGACTCAGGGTAATTTTTGTTCTATCTGCTATTGGTGGCTTTTTGATAGTGTTTTATACTGACCGCAATAGTATTCTATCCTGTCTTTCCTATATAGCTAGTGTGGCCTCTTTTGCTAAACCTTTTACTCTGCCTGTGTTTCTTTTTCTTTCTCTGGTTTCCCAGTTAATATCTGTGGGGACTTGCTATTCTTTTGGGGTTCTGCTCTGAGGCAAGATAGCTTTTCCTACATCCATCTTTAGGAGCAGTTAGTTCTCCGGCTGTGCAGAGGTGCCTAGGTCTGGTTAGTTACATCCCACGGCTACTTCTAGTTGCGGTGTGTAGTCAGGGATTGCGGTCAGTACAGTTACCAATGACTTTTACTGAATCTGAATGTTACTCCTGAGTCATCGGTTCATAACACCTCCCCACCCCAGAGCTGCCACCTCACCACCACAGAGCTGCTGCCTCATTACCACCGGAACTGTCGTCTCACCACCACCATCAAAGCTGCTGTTTTACCTCCATCAGAGCTGCCACCTCACCACCATCGAAGATGCCTCCTCTCCACCACCAGAGCCACCAGAGCTGCCACCTCACCACCAGAGATGCTGCCTCACCACCACCGGTGCTCCCACCTCACCACCAAAGATTTCACCTCACAACCACTGGAGCTCCCGCCTCACCACCACTGGAGCTGCCACCTCACCACCACCAGAGCTGCCACCTCACCACCACCAGAGCTGCCACCTCACCACCACCGGAGCTGTTGTCTCACCACCACCAGAGCTGCCACCTCACCACCACCAGAGCTGCCACCTCACCACCTCTGGAGCTGTTGTCTCACCACCACTGGAGTTGCCACCTCACAACCACTAGAGTGACCACCTCACCACTGCAGTCGCTACCCACCACCACCAAGCTACCTCCTCGCCACCACTGGAGCTCCAGCAAATCCTCTAAACCCATTGTGTCCTCCCCATTATCCTGCAGACTGTCATCCCACAAGGGCAGGATCCTGTGCCCTCGGTACCAGTCTGTCTACTATAATTGTACATCACCATGGATGAACGGTGCTCTATAAATAAATATACCGAGACTCTTATAAACACAAATGTTTTGGTTTGCCGAAACTCAACATGTTTTTAATGGGGAGAGAAGAGTCAACCGCTGACGAAACCCTCCAGTAGCGGATGATCTTTTAATTGGAATGTTACATTCTCACCATTCGACCATTCTTCTTTCATCTATTGGGGAAGAAGCGGAGGTCCACCGTGGTCTTCCAAGGAATCCTGGGCCATTATTTTTGGGTGATGACGAGGCCTCCTGACCTCGCCCCAAACTCTTCTTCCGACCGGTGAGCAGCCACTTTCAGCTTCCATTATAAAATGTGTGAGCTGTGCGGCCGCCTGTCACTGCATTAAGGGTAGAGCGGCCGCACAGCACTGACCAACTTTATACTGCTGCCTGACCACCGGCCTGAGGGGCATCTGCATTCCTGCCCCCCGGCTCAGCCCGCCACTGATGAAGGCAGTAACCCCAATGTGAGCAGTAGACGTCTCTGTACCCTGGAGGGTTCGCAGCTTCCTCTTCTGACACCTGATAAATCTGCTCCTGACTCGTCTTCTCGCCTCCTCCCAGATACAGGTGTGAATATCTCACCGTCCTGTGTCACCTGGGAACATCTGTCTGTCCCTCACCGGCTGTACAGAAGATAAATGAACACGCACATTCCTGCAGGCGACTTCACACGCACAGTTTTTGATTGTGTTTTTGCAACTTTTTTATTGTGTTTTTTTTAATTAATGGGCTAAAATCCCTGTTTTTTCCTATAATGTTTCTTTAAAATTACATTTTTAATATTATGATAAGTTTCGGTGATTGATGGGATTCCAAAATTATTGAGAATTACATGATTTGTATTTTCAAAAAACTCAACAAAAGAAATAACTAATAGATAATAACACATACACTAGATGAAAGGTCACAGAGAAAAGGCAACAAAGTGCCTAAAGAACACAGTATATAGAGTATGCTGTGCACTAATGGGCACAGTCAGAAAAGGGCCCCTGTGTAATATACACATATATGGACACTGTGCAGCCCAAGAGCTCATCCAAATGGACCATTCCTCCTGCTTGGAGGTAGAAATGGGCCCCTGACCTCCTGGGCCCCTATGCTGATATGTCTATCCCTGATACTGTGATCTGTAATAAAAAAAAAAAAAGCCAGAAATAGATCAAACTAGATCACGCTAGATTCCCAGTACCATGGAGGAGCCAATCGGCATATTGCAAAATAGCGTCCCAAATGTGTCCTTTTCTATAGGTCTGGGGAACTAGCTATTCTCCTCATGGAGAGGAATCTGCCAGCAGGCATAAGGAGACAGATGAGCTGATAAAGAGACTTATAGCCGCAATGCTCCTATGGGAAATATGCCAGTGAGGAAGTGGATGAACTCTAGCGCCACCCTTAGGTAGTTCCTCAAAGTCATAATCGACTCTTTAACAAGCCTTTTAATATGACCAAGGATTCGTGCTGGTTCAGAACCCCAAACTGCAGACGCTCTGTTATGGGGTGACTGCCCCTCATCAGTGCAGTGTGTGGGAATTCTGACCTGGCTGTATGAGAGGCTGAGACGAGGTCTGGGGGACTAGCTATTCTCCTCATGGAGAGGAATCTGCCTGCCAGCATTAGGAGACTGATAAGCTGATAAGGAGACTTCTGGGAAATATGCAAATTATCACTTCAGTGAGGAAGTGTAAAACTGTAATGCCACCCAATAAAAGTAGCATATTTCCCATATAGCATATTGCTTATTTCCCACAGGAGCATTGAGGCTATAAGTCTCCTTAACAGCTTATCAGTCTCCTAATGCTGGCAGGCAGATTCCTCTCCATAAGGTAGATAGCTAGTCCCCCAAACCTCGTCTCAGCCTCTCACACAGCCAGATCAGAAGTCCTACACACTACACTGATGAGGGGCAGTCACCCCAAAATGCAGCGTCTGAAGTTTGGGGTTCTGATCTGGCACAAATCCTAAGGCTAGGGTCTCATTTGCGTTATGACCCTAGCATGATGCAAGCGTTAAATACTTCCCCGCACATAAAGCCCCAGGATGTGCGCTTTTGGACAGCGCACCAGAAAACGCTGCAGAGAGCGTTTCCTGTGCGCTCAACTAAAGCGCACATCCTGTGGCTTTATGTGTGGTTGGTTGGCAAGGTAAACATCGGGTTTCTATATTGCTCTGTCGCCTGGTATCGCATAGCATTAATGCTTTGCACTGCGGGGAGAATTTCTAAGTCTTTAACAATTGTGTCGGGCTAGGGTCATAACGCAAATGAGACCCCAGCGATAGGATTTGTTCCCCTTATTGGATGGTGTTAGAGTTTTTCACTTCCTTACTGAAGTGACAATTTGCTTTTCTCGATGCAGCAGAGCTGAGAGGAGTCACAGGATACATCGTCCTGCAACACAGATATAGTGAAACAAGTTTACAACACGCTAAAGAGTTTTTGTAACTGTTCAAAAATAAGTTTTGAAGAGCAAATTCAAGACACACTCCTGTTTGGGCGTTTTCGTTCCTTTTTTGGGGGTTGTTCCTTATTGGGGAGTTTTTGTTCCTTTTTGGGGAATTTTTCCTTCTTTTTGGGCGTTTTCGTTCCTTTTTGGGGAGCTTTTGCTCCTTTTTGGGAGTTTTTACTCCATTTTGGTAACTTTTGTTCCTTTTTTGGAGTTTTTGTGGTGTTTTCCTATTCCTACAGTGTTTCCGGAAATGGTTTTGAAAAGTTTTGAAAGTCTTTTTTACTGGAAGTATAGTTTGCAGTTTTTTATTTGAGTTTCTAGATTGCAGCATTTTCCATCCCATTTCCATAAGGCTTTTTCCAAAACCTCTTCTAATTCTGCCTCTACAGCTTACTGTAAATGACAGGAGACATTACCAGTGTGAGACATGTAAATCAGGAGAGCGGACTGTCAGTCATTACATGCCTCACACTGGTAATTCTGCCTCCATATCTTACTGTAAATGACAGGAGACATTACCAGTGTGAGACATGTAGATTAGGAGAGCGGACTGTCATTCGTTACATGTCTCACACTGGTAATTCTGCCTCTACAGCTTACTGTAAATGACAGGAGACATTACCAGTGTGAGACATGTAGATCAGGAGAGTGGACTGTCAGTCATTACATGTCACACACTGGTAATTCTGCCTCCATATCTTACTGTAAATGACAGGAGACATTACCAGTGTGAGACATGTAGATCAGGAGAGCGGACTGTCAGTCATTACATGTCTCACACTGGTAATTCTGCCTCCACAGCTTACTGAAAATAACAGGAGACATTACCAGTGTGAGACATGTAGATCAGGAGAGCAGACTGTCAGTCATTACATGACTCACACTGGTAATTCTACCTCTACAGCTTACTGTAAATGACAGGAGACATTACCAGTGTGAGACATGTAGATCAGGAGAGCGGACTGTCAGTCATTACATGTCTCACACTGGTAATTCTGTCTCCACAGCTTACTGTAAATGACAGGAGACATTACCAGTGTGAGACATGGAGATCAGGAGAGTGGACTGTCAGTCATTACATGTCTCACACTGGTAATTCTGTCTCTACAGCTTACTGTAACTGACAGGAGACATTACAGTATGAGACATGTAGATCAGGAGAGCGGACTGTCAGTCATTATATGTCTCACACTGGTAATTCTGCCTTCACAGCTTACTGTAAATGACAGGAGACATTACCAGTGTGAGATATGTAGATCAGGAAAGCGGACTGTCAGTCATTACATGTCTCACACTGTTAATTCTGTCTCCACAGCTTACTGTAAATGACAGGAGACATTACCAGTGTGAGACATGTAGATCAGGAGAGAGGACTGTCAGTCGTTACATGTCTCACACTGGTAATTCTGCCTCTACAGCTTACTGTAAATGACAGGAGACATTACCAGTGTGAGACATGTATATCAGGAGAGCGGACTGTCAGTCGTTACATGTCTCACACTGGTAATTCTGCCTCCACAGCTTACTGTAAACGACAGGAGACATTACCAGTGTGAGACATGTATATCAGGAGAGCGGACTGTCAGTCGTTACATGTCTCACACTGGTAATTCTGCCTCCATAGCTTACTGTAAATGACAGGAGACATTACCAGTGTGAGACATGTAGATTAGGAAAGCGGACTGTCAGTCGTTACATGTCTCACGCTGGTAATTCTGCCTCCACAGCTTACTGTAAACGACAGGAGACATTACCAGTGTGAGACATGTATATCAGGAGAGCGGACTGTCAGTCGTTACATGTCTCACACTGGTAACGCCTCCTTTGATAGGAAATCATTTCTGGAGGCGGAGTTTCGTAGATCTATGTCTGACCCAGAGATTTTAACAGCTCATTTACATAATAAGATAAAGGCGGGTTTCCGTGGAATAAAACATCGGATTGCAGATATCAAGGCATCATTTTATTGGTCTTCCTATGACCTCCTGCCCATATAGAAGGCTTTATCCGATGACAGATTCCTTTTAAATTGCTCTAAAAAAAAATCTAAACAAAGACCCATAAATGAGGATTTCCCAACCCAAATACTAGAAATGTTGTGATTACCCCGTCTGACTGCAGCAATCACAGGCTGTCATCATTTGCAGCCATAATGTAGATGGATTTTATTTGAACAGCCCCCTGAGCAGCCGCACCCCCCCCCTCAGACTCCATAACGAGGGTCCCACCATGTGCCATCTTCCCGGATTACAATACATCATATTTCCCAGATAATGAATCTTCTTTACCAAGGAATTCACAAAGCTAATTAAGTGTGATGGAGAAGGCTCGGCTTAATTCAGCAGGAAGCTGCCCCCGAAGCCTGGAAGGGGTTAACGCTCTACATAACAGCAATCATTAGGGGCAGAAAGCAATAAACTGCGGGGTGACCCCCGACCTCCCGCTCCCTTATGTGTAATTGGCATTTATAATTCGGCAGGTGCTGAAATCCTCTTTATTTGCCACAGAAGGGCCACGTTATTGAGACGATCCGCGCTCTAAACCCTTCTATTCCCTGACGGCTCTTGTAGGACACTTGAGAAATAAAATCCACAAGGTCAGAGGTCGGGCAGTGATCCCCAGGGATCCACCCTCCAGTGATCATCAGCTCGTCACATTGATCTGATGAATCTGGACAATATTCGTATTGTGTTACAGATCAGGCGATGATACATTGTATCACAACCATCAGCGTTACATTGTTTATTCTCAGTCCACATTTATTGTATTATGTGTTTTTATTAAGTCAATATTATTATTATTATTATTATTATTTTTATTTTACGACTTTAGAATAAACCTGTTATATTTTAGATACTTAGAAAAGAAAGCTCTGCCCCTTCCGTCTTATGACTGGACACAAGCGGGAGGGTCGAGGATTTATAAATTCAATATAAATGCTTAAATCGCATTATGCCAGGTTTAAGGATAATTATGACAGCAGATTTTGCTGCGTAATCTGAGAGCAGCGTGATGTAGGGGCAGACACCCTGATTCCAGTGACGTCACTTACTGGGCTGTGTGCTGTTTTGTAAATAAAATCAGTGTTTTATCTGCAGGAGATGATCACTACAGGACTAGGTGTCTCTGCCTCCTAATCAACTGCTCTACATAACCCCACCCTATAGCAGTTGTCACTGTACACTCTACACAGATAGCTACTAATCAGTGGTGTGGGTGGGGTTATACAGAGAAAGCTGCCAATCAGTGGTGTGGGTGGGGTAATATGCAGAAAGCTGCCAATCAGTGGTGAGGGAGGGGTTATACAGAGAAAGCTTCCAATCAGTGGTGTGGGTGGGGCTATACACAGAAAGATGCCAATCAGTGGTGTGGGTGTGGTTATACACAGAAAGCTGCCAATCAGTGGTGTGGGTGGGGTTATATGCAGAAAGCTGCCAATCAGTGGTGTGGGCGGGGTTATACACAGAAAGATACTAATCAGTGGTCTGGGTGGAGTTATACAGGGAAAGCTGCCAATCAGTTGTGAGGGAGGGGTTATACAGAGTAAGCTCCAATCAGTGGTGTGGGTGGGGTTATACAGAGAAAGCGGCCAATCAGTGGTGTGGGTGGGGTTATACAGAGATAGCTGCCAATTAGTGGTGTGGGTGGGGCTATACAGAGATAGCTGCCAATCAGTGGTGAGAGAAGGGTTATACAGAGATAGCTGCCAATCAGTGGTGTGGGTGGGGCTATACAGAGATAGCTGCCAATCAGTGGTGAGAGAAGGGTTATACAGAGATAGCTGCCAATCAGTGGTGTGGGTGGGGTTATACAGAGATAGCTGCCAATCAGTGGTGTGGGTGCGGTTATACAGAGAAAGCTGCCAATCAGTGGTGAGGGTGTGGTTATACAGAGATAGCTGCCAATCAGTGGTGTGGGTGGGGTTACACAGAGATAGCTGCCAATCAGTGGTGTGGGTGGGGTTATACAGAGAAAGCGGCCAATCAGTGGTGTGGGTGGGGTTATACAGAGAAAGTGGCCAATCAGTTGTGTTGGTGGGGTTATACAGAGAAAGTGGCCAATCAGTGGTGTGGGTGGGGTTATACACTGAAAGCTGCCAATCAGTGGTGTGGGTGGGGTTATACACTGAAAGCTGCCAATCAGTGGTGTGGGTGGGGCTATACAGAGAAAGCTGCCAATCAGTGGTGTGGGTGGGGCTATACAGAGAAAGCTGCCAATCAGTGGTGTGGGTGGGGCTATACAGAGAAAGCTGCCAATCAGTGGTGTGGGTGGGGCTTTACAGAGAAAGCTGCCAATCAGTGGTGTAGGTGGGGCTATACAGAGAAAGCTGCCAATCAGTGGTGTGGGTGGGGCTATACAAAGAAAGCTGCCAATCAGTGGTGTGGGTGGGGTTATACACAGAAAGCTGTCAATCAGTGGTGTGGGTGGGGTTATACACAGAAAGCTGTCAATCAGTGGTGTGGGTGGGGTGGGGCTATACAGGGAAAGCTGCCAATCAGTGGTGTGGGTGGGGTTATACACAGAAAGCTGTCAATCAGTGGTGTGGGTGGAGTTACACACAGCTCAGTATTCAGAGAACTGATAGATCCACAGAAAAAAGAAATGTGATTGTATAAAAATAACATCAAGCAGACTAACAAGTGTCACATTGCTGGTGTCAGCGTCTCAGCCCCTACATCATGCTGCTCTCAGATTACATAGCAAAAGCCTGCTGACAGATCCTCTTTATATAATCATCATACTTTCAGACATGTTATTTGACAGTTCATGTGAAAAATAGACCGTCTGCAATTCATTTTATTTAAAAATTATGTTGGATCTTCCCCAAAAAAGTGACTCCAAAGTGCGGCCACTAGGTGTCTCCCTTCTGTCTAACTTACTATCTGCTGATTGTGTAAAGTGTAATCCATCTTTATCAGCAGATAAGATGGATTACAATAAGTGCAGATAGGTAAAGGCACAAAATTGATCTCCCTGCCCCGTCCCTGTATGTAGAAGCTTCCAGCAGGTGGAGGGTAGAGGGGGGATCATGGTATTGCCCCTGCCCCTCCATAGCTGCACCCCTCCCCTTTCATGACTTGTATCTAAAAGTCACATTATTCTCTTATTCTCTGTATTACATGTAATTTACCCTGACTATAACAATACCTTCCATAGGTGCCTCCTGTTTGTTAATGAATCCCTCCTCCTATCTAGGGAGAGGTGCACATTTATGTCATATGTTTTACCTTTAATAGGAAAGGGGGAGAAGTCTAATGGAAAGGCTCTGCTCCTCCCCAAAACAGCACCACCCTTCCCACAGGCTCAGGTTGGTATTGCAGCTTAGCCACTTTTATTTGTTTGATTGACAACAGTGATACTGTATATTTTGCTTCATCTATGCACAATAACCCAAACCTGCAGAAATTTAGATTTGCCAGATTGACTTGAACTTTACTAAAAATGTTTTATATGCAAATTAAACGTACATTATTGGGTCCTGGCATATCTCGCGGCCCTGATTGATTAAAGACGTTTGCTCTCTAAATGAAACATAAATAAATAGATAAAAATGAAAAGCTTTCTTAAAGGGATGTTTAAAGGATGTTTAAGGTTCCAACAGTTCACAGCCTGCAGGTGTCCCAACACCTGGAAACTCATTCAATAAACCTGGTATTGACATTGATAGATGCGGATTGCAGTTATAATGCATTTCGCCCATGTAAATGCACCAAACACATGCATGTTTTTTACTGGCAGAATTTCTGCATTTAATGCAAGTCTATGAGATTCTTCCTATTAATATCATCCACTTATAGATGCTGCAAGAATACACAGTGTCAAAAATGCAAACACTCATCGCGGGCACAGATCCATAAAGATCCGTCTTCCATAGACTTCAATATTAAAATGGGTCCAGCTATAATCAATGTGTTAAAAAACAGACAAAAAAGTTGTGTCTGCAATTATAGGCAGTGAGTGCAATTTTCATTCCACTGCTGCATATACACTATAGGATCCGCTCTGTGCCAGTTATTGCACTGGCTGCCCATACACTATAGAATCCGCTCTGTGCCAGTTATTGCACTGGCTGCCTATACACTATAGGATCCGCTCTGTGCCAGTCATTGCACTGACTGCCCATACACTATAGGATCTGCTCTGTGCCAGTCATTGCACTGACTGCCCATACACTATAGGATCTGCTCTGTGCCAGTTATTGCACTGGCTGCCCATACACTATAGAATCCGCTCTGTGCCAGTTATTGCACTGGCTGCCCATACACTATAGGATCCGCTCTGTGCCAGTCATTGCACTGGCTGCCTATACACTATAGGATCCGCTCTGTGCCAGTCATTGCACTGACTGCCCATACACTATAGGATCTGCTCTGTGCCAGTCATTGCACTGGCTGCCTATACACTATAGGATCCGCTCTGTGCCAGTCATTGCACTGACTGCCCATACACTATAGGATCCGCTCTGTGCCAGTCATTGCACTGACTGCCCATACACTATAGGATCTGCTCTGTGCCAGTCATTGCACTGGCTGCCTATACACTATAGGATCCGCTCTGTGCCAGTCATTGCACTGGCTGCCTATACACTATAGGATCTGCTCTGTGCCAGTCATTGCATTGGCTGCCCATACACTATAGGATCCGCTCTGTGCCAGTCATTGCACTGGCTGCCCATACACTATAGGATCCGCTCTGTGCCAGTCATTGCACTGGCTGCCTATACACTATAGGATCCGCTCTGTGCCAGTCATTGCACTGGCTGCCTATACACTATAGGATCTGCTCTATGCCAGTCATTGCACTGGCTGCCCATACACTATAGGATCCGCTCTGTGTCAGTCATTGCACTGGCTGCCCATACATAAGGATCTGCTCTGTGCCAGTCATTGCACTGGCTGCCCATACACTATAGGATCCGCTCTGTGCCAGTCATTGCACTGGCTGCCCATACACTATAGGATCCGCTCTGTGTCAGTCATTACACTGGCTGCCCATACACTATAGGATCCGCTCTGTGTCAGTCATTACACTGGCTGCCCATACACTATAGGATCCGCTCTGTGCCAGTCATTGCACTGGCTGCCTATACACTATAGGATCCGCTCTGTGCCAGTCATTGCACTGGCTGCCTATACACTATAGGATCCGCTCTGTGCCAGTCATTGCACTGGCTGCCCATACACTATAGGATCCGCTCTGTGTTAGTCATTGCACTGGCTGCCCATACACTATAGGATCCGCTCTGTGTCAGTCATTACACTGGCTGCCCATACACTATAGGATCCGCTCTGTGTCAGTCATTACACTGGCTGCCCATACACTATAGGATCCGCTCTGTGTCAGTCATTACACTGGCTGCCCATACACTATAGGATCCGCTCTGTGTCAGTCACTGCACTGGCTGCCTATACACTATAGGATCCGCTCTGTGTCAGTCACTGCACTGGCTGCCCATACACTATAGGATCTGCTCTGTGCCAGTCATTGCATTGGCTGCCTATACACTATAGGATCTGCTCTGTGCCAGTCATTGCACTGGCTGCCCATACACTATAGGATCCGCTCTGTGCCAGTCATTGCACTGGCTGCCTATACACTATAGAATCCGCTCTGTGCCAGTCACTGCACTGGCTGCCTATACACTATAGAATCCGCTCTGTGTCAGTCACTGCACTGGCTGCCCATACACTATAGGATCCGCTCTGTGCCAGTCACTGCACTGGCTGCCCATACACTATAGGATCCGCTCTGTGCCAGTCATTGCACTGGCTGCCCATACACTATAGGATCCGCTCTGTGCCAGTCATTGCACTGGCTGCCTATACACTATAGAATCCGCTCTGTGTCAGTCACTGCACTGGCTGCCCATACACTATAGGATCCGCACTGTGCCAGTCATTGCGCTGGCTGCCCATACACTATAGGATCCGCACTGTGCCAGTCATTGCACTGGCTGCCCATACACTATAGATCCGCTCTGTGCCAGTCATTGCACTGGCTGCCCATACACTATAGGATTCAATTCAAACTGCTTGCTCTCACCCACAAACCTCTTCACAGTTCTGCACCCCCCTACATCTCCTCCCTCATCTCTGTCTATCACCCACTCGTTCTCTTCGCTCTGAAAGTGGCTTTACACTCACTCTTGCATTAATCCGATCCTCCCACTCCCGGCTCCAAGACTTCTCCCGAGATGCAGCAATTCTCTGGAATGCTCTACCCCAAGAAATTTGGACCATCGACAGCTTACATAGTGTCAGGCGATCTCTAAAGGCCGCTTCACGCTAGGATATCGTTAACGTCATCGTTGAAATGTCACGTATTTGTGAACGTTCTAACGATATCGTTAGTGCGTCGTTGCGTGTAAACTAATGATGTAGGATGGAAAAATCGTTGGATCGTTCATCCAAAAAATGAGATCCGGACCTCAGATCTATTGTTCATCGTCCAATTAACGCAGCTTGAAGAAGCCGCATCGCGCAGTGTGACACCATGATGAAGGATCTCATTCACAATTCTCCTGTTCCGGTACATCGACTCTGCCCAGTGATTATTATTGGTCATGTGATCTCAGCTTTACTTCTTCATCCTCCGGGTAGGTGCTGAGTTCCTCCCTCTGAAGCACATAGCCTTTAAGGGGATGTAGCCCTTTAAGAATATCGATCTTTATTGGTCCGATTGTTGCTTCAGAAATTTAAGTTTAATTAGATACTAATTAGGTTGCTCAGTGCACCCTCGGTGTGGCCAAGAGGCTCAGTGCCCTGCTCCACCTATTAGTTTTGCATGTCCCCGCCTCCTCACTGATGATTGACAGCACTGGCACTCATTGCTCTCTTCAAACAAGTGACTACAGTCAATCACCAATAAGAGCAGTGAGATAATGTAAAACCAATGTCCTGAGCCTGTCGGCTACACCAAGGGGGCACACAACACTGTATTAACTTATCTGATAAAACCTCAGTTACTGCAGAATGGAGGCAGTGAGTCGGACACTGAAGGCGAGATTTAGCTGTGTGCTTAGTTTATACTAGGTTGACTGGCTCCCTTTAAAGGGAATCTGTCAGCAGGTTTTTGCTACCTAATATGAGAGCAACAAGATAGAGTCGGAGAGCCTGATTTCAGTGATGTGTCACTTATTGCTGCAGTTTTTATAGAATTGCTACTCTCTCTGCTGTAGATGTAGCAGATTCATGAATGCTGAGCTGAGTATAACCCCGCCCACACCACTGATTGGCAGCTTTCAGTGTATAACCCCGCCCACACCACTAATTGGCAGCTTTCTGTGTATAACCCTGTACACACCACTGATTGGCAGCTTTCAGTGTATAATCCCGCCCACACCACTGATTGGCAGCTTTAAGTGTATAACCCCGCCCACACCACTGATTGGCAGCTTTCTGTGTATAACCCTGTACACACCACTGATTGGCAGCTTTCTCTGTATAACCCTGCCCACACCACTGATTGGCAGCTTTCTCTGTATAACCCCACCCACACCACTGATTGGCAGCTTTCTCTGTATAACCCCGCCCACACCACTGATTGGCAGCTTTCTCTGTATAACCCCGCCCACACCACTGATTGGCAGCTTTTTCTGTATAACCCCGCCCACACCACTGATTGGCAGCTTTCTCTGTATAACCCCGCCCACACCACTGATTGTCAGCTTTCTCTGTATAACCCCGCCCACACCACTGATTGGCAGCTTTCTCTGTATAACTCCGCCCACACCACTGATTGGCAGCTTCCTGTGAACACTGTACATTTTCAACAAGCTACCGATCAGTGGTTGGGGGTGGGGTTACACAGATTAGCCTAACCACCTTGCATGATAAACCTCCATGATGAACCTACAGCACACAGCCTTAATAAGTGACACATCCCTGAATTCAGGCGCTCTACCCCTACAATAAAATCCTGTGTCTTTCATCTGAATTTACCTTACCAGTTGCCCAATATCATGAATTGACACAATCCATTTACTGTTGTAAGTTTTATTAAATTAAGTTGTTTTTTTTTGTCTTATTTCTTTTTTTTTTCATCCGTAAAGCACCTTAAAAGGAACAGAAGACCATTAATTTAAAAAAAAAACAAAAAAAAAAAAACAAAGGTATTTCTCTCCAGAAATCATGCAGTCCTGTCTGTGCCGGCGACGGCTGAGGAGTCATAGTCTGCCCGTGTGATACAATGGCTACATCTACCCGCCTTCGTCTATGGAGGAAACCAAACCAAAGAAGAGAAAGAAACAAAATAAAATAAAATAGTTTAAAACGTCACATTTACAATAACTCGTCACAGTTCATATTCGATAATTCCACATCACGGTGACACTCATGCAGTTTCGGAGAACACAAGGGAGGTTCATCGGTGGCTTCAGTCCTCCAATATTCTAGAAGGGGGAAAGAGATCTATTTTGTACACAATTCTATACAAATACTGGATCCTTCCATTTCTCTTGTACAAGAATCGTTCATCTGAAATGGAAACAATTGTTGCGCTCGCTGCTCATGCTGATTGTGGACTGATCCGGGGCACAGATGATCCAATCAGTTCTTCTGCTCAGTTTGGAGGGGGGGGGGGGGAGAACTGCACAGATATGGCTGTAGATAGTCTCTAAGGGTCCACTTTATGTTTTATTGTTTTTTTTTTGTTGTTGTTGTCAAGAACAAACTGATGGAAGCCCTCATGATGCAAAGTAGGAACTCTGCATGGAGTACAGTCGGTCAATGGGGTTTCCCACTCTGGCTTGCATGGAGTTGACTTCTGATGAAGCCAAGAAGCAGTCACTGAGACTTGTTAACGAGGTATCACTGTCGATATCGTGGAATATGGTGTCATTACCTGGAAGCCAAAGAGAGATAGAGATTAATAATTATATTCCAAATCACAAAAATGTAATTGTGTAAAGACAAAGACTCAGAATAATCAAAGGGATAATCTTCTTAGGGGCTAAGAACTAACAGGTAACTACCCGGCACCGGCACAGAGCCGTCACGGTCCTCTCCTATCTGTGATTCAGCTTCTTCATGTCAACAGAGAAGCTCCTTCTCTTCCTTTCTGCTCTGTTGATGGAGTGTGACTGCCTTAACATCAAGGGACTTAACATCAACAGAAACCACAGATTCGCCGGTAGGAGCGGTCAATCTGCAAAGTTTGGCACTAAGCCATCACGGACGGACCTCTCCTGCCTGCTTCATGTCAACAGAGAAGCTCTCTCTCTTCCGCTCTGCTCTGTTGATGGAGCGTGACAGCCTTAACATCAATGGACTTAACATCAACAGAAACCACAGATTCGCCGGCAGGAGCGGTCCATCTGCAAAGCTTGACATCAGGTCAAGCAGGTAGGTAGTTAGCAACTACCAGCCTGTTCTACCCAGCACCAACACTAAACCGTGATGGTCCTCTCCTATCTGTGATTCAGCTGCTTGATGTTAACAGAGAAGCTCTTTCTCTTCTGTTCTGCTCTGTTGATGGAGCGTGACAGCCTTAACATAAAGGGACTTAACATCAACAGAAACCACAGATTCGCCGGTAGGAGCGGTCCATCTGCAAAGTTCGGCATCAGGTCGAGCAGGCAGGTAGTTAGCAACTACCAGCCTGTTCTACCCAGCACCAACACTAAGCCATCACGGTCCTCTCCTATCTGGGATTCAGCTGCTTGATGTCTACAGAGAAGCTCTTTCTCTTCTGTTCTGCTCTGTTGATGGAGCGCGACTACCTTAACATCAAGGGACTTAACATCAACAGAAACCACAGATTCGCCGATAGGAGCGGTCCATCTGCAAAGTTTGGCACTAAGCCATCACGGACGGACCTCTCCTGCCTGCTTCATGTCAACAGAGAAGCTCTTTCTCTTCCTTTCTGCTCTGTTGATGGAGTGTAACAGCCTTAACATCAACAGAAACCACAGATTCGCCGGTAGGAGCGGTCCATCTGCAAAGTTTGGCACTAAGCCACCACGGACGGACCTCTCCTGCCTGCTTCATGTCAACAGAGAAGCTCTTTCTCTTCCTTTCTGCTCTGTTGATGGAGTGTGACTGCCTTAACATCAATGGACTTAACATCAACAGAAACCACAGATTCGCCGGCAGAAGCGGTCCATCTGCAAAGCTTGACATCAGGTCGAGCAGGTAGGTAGTTAGCAACTACCAGCCTGTTCTACCCAGCACCAACACTAAACCATCACGGTCCTCTCCTATCTGTGATTCAGCTGCTTGATGTTAACAGAGAAGCTCTTTCTCTTCTGTTCTGCTCTGTTGATGGAGTGTGACTACCTTAACATCAAGGGACTTATCATCAACAGAAACCACAGATTCGTCGGCAGGAGCAGTCAATCTGCAAAGTTCAGCATCAGGCTGAACAGGTAGGTAGTTAGCAACTAGTAGCCTGTTCTACCCAGCACCAACACTAAACCATCACAGTCCTCTCCTATCTGTGATTCAGCTTCTTCATGTCAACAGAGAAGCTCCTTCTCTTCCTTTCTGCTGTGTTGATGGAGTGTGACAGCCTTAACATCATGGGACTTAACATCAACAGAAACCACAGATTCGCCGGTAGGAGCGGTCCATCTGCAAAGTTTGGCATCAAGCTGAACAGGCAGGTAGTTAGCAACTACCAGCTTGTTCTACCCAGCACTAAGCCATCACGGACCTCTCCTGCCTGCAATCCAGCTGCTTCATGTCTACAGAGAAGCTCTTTCTCTTCCTTTCTGCTCTGTTGATGGAGTGTGACAGCCTTAAAATCAAGGGACTTAACATCAACAGAAACCACAGATTCGCCGGTAGGAGCGGTCCATCTGCAAAGTTCGGCATCAGGTTGAGCAGGCAGGTAGTTAGCAACTACCAGCTTGTTCTACCCGGCACTAAGCCATCAGGACGGACCTCTCCTATCTGTGATTCAGCTGCTTCATGTCAACAGAGAAGCTCTTTCTCTTCTGTTCTGCTCTGTTGATGGAGTGTAACTGCCTTAACATCAAGGGACTTAACATCAACAGAAACCACAGATTCGCCGGTAGGAGCGGTCCATCTGCAAAGTTTGGCACTAAGCCATCACGGACGGACCTCTCCTGTCTGCTTCATGTCAACAGAGAAGCTCTTTCTCTTCCGCTCTGCTCTGTTGATGGAGCGTGACTGCCATCCAGATTATAACCAGCGGTTATCTTTAGAGGAAATTATGTAATCAGTGGCAGCGCTTAGAGACAGAGGACAAAGGGAAAGCTTCAATGGTTAACAAACCTCTTTATTTCAGACACCACTGTGTATAACAACAGCAGGCCTTTGTCTTCCTCAGGTATGTTTCTTGAAAAAACTCCACCTGAGGATGACAGCAACCTGCTGCTGAAACGTGTAGTGGTTTCTGAAATAAAGAGGATTGTTAACCATTGAAGCTTTCCCTTTGTCTACCGACCAGAGATGTATAAAGGGGTATGTTGGCCCACTGTACAGGGGTGATTTGCACGCAGGCTTTCAAGCAGCATACCCACAATTGATACAGTTTGCTCCAGTGTATACCCAACAACCCTAGCAAGCCAGAGATTCACCGCCAAGAGCCGTCCATCTACAGATATCGGCCCTGGGAAGAACAGGCAGGTAGTTAGTAACTACCTGCCAGTTAGTACTTTGACCTACAGTAAAAGGTTAAATAATCCCAGATAACTCCTGTAACATGTCAAAATAATATGAGAAACACTTAAGGACTTTGTTACACAATGCCCCACTCCTGACCTTACTGTATCGGGGCATTCAGGGCCCAACCCATGGGCAAAAGTGGCCCCATCTCTTTTACCTATTCAATGATCACATTTTGCTGATGAAATTTGACATGATAAAAAAGAATATTATAATCTATAGAGTGAAACAAAGCAATACTGCAGCTTACAGGGAGATGAGCTGGAAACTCCTATGAGAGCCGCAGGTTGTTAGTGACTCATCACCGGACCATCGCTCAATACAGACTCCTCTGCACCATGGCCCTGTAGGTCTGATGGACTGGGGTTCCCCATCACAGTGATTACTGTGGGACCTCATCCATCTGATTTAATACAGGTTATAGGATTGCAAAGTTCACCCCTTGTTGGGACCTTCCAACACTCGCCAGATGCTGAATACTCGTCTTGGCTGTCTTTGACCCAGGTAGACGCTCGAGAGAACAGGCTATGTCTAGGGGAAATTAATATCCAAAATCTTGTTGCAATGGACCCAACCTGTTTATATCGGCCCTATAGATTCCAAATGTATTCAAGTTCAACTACAACAGCTTAAACCAGGGGTGGGGACCTCCAGGCCTCAAGGCACACCAACAGGGCATGTTTTCAGGATTTCCTTAGCATTTGCACAGGTGGTAATCGAATCACCTGCACTGGTAATGATTACAACCCCGGAAATCCTGAAGACATGACCTGTTGGCGGCCCTCGAGGCCCGGAGGTCCCCACCCCTGGCTTAAAGGGTATGTGACATGTTAAATATTGTATCTGATCTGCAGGTAGCACGTTATAGCACCAACATGAGTAGATCTATAGGTTCTTTGGGAAACAGTTTGTATCACTTGATAACTTAATTTATTTATCTAAGACTCTTAGGAGTCCAGAGGGCGGTCCTAAGTCAGAAATGAACAGGCCTTCTTGTATGAGTCTAGACAGAGAGATGTCAATCACTGCGGAGGACCGCCCACTGGACTCTTTAAGTTAAAATATTTTAGGTTTTTCTGAATAAACTATATATCAATCTACTCAGCTCCTTCTGCTCCATAGCAGGTGGGACTACATTATACCTTAACCAGGGTCATCCTAAAGACTGCTGTAGAAATTTATTATTATATAGTATGAAGGATGTATATGAAATAATGACATACTACACCACTCATTTACTCACAGATTGCCTTGACTGTGTGTCTGAGAGTGGGTCATGCCCCTGGACATGTGCCTGCAAACTCAGTCTTTGCAAAAAATGAAATAGTTTAAATAAAACTGAATAATATGACTGGATTTAAAGGGAATCTGTCAGCATGTTGTAAGAGTTAAAAATAAAAAGCAACTGTGACTCTCTTATCAGTGTGTGGCATTGTTTACTTAAAATAAAAGCTTTATCACCTGGTGATTATCATTACAGAACTACTTTGTCATGCATATCACCCCTGCTGTGATAGACACCTCACTGTCAATGTACAATCTCTCTAGAGAGTCTGGTGTGGGGGTGGAGGCAGCTCTACTGTGTTTCTAGAACTAAATGCTTTGATTGTGTGAGAATGGCTGTAGCCGATACATCGTTGGATGCAGAGTCCCTTTGCCTACATTATGCTGCTGTCAGATGAGGCAGCAAAACCTAGTGATGGATTCCCTTTAAGGGCATTGGATTGTCAGTATCCAGCTCTTAGAGAGGGTCGCAAGCCACATCCAGCTCTGAGAGAGGGTCGTGAGCCAAATCCAGCTCTGAGAGAGGGTCACAAGCCACATCCAGCTCTGAGAGAGGGTCATGAGCCACATCCAGCTCTGAGAGAGGGTCGCGAGCCACATCCAGCTCTGAGAGAGGGTCATGAGCCACATCCAGCTCTGAGAGAGGGTCCTAAGCCACATTCAGCTCTGAGAGAGGGTCATGAGTCACAGACAGCTCTGAGAGAGGGTCATGAGCCACATTCAGCTCTGAGAGAGGGTCCTAAGCCACATTCAGCTCTGAGAGAGGGTCATGAGTCACAGACAGCTCTGAGAGAGGGTCATGAGCCACATTCAGCTCTGAGAGAGGGTCGTGAGCCACATCCAGCTCTGAGAGAGGGTCGTGAGCCACATTTATCACTGAGAGAGGGTCGTGAGCCACATCCAGCTCTGAGACAGGGTCCTGAGCCACATTTATCACTGAGAGAGGGTTGTGAGCCACATCCAGCTCTGAGAGAGGGTCATGAGCCACATTGAGCTCTGAGAGAGGGTCGTGAGCCACATCCAGCTCTGAGAGAGGGTCACAAGCCACATCCAGCTCTGAGAGAGGGTCGTGAGCCACATCCAGCTCTGAGAGAGGGTCGTGAGCCATATCCAGCTCTGAGAGAGGGTCATGAGCCACATTCAGCTCTGAGAGATGGTCATGAGCCACATCCAACTCTGATAGAGGGTCGTGAGCCACATCCAGCTCTGAGAGAGGGTCATGAGCCACATCCAGCTCTGAGAGAGGGTCCTAAGCCACATTCAGCTCTGAGAGAGGGTCATGAGCCACATCCAGCTCTGAGAGAGGGTCACTAGCCACATCCAGCTCTGAGAGAGGGTCACAAGCCACATCCAGCTCTGAGAGAGGGTCATGAGCTACATCCAGCTCTGAGAGAGGGTCACGAGCCACATCCAGCTCTGAGAGAGGGTCATGAGCCACATCCAGCTCTGAGAGAGGGTCACAAGCCACATCCAGCTCTGAGAGAGGGTCAGGAGCCACATCCAGCTCTGAGAGAGGGTCATGAGCTACATCAAGCTCTGAGAGAGGGTCACGAGCCACATCCAGCTTTGAGAGAGGGTCATGACCCACATCAAGCTCTGAGAGAGGGTCACAAGCCACATCCAGCTCTGAGAGAGGGTCATGAGCCACATTCAGCTCTGAGAGAGGGTCATGAGCCACATCCAGCTCTGAGAGAGGGCCACAAGCCACTTCCAGCTCTGAGAGAGGGGTCATGAGCCACATCCAGCTCTGAGAGAGGGTCACGAGCCACATCCAGCTCTGAGAGAGGGTCATGAGCCACATCCAGCTCTGAGAGAGGGTCACAAGCCACATCCAGCTCTGAGAGAGGGTCACGAGCCACATCCAGCTCTGAGAGAGAGTCAAGAGCCACATCCAGCTCTGAGAGAGGGTCGTGAGCCATATCCAGCTCTGAGAGAGGGTCATGAGCCACATTCAGCTCTGAGAGAGGGTCACAAGCCACATCCAGCTCTGAGAGAAGGTCATGAGCCACATCCAGCTCTGAGAGAGGGTCGTGAGCCACATCCAGCTCTGAGAGAGGGTCACAAGCCACATCCAGCTCTGAGAGAGGGTCACGAGCCACATTCAGCTCTGAGAGAGGGTCACAAGCCACATCCAGCTCTGAGAGAGGGTCACAAGCCACATCCAGCTCTGAGAGAGGGTCATAAGCCACATCCAGCTCTGAGAGAGGGTCACAAGCCACATCCAGCTCTGAGAGAGGGTCGTGAGCCACATCCAGCTCTGAGAGAGGGTCGTGAGCCACATCCAGCTCTGAGAGCCGAGACGTCATGAGCTACATTAAGCTCTGAGAGAGGGTCACGAGCCACATCCAGCTTTGAGAGAGGGTCATGACCACATCAAGCTCTGAGAGAGGGTCATGAGCCACATCCAGCTCTGAGAGAGGGTCATGAGCCACATCCAGCTCTGAGAGAGGGTCATGAGCCACATTCAGCTCTGAGAGAGGGTCATGAGCCACATCCAGCTCTGAGAGAGGGCACAAGCCACTTCAGCTCTGAGAGAGGGTCATGAGCCACATCCAGCTCTGAGAGAGGATCACGAGCCACATCCAGCTCTGAGAGAGGGTCATGAGCCACATCCAGCTCTGAGAGAGGGTCACGAGCCACATCCAGCTCTGAGAGAGGGTCATGAGCCACATCCAGCTCTGAGAGAGGGTCATTAGCCACATTCAGCTCTGAGAGAGGGTCACAAGCCACATCCAGCTCTGAGAGAGGGTCACAAGCCACATCCAGCTCTGAGAGAGGGTCATGAGCTACATCCAGCTCTGAGAGAGGGTCATGAGCCACATCCAGCTCTGAGAGAGGGTCACGAACCACATCCAGCTCTGAGAGAGGGTCACGAGCCACATCCAGCTCTGAGAGAGGGTCACGAACCACATCCAGCTCTGAGAGAGGGTCATGAGCCACATCCAGCTCTGAGAGAGGGTCACAAGCCACATCCAGCTCTGAGAGAAGGTCATGAGCCACATCCAGCTCTGAGAGAGGGTCGTGAGCCACATCCAGCTCTGAGAGAGGGTCGTGAGCCACATCCAGCTCTGAGAGAGGGTCACAAGCCACATCCAGCTCTGAGAGAGGGTCACGAGCCACATTCAGCTCTGAGAGAGGGTCATGAGCCACATCCAGCTCTGAGAGAGGGTCATGAGCCACATCCAGCTCTGAGAGAGGGTCGTGAGCCACATCCAGCTCTGAGAGAGGGTCACAAGCCACATCCAGCTCTGAGAGAGGGTCGTGAGCCACATCCAGCTCTGAGAGAGGGTCGTGAGCACATCCAGCTCTGAGAGAGGGTCATGAGCTACATCAAGCTCTGAGAGAGGGTCACGAGCCACATCCAGCTTTGAGAGAGGGTCATGACCACATCAAGCTCTGAGAGAGGGTCACAAGCCACATCCAGCTCTGAGAGAGGGTCATGAGCCACATCCAGCTCTGAGAGAGGGTCATGAGCCACATTCAGCTCTGAGAGAGGGTCATGAGCCACATCCAGCTCTGAGAGAGGGTCGTGAGCCACATCCAGCTCTGAGAGAGGGTCGTGAGCCACATCCAGCTCTGAGAGAGGGTCACAAGCCACATCCAGCTCTGAGAGAGGGTCATGAGCCACATCCAGCTCTGAGAGAGGGTCACGAGCCACATCCAGCTCTGAGAGAGGGTCAGAGCCACATCCAGCTCTGAGAGAGGGTCGTGCAGCCATATCCAGCTCCTGAGAGAGGGGTCATGAGCCACATTCAGCTCTGAGAGAGGGTCACAAGCCACATCCAGCTCTGAGAGAAGGTCATGAGCCACATCCAGCTCTGAGAGAGGGTCGTGAGCCACATCCAGCTCTGAGAGAGGGTCACAGCCACATCCAGCTCTGAGAGAGGGTCACAAGCCACATCCAGCTCTGAGAGAGGGTCATAAGCCACATCCAGCTCTGAGAGAGGGTCACAAGCCACATCCAGCTCTGAGAGAGGGTCGTGAGCCACATCCAGCTCTGAGAGAGGGTCGTGAGCCACATCCAGCTCTGAGAGAGGGTCATGAGCTACATCAAGCTCTGAGAGAGGGTCACGAGCCACATCCAGCTTTGAGAGAGGGTCATGACCCACATCAAGCTCTGAGAGAGGGTCACAAGCCACATCCAGCTCTGAGAGAGGGGTCATGAGCCACATCCAGCTCTGAGAGAGGGTCATGAGCCACATTCAGCTCTGAGAGAGGGTCATGAGCCACATCCAGCTCTGAGAGAGGGCACAAGCCACTTCCAGCTCTGAGAGAGGGTCATGAGCCACATCCAGCTCTGAGAGAGGATCACGAGCCACATCCAGCTCTGAGAGAGGGTCATGAGCCACATCCAGCTCTGAGAGAGGGTCACGAGCCACATCCAGCTCTGAGAGAGGGTCTATGAGCCACATCCTCAGCTCCTTGAGAGAGGGTCACAGCCACATCCAGCTCTGAGAGAGGGTCATGAGCCACATCCAGCTCTGAGAGAGGGTCACGAGCCACATCCAGCTCTGAGAGAGGGTCATGAGCCACATCCAGCTCTGAGAGAGGGTCATGAGCCACATCCAGCTCTGAGAGAGGGTCATGAGCCACATCCAGCTCTGAGAGAGGGTCACAAGCCACATCCAGCTCTGAGAGAGGGTCATGAGCCACATCCAGCTCTGAGAGAGGGTCGTGAGCCACATCCAGCTCTGAGAGAGGGTCACAAGCCACATCCAGCTCTGAGAGAGGGTCACGAGCCACATCCAGCTCTGAGAGAGGGTCGTGAACCACATCCAGCTCTGAAAGAGGGTCACAAGCCATATCCAGCTCTGAGAGAGTTTCACAAGCCACATCCAGCTCTCAGAGAGGGTTATGAGCCACATCCAGCTCTGAGAGAGGGTCAGGAGCCACATCCAGCTCTGAGAGAGGGTCACAAGCCACATCCAGCTCTGAGAGAGAGTCATGAGCCACATCCAGCTCTGAGAGAGGGTCATGAGCCACATCCAGCTCTGAGAGAGTTTCACAAGCCACATCCAGCTCTGAGAGAGGGTCACAAGCCACATCCAGCTCTGAGAGAGGGTCGTGAGCCACATTTAGCTCTGAGAGAGGGTCAAGAGCCACATCCAGCTCTGAGAGAGGGTCGTGAGCCACATCCAGCTCTGAGAGAGGGTCAAGAGCCACATGCAGCTCTAAGAGAGGGTCATGAGCCACATCCAGCTCTGAGAGAGGGTCGTGAGCCACATTTAGCTCTGAGAGAGGGTCAAGAGCCACATGCAGCTCTAAGAGAGGGTCAGGAGCCACATCCAGCTCAGAGAGGGTCGTGAGCCACATCCAGCTCTGAGAGAGTGTCATAAGCGACATCCAGCTCAGAGAGGGCGTCACGAGCCACATCCAGTTCCCCCATCAGAGTAGTGACACCTAGAGTCTCTATTTCCAGTATAATGACAGCCAAAGCTTTTCCACTGGAATCACACTGAGGCAATTTACCAAGATCCAGGGGTCCCTACCTTACCTCCATTCAGATCTGCTCTTCTGTGTGGGGCTACTTCATAGCTGTTTGCTTGACCTAATGCACCAAACTAGAAGATAGCCACAAGCCGCACATCACGGGCCCCCAAGCCACATTTGGCTCCCGAGCTACAGGTTGGGGACTATTACACAGTCATAGATTGTAAGATATTGGCATGTCTTCTATTCTACCAATGGCATCACACATGAGTTATAAATGTACAGCCCATACTCGGTGATACTCAGTGTCATTGTACAGGGTTCACGCAGCTTACCATAAGGATTCATGTGGTCACCTGGCATTTGAGGAGGGGTGAGTCCTTGCTGGAAGGGGTCTGTGCTGTAGCTGTTCTGATCCATCGTGACGATCTGTTGCTGTTGGGGGGCCAGTGGGGCGTATGAGGTCATCATCCCTTCCATGCGGCTGGACATGACCTCTGACGGGTGACAAGGAGCCACATTAATGCACTCAGTCCTGCAACGTTTGTTATCTCTCTATCATTTATTAATTCTTGTCATTTCTCATTTTGTAATAGGGAACTTGTGCAAAGTATTTCAGACCCCAAATTAACATCATCTATGAAACGTCCATACCATTTTTTTTAAGCCCGTGCATCATTTTGTAGAAAACCATTGACAAATTTATTCAAATGAAGCACAAATACAGGGATCTTGCCTTGAATTAACTGCTCTCAGGCTTGACTACATTCCCCCCCACCCCACACAAACACACCATCATCCTAAAAATAATAGAGAACTGGAGTACAAATCCGTACATAGACCACCACCGGGAAAGATGACACTTACACAGGTACTTTAGAGGGGAGAAGATGACAGGGAAGAATAACCTGTATGTCTATGACAGGAGACTGGCGGCGGATCAGGAAAGACGTAGAGTTGATGGAGACGGTATGTGATCTTCTCCTCTACACCCTAAGAACTTGTGCCATCTTTCCCGGTGACGGTCTATGTGCAGATTGGTAGTGAAGCTCACCTAATGTCATCAGGACCTTACTGATAGGAGGCCGATGGCGTGCCTTTGTGGTGCGTGGTCCGTGGGTCACTCAACTGAACTGGGTGAGCCATTTACCTCTCTGTCATCTATCTAGTATATTTGGATAAGACCATATTCCACTTCTTATTTGAAGATTATCTCTTTATAAAACGAAGACACAGACTTATTAAACTAAGGTATGGATGTAATCAGCATTACAGGGACTTCACATAGAATACGTTGACTTGGGGTCTAACAACCTGATGACAAGTTCCCTTTAAATACTGGCTGCTACATAAACATTGGAAGCCATTTTCCCTCATGCAAATATCCACTCAGACTTAAAATTATAAAAACAAAATAAAATAGCTCCAGTAGTTTTACAGAATACATCAACACTCCTATTCATCACAGTCTAGTAATAAGGCTGATCTGCAATACCAGATATAGACATTTGTCAGGAGTGGCGCTGTTGTTGGGGCGAAAAAAACATCCTTTTTTTTCCAACATCAAAAATCACCTTTTTTACAGAATAAAAATAAAGACCACTGTAACAGGTTGGATAGAATAGGTCACAATTGGCAAACAATTCTAGATTAATTCTGGGTTAATTCATTAGACAGGTAGAAAAGTTCACATGTGGCAAACAATTCTAGACTAATTCTGGGTTAATTCATTAGACAGGTAGAAAAGTTCACATGTGGCAAACAATTCTGGATTAATTCATTAGGCAGGTCAGAATCTATATCAGGGATACAGGTGGAAACACAATTTCAGACACACAGCTTCAAGGCAAGAAAAAGTGAGAATATTCCTGACTATTTGTGGTGTGAGTTAACATAAAATCCTCGCTGGAAGTTAAAGACTTTGGATCGAGTTCCTCATATAGTTCAGATACATAGAATAGTTGGTTTAGAAGTTTAGAAGGATTTAAACTAGAATTAAGGCTTTACAAAGGAGCGGGATTAAATTTAAGGTTCTGAAGGATAACATTTGGGAAACATTTATATTTTGGATAAGGCTTAAATTATATTGATATTATTTTAACCGGCTTTACATATTGGGGAGATTTATTAGGCTTTTACTATGGTTTTGGTTATGGCTAAAGTTTTTGGCAGTATGTGATATACGGTTTTCATCACCATTGATACCTAAGGTTTAAGATCTTACTTGTAAATTTAGATTTTTTTTTTTACTGGTAATCTTGAAGATTAATGTGAAATATTCTGCTTCTTATAGTTGTACTTAAGATCTTGTCAACTACGGCTTATTCTGGATATTTTAAACAATAAATACATCGATATAGATGTTTTTTGCTCTTTTATGAACAAAAGTTACAAAACAAGTGTGAACATTGTTTTCAGAAGTGTCAATCATGAGCTTATTATTAGGGGCTTTTTCTAAATGTACAAAAAGTGGCCACGTATAGCTCCAATTCTGAATCCTAATTCATTAATAATACAATTTATTGTCCAAACTCACACCAGATCATATACCCAAATACTAGAAAGATACACTGGCTCAATTGTAATGTTGATTACATGAGAATATAATAAAGTGGGGTTGAGCAGGACCCATGGCGGTCCCTTTTGGAATATGATACTACTTAAACTGGGAATTTAATTAAGCTGTTGATAAGGTGATAGATTTAGATGCTACTGTTAGCTACAGAAATAATAAGGATAATCTATGGATAAGGGCAAAACTGAAACGTGGAAGAAGCAATAATATTCACTTAAGGTACAATTTCTAGAATGTATAAAAGTGAGCGACAGAATAAAACGCCCCTGTGTCTTGTGTTATTGCTGGCCTTTGCTAGATATATTTACAGCTGCATCTCAATGAATTAAAATATCATCAAAAAGTGACTTTATTTCAGTAATTCAATACATAAAGTAAAACACATCTATTATATGGAGTCATTACACACAGAGGGATCTATTTAATGTGCTTATTTATGTTAATGTTGATGATTAATGAAAACCCAAAGATCATTATCTCAGAAAATTAAAGTAGGGAGGATGAAGGGTCTGAGAGATAAAATGTGACCTAAATATGTATCAGAGGTGCGGTTGTGCGAGTCACAACCACTATAAAAGCAGATCACGGCTAGCATATAGAGTAGGGAGGATGAAGGGTTAAACACTGCACTGCCTATTCCACCAGACATCAAAGGGGGAATATAATATTGATTTATTAGTCAACGCGTTTCAAGGCTCCCAGATCATGCAATATGATATGATTTTTAGTCGAGTTTCACGGCTCCAGAACATGACAATGATTTGAAATGTCCTGAGGAAGAGGCCAGGGAGCCCTGAAACACGCTGACTACTAAATCAATATATTCACCCTTTGATGTCTGGTGGAATACAGCAGCGCGGTGTTTCACCCTTCATCCTCCCTACTTTAATTTTCTGAGATAATGACCTTTGGGTTTTAATTAATCATCAACATTAACAGAAATAAACCCATGACATAGATCCCTCTGTGTGTAATGACTCTATATAATAATGTGGTCACTTTATGAATTGAATTACTGAGATAAAGTCACTTTTTGATAATATTCTAATTCATTCAGTTGCACTAGTATTTGCAGATCCGTGGGTTATGGACTTAGGGATTAGTTGAGGATCAAGTCCAGATATGACCTGCAGATATGCAGTATAACACATTGAGCCCTACAGACGAGACGCGACTACTATGATCAGTTGCATTAGTTACCTTGACCAAGTCTCTGAGAATTTTGTTGCTCTTGCTGTTGTTGGTGCCTTCGTGCTAATTTCTTCATCTGTGTAACAGAATATAAAGAGACAATGAGTAAATTGATGTGATCCAATAGAAGATGCACACAGCAGTGGTATATACGTAGTATGTATCGGTATATATGAGTATTACATACCTTTGCTCTTTGGTTCTGAAACCACACTTGGACCACCCGTACACTGAGTCCTGTTTCCGCTGCTAACGTTTCCCTAACCTGTGGAATATACAGTAGATATATGTGTATAAATGCTGATGTATGAGTTACAGTTAATGATAGTGACAGTATTAAGTGAGTACAATGTGTCTTCTTATGAGTCGGGTTTTCCTTTCATTCTATTTCTCTCAACATATTTTGATTTAACTGAGCACTCTATAGGGAAAACTATTAAAGAGGCTGTGAAAAACTTGATGCCTTTCTCCAAAAAGCGCCACCCCTGTCTACTGGTTGTATATGGTATTGCAGGTCAACTCTATTGAAGTGAATGTTGCATATCTACAATGCCACAAACCTGTAGATAGGCGCTGCTGTTTTTGGAAGAAAGCAGCCATTTTTCCTAATCCTGGACAAGTATTTTAAGGCAACTAGTATCAGTTACATACCTTTCGGCAAGGTTTTGAAGACACCTCAAAAGATGCTTTAAACGCCCTTCTCTGCTGCGTTGTGAGGATCGTCCGTGGTCGTTTTGGCCTCCTCGGGTCTTTACCGTCGTCGCTGCCTTTTCCCTGATTTCCATGACATTTTCCCGGCTTTACGTCACCTTCTTCATCATCGCTCTTCACTATAATAGAAGGCAAAACACAACCAAAGTCCTGAATTGTTGTTATTCAAAAAATCTGATACAATAGATTGAAAAGAATAGAAATAAAAAAGAGGAAGACGACAAGAAAAGAAGAAGAAGAAAGAGAAAAAAGTGAGATGAAGAAAAAGAGAGATGATAAAGAAGAAAAGCTGAGAGTGAGATGAAACAGGTGATGAAGAAGAAAGAAGAAGAAGAAGAAGAATGAGGAGAAGGAGACGATAAAGAAGAAAGCCGAGAAGTGAATGAACAGATGATGAAGAAGAAGAAGAATGAGGAGAAGGAGATGATAAAGAAGAAAGCCGAGAAGTGAATGAACAGGTGATGAAGAAGAAAAGAAGAAGAAGAATGAGGAGAAGGAAATGATAAAAAAGAAAGCTGAGAAGTGAATGAACATGTGATGAAGAAGAAGGAGAAGAATGAGGAGAAGGAGAAAAAGATGATTAAGAAAATGATGGAAGGGGAAAATACAGAGAACAAACAATGGAAGAATAAAGAAGGAAAGATAGAGGAGAAGAAATATGTTAGGAAGGGTAGGTAAATAATTATCATCATTATTATTATTATTATTATTATTATTATTATTACACATTACATGTTGGAAAAAGTTGGAGATCAAACAATGGAAGAATAAGAAGGCAATAAAGAAGGAAACAGAAACAGGAGAAGAAAAATGTTAAGGAAGGATAAGTAATAGAATTATTATTATTATTATTATTATTTACATTACATAATTACATATTGGAAAAATACATCAAACTATGGACGAATAAGGAGATAAAGAAGGAAAAATAGAAACAGGAGATGAAAAATGTTAAGGATGGGTAGACAAAGAATTATTATTATATTATTATTATTACTATTATTATTATCATTTTATATTACATTATGGAAATAGATGGTAGAATAAAACAATGGAAGAATAAGAAGGATTAAATGTTAAGGAAAGGGAGGTCAAGAGAATCATTGTTATTAATATAATAATAATTAATAATAATAATAATAATAATAATATAAAATAGTATTAGTAAACATAGTAACATAGTTTTAAGGTTGAAGGAAGACTTTAAGTCCATCTAGTTCAACCCATAGCCTAACATGTTATTATTATTATTATTATATATTATTATTATTATTATTATTATAAAGAAAGGCTAAGAGAAGATCATGAATCAGGGAAAGGAGGGAAAGGAGAAGAAGGAAACAGAAGTAAATGTAAAGCGAGAGAAATGAACATGGAGACAGCAGTATAAACCTCAGTGTGAATTCCTTCCTATTTTGTATCTTTTTTCTTTTGGAAGTTTGGCTCATTTCTATGAATCCTTGGAGAATCCTTGGCTTCACATAGCAGCCGTATATCTCCCATAGACAGATCCTCACATGCTGGACCACCAGACATCTGTGCACAAATGTGGCAAAGCCATAAACTATGTGGAGCAGCAGCGTAATAACCTGCAGTGATATAATGACTGGAGCAGCGATATTGTAATATGCAAAGCTATAAAATGAAATGCTGGAGATATAAGAACCTGCGGAGATATATAATGTCACGCTGAGAGTGAGGGGGTGCGGGGATATATCATACAGGCACATATACATGTACAGAGGAGCCACAGTACAACAGGCCGCGTCATGTAGGAACACTTCTATTATTGGGGGAGATTGTTTCTCTGATCCCTTGTCTATAACTTGTCGGACATTTCTCCATTAATAATTAATTTCAGCCCCTGGATAATTTGTTTGTTTTGCTGAATATATAAATAAACAGAATTCAAAGAAATGTGTAGAAAACAGCAGAAGCTTTGATACATTGTAGCGATCACAGTTACACAGCTGCATCTCAATGAATGAGAAGATCATCAAAAAGTGACTTTATCTCAGTATTCAATCCATAAAGTGACCACATCTATTATATAGAGTCATTACACAGAGGGATCTATTTCATGGGTTTATTTCTGTTAATGTTGATGATTAATGAAACCCCAAAGGTCAGTATCTCAGAACATGAAAGTAGGGAAGGTGAAGGTTAAACACTGCGCTGCCGTATTCCATCAGACATAAGAGGGGGAATATAATATTGATTTAGTAGTCCCTGAAACATGGCAATACGATACTGATTTGTCCTGAGGAAGAGGCTGGGGAGACCTGAAATGCGATGACTAATAAATCAATATTATATTCACCCTTTGATGTCTGGTGGAATAGGGCAGCACAGTCTTTAACCCTTCATCATCCCTACTTTAATTTTCTGAGATAATGACCTTTGGGGTTTCATTAATCATCAACATTAACATAATAAACACATGAAATAGCTCCCTCTGTGTGTAATGAAATCTATATAATAGATGTGGTCACTTTATGGATTGAATTAGTGATATAAAGTCACTTTTTGATGATCTTCTCATTCATTTCGCTGCTCCTGTAGATATCAAACAACATCACATATCGTTATAGACTTTATATAAAATAAAGGGTTTGTCTGGTTTAGGGCAAATACCCTAATCCTAATCCTTATTCCCCAGCCCAATCTACTTACGTACTATAATGGATGATGACTACAAAGAGCGTCTCCTCTCTGGAGGACACAGAGAGACAATAGAGTTTAATAGTAATTGTGCAATGTATCATTCCTCCTGTGGGGGCGCTGCAGGGAAATAACACTTGTGGACAGGTTTTCCCATAGATCACAACTGATCACAGAGGATTGAAGCAACCTATAATCCGTATTGTAACACACAGGTAGACAGCGCTGTCGTAGATCTGCTTTTATGCTTTGAACTTAATTTCTGAGTCCAGTAGAACCTTTGTGATGTTTATCCTTTGTGTCACATTGTATCGATGACCGGGGCACATTATCAGTAAGGAAATCAATGAAAAGTGTCACCTGCAATGAGAACAGATGATCCAGGCTATTCTAAGTATTGTCCTTTATATTTTTGTATATAACATAACGACATGTTTTCAGCCCTGATCCTGTGCCCTCCTCAGGGTTTGGACCCGTCCTCTTCCTTCCAGGAGGAAAGCACAGGATTTGGGTCAATATTCTTCATTCTATTCAATACAATATTAAAAGACCAATATTTATAATCACTTGAATCCAAATTATTTTCCTTCAAGGGCAAAAAGAAACTTTCTGTTGATGGAGATATTTGTTGGGATCCATTGTCTGCTACCGTCAGCCAATCAGAGGAGGATCAGTCTCTGCCACTGGGAGATATTGATGCCAAATCCGCCCTTAAAGGGAATTTGCCAGCAAGAATTGCTAATGTAATCTGACAGCAGCACAAGACAGAGACAAAGTCTTCTCCAGAATATCCCCCGTCCTCAGGAATTCTTGCACTCAAACATTGAATTATCCACCACACTCAGATCCTTCAGACTGAACCTGAAAACTCATCTCTTCAGGAAAGCTACAGCCTGCAATGACCAACGCCACCTCAACACCACAAGTGCTTCTGCTTCACCATCACCAGAGCTGCACTCACCACTATGAGCTGCCACCTCACCACCAGAGCTGCTGCCTCTCATCACCAAGCTGCCACCTCACCCACGAGCTGCCTCACCACCACGAAGCTGCCACCTCACACACTGGAGCTGCCACCTCACTACCAACCAAGCTGCTGCCTCACCATCACCAGAGCTGTACGCTTCACCACCACTGGAGTTGCTGCTTCACCACCATCGAGCTGCCACTCACAACACTGGAGCTGCCACCTCACTACCACCAGAGCTGCTGCCTCACCATCACCAGAGCTGCCACTCACACCCATGACTGCCACCCACTACCAACAGAGCTGCTGCCTTCACCATCACCAGAGCTTACACCCACCACACGGAGCTGCGCTCACCACCACAAGCTGCCATCTCACCACCACGAGCTGCCACCTCACCACACCAGAGCTGCGCCTCACCACCCACCAGAGCTGACGCTTCACCACCACTAGAAAGCTGCTGCTTCACCACAACAGAGCTGCCACCTCACTACCACCAGAGCTGCTGCCTCACCATCACCAGAGCTGACGCTTCACCACCACTGGAGCTGCTGCTTCACCACAACCAGAGCTGCCACCTCATTACCACCGGAGGTGTCGACTCACCATCACCAGAGCTGTCGCCTCACCACCACCGACGCACTACCACCATCAAGCTGCACCCACCACACGAGCTGACACACCAGAGTGTCCCACCACCATGGAGCTGCTCCTACACCACATGCTCACCAGTTACTCAACCACCACGAGCTGCCACCAGAGCTGCTGTTTACCACACTGCACTCTGCCACGAGCTACCACTTCTCACCACCAGAGCTGTCTCTGTACCACCACTGGAGCTGTCGCCTCACCATCACCAAAGCGGCCACCTTCCCACCACTAGAGCTGCTACCTCATCACTAACGAAGCTGCTGCAACCCCGACCTTCTGACTACTCCCCATCATCCTATAGATTGTAAGCCTGTAAGGGCAGGGTCCTCTCTCCTCTCTACCAGTCTGTCATTGTTAAGTTGTTTACTGTGACCCCTTCTCATGTACAGACCATGGAATTACTGGTGCTCTATAAATATATAATAATAGATGTCATCAAGTGGCGGTGGAGTAAAGCCGGGGCGTAAGACATGACCACCTCGCCCATGGCTGTGCCCCCTGGAGGCGGTTTCTCTTGAGATCTATGTCCGGGTCAGAGATCTTCTTAGCACCTGCATATAACAAAAATGTGGATTTCTCTGACAATAGACATCGCAACGCAGATATCAGGGCGTCATTTTCTTCTATGATCTACATCCCATATAGACGGTTTAGGAGGTCGGACCCTACTGACAGATTCCCTTTAACAATATAGAATTTCTGACTTTGTAATGTATCTTTAGCTAACGTTATACGTTTCACTCACCAGATCGGAGTCATCGGGGCTCCCAGAACTTAGAAGGTCCTTCTCCTTCTCATAGTCACTTTTACATAGCAGCTGTCCCTCCTTCAGTACAAACTCGTCCCCTTTCCTTAGTTGTCGTTCACACACGCAGCAGCAGAAGCAGCTCAGGTGATACACACACTCCAGGGCGCGCATCACAAACTCCGTGGGGGCGATCTTCTCCATGCAGCCGCTGCACTTTGCTGCAAAAAGTCTGAAAAAGATCCGTACAGAAGGGTGAATATCGGAAATAGTTACTGTATCGCGACTTCATTGCAGATTGTCAGAATACAGACAGTGATACATAAGTGAGGGATGTATGAATGGTGATACATGCATAGCAGTCTGCTAGCATTAAAGAGGTTATCCATAGGATAGGTGATAACTTATTGATCGTCACAGATCTGATCGCTGCCCCCATTAATAATACAAGACAATATGTCAATAATTAAAGAATATGAACATGAAAGATGGACTTTCACCAATGAAATACTGGTGGCCTATCCTAAAGATAGGGACTTTAATATTGGTTATATCAAACATTGACTTGTATGGTAAAGATCTTGTAATACATGTCATGCACATATCAACACACAAACGGGTACAGGGAGAAAAAAAAGACTAAACCACTGAATCTGCACCCACACCCTTACTGGTTCCGTTCAGACTAGAATGTCCCTAGTCTGCACCCTCACCCTACTGGTTCTCATACAATTTAGGATATCCCTAACCACACCTAATCCTACTGGCCCATGTACAGACTAGAATGTCCCTAGCCGCACCCACACCTTTCTCGTTCCTGTACAGACTAGAATGTCCCAAGCCGCACCCACACCATACTAGTTCCTTCACAGACTAGAATGTCCCTAGCTGCACCCACACTCTACTGGTTCTCACACAGATTAGAACATCCCTAGCCACACTTATATCCTACTGGCCCATGTACAGACTAGAATGTCCCTAGCCACACCCACACCATACTGGTTCCTGTACAGACTAGAACATCCCTAGCTAACCCCTCACACCATACTGGTTCCTGTACAGACTAGAATGTCCCCAGCTGACACCCACACCCTACTGATTCCTGTACAGACTGGAATGGACCCAGCCACAAAGCTAGAAACCACAGCTCAGATCTGGCTCCCTGAAAGGCCATCGAGCTGTTTCTTGCTCCTCTTGCATGTTTCTTGCATGTATCCTACCTTGGGTGGAATTTCACCCACTTGTCTCTCTGTTTATCACTGGGTTGTTTTCATTTCTGTAATCTTTTGATCTAATAAACTCTGACACTTTTGCATACTCAATTGAAACTCAGTGTTGTAGGTTATATAGAATGCCACTAGCCACACCCACAACCTACTGGCTCCTATACAAACTAGAATATCCCAAAACGCACTCACACCCTACTGGTTCCTGTACAGACTATAATGTCACTAGCCACACCCACACCCTACTGGTTCCTGTAAAAACTAGAATGTCACAAGCCACACCCACAACCTGCTGGTTCCTCTACAAACTAGAATGTCCCTAACCGCACCCACACCCTATTGGTCTATGTACAGGCTAGAATGCCCCTAGCTGCCCCCACATGATACTAGTTCCTGTACAGACTGGAATGGACCCAGCTACAAAGCTAGAAACCACAGCTCAGATCTGGCTCCCTGAAAGGCCATCGAGCCATTTCTTGCTCCTTCTGTGGAACCAAATGAGAGGCCGCTACACACAACTAACCAGAATAAGGTAAGAGAGTGCAGGGGTAGACAGAAACCAAAGGTGAGTAAACAAAGCATATGCACAAGTGGACGAAGGAGAAATAATAAATGCAAGCAAGGGAAACCTCCTACAAACAGAGAACAGTAGATAGGTGTCAGGAAGACAAATGAGAAATACACCGATAAAATACAACACTGATCTCTGCCTCAAAGGCAAAATCCCTTTGCTGCCAGGCTGGAAAATCCACATAGAAATATTGCAAGCAGAGAAGGCTGGTGAAAGGAGAGTATAAATAGCCGCATCAGGGATGTGATAGGACAGAGACAAAATGAGCAAGCGAGAATACCTGACTAATCACAAATTGAAGGAAGAAGCAAAAGATAAAAGAATCATCAGCATGTGGACCAAGAACAACCAGGCATTAGCTTAGCAGGGAAGGAAACTGACCACGGAGCAAGAGGCCAAAGGATCAAGTCCTGACACCAAGGCAAAGAAAATGTATGAAGTGGTGTCACTTCTAAAATGTAGAGACCCCTTTAATCATCTTATTGGTGTGGTAGCAGGAGTTGGACCCTTTCTGATCCTATATTAATGATCTATTCTTACTTCATTTTTCCAGGACAGATCTTGCAGTTCCACTCATGACCATTATATAATGTATGGCTCTGTGGCCTTACAGAAGTGACGCAGCACCTTCAATCAACTGATCGGTGGCAGCGTCAGGGTCAGACTCACTGACCGGATATCGGTGGCAGCGCCAGGGTCAGACTCACTGATCGGATACCGGTGACAGCGCCGGGGTCAGACTCACTGACTGGATATTGGTGGCAGCGCTGGGGTCAGACTCACTGATCGGATATCGGTGGCAGAGCCGGGGTCAGACTCACTGATCAGATATCGGTGGCAGCGCCGGGGTCAGACTCACTGACCGGATATCGGTGACAGCACCGGGTCAGACTCACTGATTGGATATTGGTGGCAGCGTCAGGGTCAGACTCACTGACCGGATATCGGTGACAGCACCGGGGTCAGACTCACTGACCAGATATCGGTGGCAGCTCCGGGGTCAGACTCACTGACCGGATATCGGTGGCAGCGCCGGGGTCAGACTCACTGACCGGATATCGGTGGCAGCGCCGGGGTCAGACTCACTGACCGGATATCGGTGGCAGCGCCGGGGTCAGACTCACTGACCGGATATCGGTGGCAGCGCCGGGGTCAGACTCACTGACTGGATATTGGTAGCAGCGCTGGGGTCAGACTCACTGATCGGATATCGGTGGCAGAGCCGGGGTCAGACTCACTGATCAGATATCGGTGGCAGCGCCGGGGTCAGACTCACTGACCGGATATCGGTGACAGCGCCAGGGTCAGACTCACTGACCGGATATCGGTGGCAGCGCCGGGGTCAGACTCACTGACTGGATATTGGTAGCAGCGCTGGGGTCAGACTCACTGATCGGATATCGGTGGCAGAGCCGGGGTCAGACTCACTGACCGGATATCGGTGGCAGCGCCGGGGTCAGACTCACTGACCGGATATCGGTGGCAGCGCCGGGGTCAGACTCACTGACCGGATATCGGTGGCAGCGCCGGGGTCAGACTCACTGACCGGATATCGGTGGCAGCGCCGGGGTCAGACTCACTGACCGGATATCGGTGGCAGCGCCGGGGTCAGACTCACTGACCGGATATCGGTGGCAGCGCCGGGTCAGACTCACTGACCGGATATCGGTGGCAGCGCCGGGGTCAGACTCACTGACCGGATATCGGTGGCAGCGCCAGGGTCAGACTCACTGACGAATCGTGCAGCGCGGTCAGATCATGGATGGATACGTGCGAGCCAGGGTCAGACTCACTGACCGGATATCGGTGGCAGCGCCGGGGTCAGACTCACTGACCGGATACCGGTGACAGCGCCGGGGTCAGACTCACTGACCGGATATCGGTGGCAGCGCCGGGGTCAGACTCACTGACCGGATATCGGTGGCAGCGCCGGGGTCAGACTCACTGACCGGATATCGGTGGCACGCGGGTGACTCACTGACGGAATCGGTGGCACGCCGGTAGACTCACTGACCGGATATCGGTGGCAGTGCCGGGGTCAGACTCACTGACTGGATATCGGTGGCAGCGCCGGGGTCAGACTCACTGACCGGATATCGGTGGCTGCCCGGCGTCGGATATCGGTGGTTTATTCTTAGGATTGTTCACTCTTTATCGTGTCTCAGTTTTTGCCTTTTGACTATAACAAACCAAAGAAAGAGACGGCTTTCGAAGAGCGATGTTTTGAACACGCGATGATCTCTTTGGTGATCGGCCAGGAAATGTAGATTATAATGATTTGCAGAAATTATTCTTATTATTCATGAAATTTCAAAGAACCGACGTTGTCTAAACAATAAGAAAAACAATCTGTAAATGTTCATATGTGGTCGTGCGGATGACAGAACCGCACATGTGTTTCTTCTTTCCCATTTCTGTGACTATAAATATCTATCTACACCCCCAAACTACACGTACCGTCCTGCAGCCCCCCGACAGTGAGGGGGAATCATTAGTGCGGAGCCAATTAGTATCAGTGACAAGAAGAAGAGGAGGAAAGTCCATAAAGTAACGTCCAAATCAGCCATTATCAGAACCAGACTCTACACGTTTCATCTCTGTATTATGGACATGGGCAAAGCTGTGGGGTGAGGTGGTTACAGCCTAGGACTGGTCAGGAGCAGGGCAAGAGTGGCAGCCCAGACATCCTCCCCTTTAGATGTACTTCTGAGAACAGGGTCAGCTAGGAGCCCCCAGTATAAGGATCAGACTAGTTACCCTGATGGCCCTTATTCCGTCACTACCATCCTGTTCCATAACCCTTCATTCATTATAGCCACCCTTGATAAAAAGTATCTACCGAACATATCCATCTAACAATTATCGATCTATTAACCTGCAGAATTAATATCTACCATCCATACCTCAATTTGTATATCTATCTCATTATATATTTCATATCTATAATTCTACCTATTCCATCCATACATGCATCTATCATCTCTTCTATCTAATCTATCTATCTCTATTATCTATCACATATCTATCTTACATCGTAATACTAATAGCTCACCTCCATCACAGGACATATCTATTATCAATTTATCATTCTATCCGTCTATTATTCCATCCATCCATCCATCCATCCATCCATCCATCCATCCATCCATCCATCTATCCATCCATTTATCTATCATCTCTTCTACAGTATCTATCATCTATGTATTCATCTATTGATCTATGTATCTGTCTGCCCATCTATCATTCTATTATTCCATCAATCCGTCCATCCATTCCTCTGTCATCACATCTATTTATTATCTATCTATCTATCTATATCTATCTATCTATCATGTATCTACTCATCTATATCTATTGATCTATCTACCTGTCATTCATCTATCAATCTATCTGTATAACTTCATATGTATCCATCCATTTATTATTCTATCTATTGATCCATCTACCTGTCTAGCTATCACATATCTAATCTATCTTTCATCCTCATACTAAAATCTCACCTTCATCACATATCTCTCTATCCATCCATCATTATATCCGTCTATCATTCTATTGTTCTATCTATCACATATTTATCCATCTATCTATCTTCATATCTATCTATCCGTCCATCTATCATTTTGTTTATCAATCTATGATACTAATATCTCCCCTTCATCACATATATCTCTGTGCATCCATGATTCTATCCATCCATCTATCATTCTATCTATAGTTCTGTCGATCACATATCTATCTATTCATCTTTTTGTCTTCTTCATATCTATCGTCTATTTGTTTCATCATGATACTAATATCATGTATCTATCCATCTATGCATGTATCATTGTATCTATTGATGTATCTATCCATCTATGCATGTAACATTGTATCTATTGATGTATCTCCCCTTCATCACACAGATACAGTAGGATGTTGGTGTTATTGATATAATGGTGCGGTGAGTGATGAATTTATGGAGGGGCGGGACGCTCTCCACCATCTGGTTAATGAACGCCTAATTCTTTATCTCTGCCGCTCTCCTCTAGCGTTAAATGTGGCCCTTCTCTGTCCCTTAGTAATGTCATATCCACGTTTGCTCTTTCAATCTCTCCTTCTGTCTCTCTCCTGCCTTCATTTCCTTCTGTGTATCCACAAACAGGTTTAATTGTTTTACTACAGCGTTTATTATAAGAGAATGGGACGGCGGAGCGCACATTATCCGCGCCTCAAGAGGCTTCCACTATAGGCCGTAACCCAACCGGAAGATCCGAGCGGGAGAAGCCATGGTACCGGTGTGTAACCAATTACAGAATAATATTGTCATAAGGTATTAGGAGAGGAGAACTCAGGTCCAGACTGTGCTTTATCACACGCCAGGCTCCCAATGGGGAGAGGGGAGTCAGTCACCGCCAGGCACCTGTCAGATACCGCCCCCAACTGATCATCAAGGGAGAGTAAAGCCCCGTCACACATAGCGAGATCACTCATATGTCACAGGTTTTGTGACCTCGCTATGTGTGACACGCAGCAGCGACCGGTTCCCCGCTGTGAGATCGCCCATCGTCTCGGAATGTCCTGGATCATTTTTTGATGGTCGGGCTCCCACTTGTCAGCATGCATCGCTGTGTTTGACGCCTCATTGGCGACTCGTAACTCATCCACGCAGGTGTGAGTTATAAGACTAGCTGCTGTGTGACCCAACGACCGCCGAGGTCGCTATACGGGTCGCCGTACCGTTGCTGCGTCCACGTAGCGACGTTCCAGCGATCCCTACCAGGTCATATCATTGTCGGGATTGCTGGAACGTCACCAGGTGTGATGGTATCCTTAGAAGGTTCCCGTATCCAATACATGGTCGGAGGATAGTGTCACAGGACAATCAGGAGGTCTCCATACACATTAGATGGTCGGGGGGATAGTGTCTCAGGACAGTCAGGAGGTCTCCATACACATTAGATGGTCGGGGGGATAGTGTCTCAGGACAGTCAGGAGGTCTCCATACACATTAGATGGTCGGGGGATAGTGTCTCAGGAGAGTCAGGAGGTCTCCATACACATTAGATGGTCGGGGGATAGTGTCACAGGATAGTCAGGAGGTCTCCATACACATTAGATGGTCGGGGGATAGTGTCACAGGATAGTCAGGAGGTCTCCATACACATTAGATGGTCGGGGGATAGTGTCACAGGACAGTCAGGAGGTCTCCATACACATTAGAGGGTCGGGGGATAGTGTCACAGGACAGTCAGGAGGTCTCCATACACAGTGTTGTAACTTAAAGCTTATGGACCCCGATGTGGTGAAAGCTCCAATGGGGCCCCCAATTATCACAAATCTTTAATAGCATTAGTCTTCCTATTGGCCAGAGGGACTTGTGGTTCCCCCAACCCTCGCGCCTCTTGTAGTCATGCCCCTGTTTCCGTTATATACTATCAGTATTGTCTCCTCTTCTACATCAGTGGTATGGAGTGATACAAAGTGATCGGCATTAACCCTTTGAAGCAGAGAAGGAGTTAATATTGTGTTCTATCAGATAAGCACATTGTACAGAGAACAAGTGATGAGCGTCCTCCTTCCTGACTAATAAAATACTTCCTGTGGATTCTCCTTTATGACCGATATCTATCACGAGGCTGAGAAATTTACGAGGACCCCTCTCGTTATTGCTCCGAGCTCCTCGAATTAAAACGATTTTTCATTTCCAAAAGTCTTGCGTTGTGTTGTTCCTAACAGCTCTCTCCTGCCCCCCGCTCCGCGCCGTATCGGTGCACAACGACACCCCGAAGACTTGATGTGTAATATCCTCAGAATAGGCATGAAACAGCTGCCGGAGAAGAGGGAGAGAGCCTCCGCCGCAATTACTGATCTGCGGAGCAATTAGAACTTCTACAACAATGGAGGAATCTTCTATCCGGATCAGATCATTTCCACAAGACGGGGGGGGGGGAGGGGGTCTGCACTTTTTTGGGCTTATGTAAATTTACTATAATTACTTATGTTTATGATGATATATTCCATACTGATGAATTATTGTTCATGGACCAAAAATACAACCAAACAATGTATCACGGCTCTTTTCTCTATAGCAGCTGACCCTATACAACAGTGTTCAGGGTCTGTGAGTATTATTTATGGTATGACACGTGAAAGAATTGTTATTTGCCTAATGGAAAATTATTTTAAGATGATATTTAATATTTTTATGAAGCTGAGAGACATATTGAAACGAAAGGATAAAGGTAGAGTTGCCCCCCATTGCCCTACGTTATATAACAGTAACCTAATTAGTAATTCCTACCTCGGAAGATCTCAAGCTCCAATGACCCCGAACTGCAATTTCTTGCAATTGTTACAGTATTATGTAATAAATAAAGCTACAAATCCATACGAAGAAGCAATCTGCAGACTATCGATTGGATATCGATTGGATAAGATACTGACTACTGCCAGGTACAACCGGGACACATGTGACTACTGCCAGGTACGACCGGGACACATGTGACTTCTGCCAGGTACGACCGGGACACATGTGACTACTGCCAGGTACAACCGTGACACATGTGACTTCTGCCAGGTACAACCGGGACACATGTGACTACTGCCAGGTACGACCGGGACACATGTGACTACTGCCAGGTACAACCGGGACACATGAGACTACTGCCAGGTACAACCGGGACACATGTGACTACTGCCAGGTACAACCAGGACACATGAGACTACTGCCAGGTACGACCGGGACACATGTGACTTCTGCCAGGTACGACCGGGACACATGTGACTTCTGCCAGGTACGACCGGGACACATGTGACTACTGCCAGGTACAACCGGGACACATGTGACTACTGCCAGGTACGACCGGGACACATGTGACTACTGTCAGGTTCGACCGGGACCATGTGACTACTGCCAGGTACGACCAGGACACTTGTGACTACTGCCAGGTACAACCAGGACACATGTGACTACTGCCAGGTACGACCGGGACACATGTGACTACGGCCAGGTACGACCGGGACACATGTGACTACTGCCAGGTACGACCGGGACACAATGACTACTGCCAGGTACGAACAACACACATGTGACTACTGTCAGGTACAACCAGGACACATGATTACTGCCAGGTACAACCAGGACACATGTGACTACTGCCAGGTACAACCAGGACACATGAGACTGCTGCCAGGTACAACTGGGACACATGTGATTACTGCCAGGTACAACCAGGACACATGTGACTACTGCCAGGTACAACCAGGACACATGAGACTGCTGCCAGGTACAACCGGGACACATGTGACTACTGCCAGGTACAACCAGGACACATGTGACTACTGCCAGGTACAACCGGACACATGTGACTACTGCCAGGTACGAACAACACACATGTGACTACTGCCAGGTACAACCAGGACACATGTGACTACTGCCAGGTACGACCGGGACACATGTGACTACTGCCAGGTATGACCGGACACATGTGACTACTGCCAGGTACAACCAGGACACATGTGACTACTGCCAGGTACGACCGGGACACATGTGACTACTGCCAGGTATGACCGGGACACATGTGACTACTGCCAGGTACGACCGAGACACATGTGACTACTGCCAGGTACAACCAGGACACATGTGACAACTGCCAGGTACGACCGGGACACATGTGACTACTGCCAGGTACGACCGGACACATGTGACTACTGCCAGGTACGACCGAGACACATGTGACTACTGCCAGGTATGACCGGGACACATGTGACTACTGCCAGGTACAACCAGGACACATGTGACTACTGCCAGGTACGACCGGGACACATGTGACTACTGCCAGGTACGAACAACACACATGTGACTACTGCCAGGTACAACCAGGACACATGTGACTACTGCCAGGTACGACCGGGACACATGTGACTACTGCCAGGTATGACCAGGACACATGTGACTACTGCCAGGTACGAACAACACACATGTGACTACTGCCAGGTACAACCAGGACACATGTGACTACTGCCACGTACGACCGGGACACATGTGACTACTGCCAGGTACGTCCGGGACACATGTGACTACTGCCTGGTACAACCGGGACACATGTGACTACTGCCAGGTACGACCAGGACACATGTGACTACTGCCAGGTACAACCGGGACACATGTGACTACTGCCAGGTACGACCGGGACACATGTGACTACTGCCAGGTACAACCAGGACACATGTGACTACTGCCAGGTACAACCGGGACACATGTGACTACTGCCAGGTACGACCAGGACACATGTGACTACTGCCTGGTACAACCGGACACATGTGACTACTGCCAGGTACGACCAGGACACATGTGACTACTGCCAGGTACAATCGGGACACATGTGACTACTGCCAGGTACAACCGGGACACATGTGACTACTGCCAGGTACGACCAGGACACATGTGACTACTGCCAGGTACAACCGGGACACATGTGACTACTGCCAGGTACAACCGGGACACATGTGACTACTGCCAGGTACGACCAGGACACATGTACTACTGCCAGGTACAACCGGACACATGTGACTACTGCCAGGTACACCGGGACACATGTGACTACTGCCTGGTACAACCGGGACACATGTGACTACTGCCAGGTACGACCGGGACACATGTGACTACTCGCCAGGTACAACCAGGACACATGTGACTACTGCCAGGTACAACCGGGACACATGTGACTACTGCCAGGTACGACCAGGACACATGTGTACTACTGCCTTGGTACAACCGGGACACATGTGACTACTGCCAGGTACGACCAGGACACATGTGACTACTGCCAGGTACAACCGGGACACATGTGACTACTGCCAGGTACACCGGACACATGTGACTACTGCCAGGTACGACCAGGACACATGTGACTACTGCCAGGTACAACCGGGACACATGTGACTACTGCCAGGTAAATGAATGTATTGTAAGCGCTTGCCATTTAAAATCTGCAAATAACGGCAGTGTGACCGTAGCCACAAAGGCCCTTATGCTCGAGTCACACTCGTTTGTGTGCACAATTGCTTGTTCCGGGCACCCGAGCGTGGCAGTGCTCAGTCTTCACTAACTACGGCACATCTAGCGGGGTTTTCCTATGTAGCGGCTTCGCTGTCAGTTTTGCATTGATTCCACAACTTTTAACTACTTCTTGGTCTCCAAACCCAAAAAAGAAGTAATAAAATACTAAACATTTGCACGGCAATGTGGCTTCTACATTGCTGTGTATTATGTTCTTTTTTTGGGGAGTTTTTCTGGCGCTTTGTCATGTGGGATCCAGGCAGAATCCACCTGTAATAACTGTGTGCACTTATTAATATGATCCTTACTGGAAGCAGAATCACATCTCTAAGGCCTCGTTCTCACAATGAAAGGTTTGTGCATTGTCTCTGCTGAGGAAAACCCTTTCTACCCCATATACTGTAGGTTATACACAACAAGGGAAACATAGAGGGGACAAATACAGCGGGGGGGTCCTGCTCATAGCAGGAGAGGTGACCTCCTATACTCACCTGCGGCTGTGCCCTGATCTCCCTACTGTCCCTATACAAATTCTTTCACACCATCAGGATGTTAACGACCCTGATGTTAACCCTAAGTAGGGAAATGGCAGGCATGAGCACTAGTCCCAACCACTGAACTACAATCAACAAGAAGGGAAGGAAAGACAGACGAGGAATAGCAAACAACTTCACACCTGCTGCCACACTCCTAGGCAGCAGATGACTTGGTAACGATCAGCTCTATAGAGTACAGGCCCCGTTACACACTACGATATCGTAAATTTTGGTGACATTGTAGCGATGTTGAAATTACATCGTTGCGTGTGACACATATCAACGATCAATGACGAGTTGGTTGATCGTTGATTGTTGATTTATGGCCAGGACCATAAATCTATCGTTGGTCACCCGCTGGCCAGCATCAGCACATGTGACAGCGAAGGACCAATGATGGGAGCTGGTAGCCATGGTAAACAGCGGGTAACTAAGCGCCGTGCTCTGCTTAGTTACCTGCTGTTTACCATGGTTACCAGCGTCCCTGATCGCTGTTGAGTCTGCCTAAGTGACAGCTCACCAACGATCAGTTCACGATGTCCCAGTGATCCAAGCCAGATGGCATCCTTGGTGGGATCGCTGGGACATTGAAGCGTGCAACGGGGCCTTACTACCTACACCTCAGGTAGCCAGGCCAGGAATGAGTTCAATCACCAGCAAGGAATGCTAAATCATGTGACCATATAAATGAGAGGGAGTGAACACAAAGCAGCCACACCTGAGAAGAGAACTAAAGAGTATTACAGCAACAGAAACTGACATTAACTCCTACACTCCTACAAAGAGGAGATGCCATGTTGTACAATGAGGTTACATATAGGATTGGGCACAATAAGGCGCTGGTAATCCGGGGATCTGGTGTGGGCTGTGTGTGTACAGGTGCCTCTGATCCTCATCCCAAACACAGATGCAGATAAAGCCTTATCACATGTGCTGTTTGCAGAGCACTTCTGGCCTTTCACTCCCACTTTGCCTCTTCTCTCCTACTTATCTTTCCTATTTAAATATCCCATAATTGAGGCCAGAAGACAGTAAAGCCTCCCGTCAACGCGCCTCGCCTCCTCTCCATAGCGGTCTGGATAGAGATTGTGGATCTGGATCTGTTTAGTGTACTGGATCCAAGATGTGACTGGTATAAGTGCAATACGAACAACACGGCTGCCGTTAACGGGTCCATGGGCCTTGTGCACACTGTGCGTTTATTAGGTGTTTTTGATGCATTTTTCTGCCAGGAGATGCAGATTTGGCGCAAAAATAAATCTTCAGGTCGCATCTCAGATACATGAAAAATGCCAAATTCACGTACCAAAAACACATCAAAAATGCATTTTTCCTATGAGATGCAGAAATTTCAGTACAAATCCACAACGTGCGACCAGGTGAGTCATGGGAGATGCATGCAGCTTGCATAAGTGTGTCTCTGCCCTGAATGAAAATCTTTCTCATTCACCTGAATGGGGTTTTGTTTTAGATGAATGATACAAAACATTTCGCCATAAAAGTGAGCGTCTCATGACATAAAGGTGTAGCAAGGAGGATTGTTCATGAAACAGGAATTTTATTCAAGCATTTTAAGTGTTTTTTAAGTCATGTTGGTGCCTCATGACTTTCCTCAGAATGCTGAGTGTGACCGCGGCCATGTCCTCTGCTCACTTTATTCCTATTATCAGCTGTGTCATCAAATTATTATTACTATTGCACCATTTATTCCATGTGAAGAGGTAACCAGAGTACACATCGGGTTACAAAGCACAGTGCGCTGGTAACCAGAGTACACATCGGGTTACTAAGCACAGTGCGCTGGTAACCAGAGTACACACCGGGGTTACTAAGCACAGCGCGCTGGTAACCAGAGTACACACCGGGTTACAAAGCACAGTGCGCTGGTAACCAGGGTACACATCAGCTAACTAAGCACAGTGTGCTCGTAACCAGGGTACACATCAGGTTACAAGGCACAGTGCGCTGGTAACCAGAGTACACATTGGGTTACTAATCACAGCGCGCTGGTAACCAGGGTACACATCGGATTACTAAGCACAGTGTGCTCGTAACCAGGGTACACATCGGGTTACTAAGCACAGTGCGCTGGTAACCAGGGTACACATCGGATTACTAAGCACAGTGCGCTCGTAACCAGGGTACACATCGGGTTACTAAGCACAGCGCGCTGGTAACCAGGGTACACATCGGATTACTAAGCACAGTGTGCTCGTAACCAGGGTACACATCGGGTTACTAAGCACAGTGCGCTGGTAACCAGGGTACACATCGGATTACTAAGCACAGTGTGCTCGTAACCAGGGTACACATCGGATTACTAAGCACAGTGTGCTCGTAACCAGTGTACACATCGGGTTACTAAGCACAGCGCAGTCCCGCTTACCCCAGCCTATCAGAATACAGTAGCGGGACCTTGACACCGTGGAAAAGAATAGTTTATATTCTTTTCCACGGTGTCGAGGTTGTTACACGGGGCGCTGGGGAATCGCTGAGGAGATCTGCCTGTTTGACAGCTCACCAGCGACCACACAGCGATGTTCCAACAATCTCGGCCATGTCGGATCGTTGGCGGAATCGCTGGAACATCGCTACATGTAACGTGGCCTTAAGGTTTTGTGAAAAACAATTGGACCGCATCTGGATGACGCGTGTGGCCCGATTTTTATGGACTGACTGAATAGAGATGATCAATGATAGTTTTCCTCTGTCACTTCCACTCCTGGCTTTGGCATAGAAACATTGATGGTGAATACTGAGGTGTGAGTGAGGCCTTACAGAGTACACAGGCGCGCTCTCTTGTATGACGTAAAATAATCGTTCGGCCGACAGCTATCTAAAGTGCATGGGGGGATTTATTACATCGGGCTTCAGCTTGAGTGATGATCTAGTAAATTCCCCCTTATATGAGGCACCAAATTGTAGATTTCTCACAACCTTCTGAATATGGCACCTCATATGGGGGCTCATGGAGTGTAGCAGAGCCCTGGGATCTTGCATGTATAGGGATGGTTGACTGTATTGGTGGCTCATGGAGTGTAATAGAGCTCTATGTCTCGCACTTAGGAATGGTTGACTGTATTGGTGGCTCATGGAGTGTGATAGAGCTCTAGGATCCCGCATGTATAGGGATGGTTGACTGTATTGGTTGCTCATGGTGTGATAGAGCTCTATATCTCGCACTAGGATGTTGACTGTATGGTGCTCATGGTGTAATAGAGCTCTATATCTCGCACTTAGGGATGGTTGACTGTATTGGTGGCTCATGGACTGTAGCAGAGCCCTAGGATCCCGCATGTATAGGGATGGCCGACTGTATCGGGGGCTCATTGGTCTCGGTGACTACCGGCAGTTGTTTTTGATGCATTTATTGGAATATAATATTATTATGTGATGGAATTTTACTGGCGGTATTAAAAGCGCATTAATCCCAGATCCTCTCCCCACCTCTCCATAGCGCCCACATTGCTGCACGCTGCGGCCGTCGTAACCAAGGCGTCTAATTCACACCCAGTGTGTGCGGAGGGGTTGCTAAGTGAGATTAAACCCTTTCCTTGGACTTAATCCCTCCAGCTCCCGTGTCACTGAAAGCTATTTGAATTCCTTGCTCTTGTTTGATAGTAAACAGCGGCGTGAATACACAACACAGAGGGGAACGGACCCCCACATCTCTAATCCTCTACACCTCCCCATCCTTGGAATATTTTTTAAGGTTGCTATAGCATTGAGTGGTGCAATGGTATGCACTTAAAAAAAAAAAAAATCCCACTGAGTCTTAGCCGGAAAAAATAAGCAACGGATTAGGGTTTAAGGACAAAAGGAGGAATGGAGGCGGAAAGGGTTAACTGCATGGCGGCCAACTCTTTCAACTCAAGGTATAGCGAGATCCCAATTCCCTGTGGAGCTTTTACCCAAAATGTGAGTCCTATAGAGAACAAGGCTCCTGGCTAATTTTTTGTATATAGATTGTGTAGCTGTAACTATAGGTAAATGCGCCACCGCCGCCACACCGCCGCCGTCATTAATAAATGTGGCTCCCAACGGAGGTGACCCTTAACCCAAGGAACATGCCCCATCATTAGGAGCCCTCCACCGTGTGCTTCTAGTGGGACTGACCTATTAGCCCATTAATCATCGGCGTTATTAGCCGGGTCAATTTAGCCCTTCGAGTTTCTGACCCATTAAACATGTTGGCTCGTTTGCGGTAACGTGGGCCCGACCCTTTAACCTATTAAACATGTCGCCAGCATTCGGTCACTTCTTCTTTACGTGTGGACAGTTCAATGAGAATCCACTAAAGAACCGTCCCCCATTAAGTCTCCGCAGCGGGGACACGAGCATCTGCTGGTAGCAATTGTCCCCACCGGGGCATATATTAAACCTGTCCGGAGCCTTCTGTTAAATGTCATTTTGGCCATAAAAATGTAACAATGACAGAGGGAGGAGACGGCTCCCCTCTTCCTTCTGAGTATTAATAATTTACAGCGCTGATGAGTTTCTGGAGGAAAGCGATCGGACTCCTGGAGGGCGAACATTAATGCCCGGTATTTACGCTGCTCCTCTTGCCAATCAGCGGCTAATTTGCTCGTCTCAACGTCTTCCAAATTATTCCTTTATGTGATCGTGTTTTTTTACGGGGTTTTTTTTGTTTCTTTTTGTATGGATACGTCCAACGTGTACAATGTTTTCTTAGAATTTAGTGTGAATTTAATCATTTAACATCTATTTTTAGGACGTTCATCTTTAAAAAAAAATAATAATCTCTCAGTTATTCCTTTGGTAAAGAAAATATTTAGTTGAATTTTAGTTACGACTATTATTGGTGACGCCGTTTCGTCCTGTTGTTACAGTCGAGTCCTGAATGGCTGATTTGATACATTTGCAGTGATACATCTCATACTAAATATTTAAATAAAAGGCAGATGGGTAATAGTGGTGATGAGCGGATATGTTCACCACTACTCGGTATCCGCTCGAATATTAAAGGGATTGTCCACTACTAGGACAACTCCTTCTGAATCGACTTGCTACCCACAACTATAATAATAGACTATGGAATCACCTTCGATGCAGCCGGCCTTCCAGCGCTGCCAGACAGTAACCACTGTGACAGCACATGAGCCTCGTGTCCAATCACTGCCAACTTCCTTCTCTCTGGTCCAATCACTGCCAGCTTCCTATTCTCCACATCCAATCACCACTAGCTTCCTATTCTCCACATCCAATCACCGCTAGCTTCCTATTCTCCACATCCAATCACCGCTAGCTTCCTATTATCCACTCCAATCACCACTAGCTTCCTATTCTCCACATCCAATCACCGCTAGCTTCCTATTATCCACGTCCAATCACTGCCAGCTTCCTATTCTCCACATCCAATCACCACTAGCTTCCTATTCTCCACATCCAATCACCGCTAGCTTCCTATTATCCACGTCCAATCACTACTAGCTTCCTATTATCCGCGTCCAATCACCACTAGCTTCCTATTCTCCACATCCAATCACCGCTAGCTTCCTATTATCCGCGTCCAATCACCACTAGCTTCCTATTCTCCAGTCCAATCACCGCTAGCTTCCTATTCTCCACGTCCAATCACCGCAGCTTCCTATTCTCCACGTCCAATCACTGCCAGCTTCCTATTCTCCACGTCCAATCACCGCTAGCTTCCTATTATCCACGTCCAATCACCACTAGCTTCCTATTATCCACATCCAATCACCGCTAGCTTCCTATTGTCCACGTCCAATCACCACTAGCTTCCTATTCTCCACGTCCAATCACCACTAGCTTCCTATTATCTGCGTCCAATCACCGCTAGCTTCCTATTATCCGCGTCCAATCACCGCTAGCTTCCTATTCTCCACGTCCAATCACCGCTAGCTTCCTATTCTCCACGTCCAATCACCACTAGCTTCCTACTCTCCACGTCCAATCACTGCTAGCTTCCTAATATCCACATCCAATCACCGCTAGCTTCCTATTCTCCATGTCCAATCACTGCTAGCTTCCTATTATCCACGTCCAATCACTGCTAGCTTCCTATTATCTACATCCAATCACTGCTAGCTTTCTATTCTCCATGTCCAATCACCGCTAGCTTCTTTCTCTTCGCGTCCAATCACTGCTGACTTCCTTCTCTCCATCTACAATCACCACTAGCTTCCTATTAGCCGCATCCAATCGCCGCTAGCTTCCTATTATCTGCGTCCAATCACCACTAGCTTCCTATTCTCCACGTCCAATCACCGCTAGCTTCCTATTATCCACATCCAATCACCGCTAGCTTCCTATTCTCCACGTCCAATCACTGCTAGCTTCCTATTATCCACATCCAATCACCACTAGCTTCCTATTCTCCACGTCCAATCACTGCTAGCTTCCTATTCTCCATGTCCAATCACCACTAGCTTCCTATTCTCCATGTCCAATCACCGCTAGCTTCTTTCTCTTCGCGTCCAATCACTGCTGACTTCCTTCTCTCCATCTACAATCACCACCAGCTTCCTATTCTCTATGTCCTATCATTGCCGTCTTCCTATTCTTCGCGTTCAATCACTGCCGGCTTCCTTCTCCCCACCTTTGGACATAGTTGCCATCAACAGGAAGCGCAGCAATGTCCAATGATGATGTGAAGCCATCGGTGATTGGATGTGGAGAGGAGAAAACCGGCAGTGATTGTAGTTGGAGAGGATTAAGCCAACGTTGATTGGATATGAAGAGGATGAAGCCGGCATTGATTAGATGTGGAGAGGAGGAAGTCATCAGTGATTGGATGTGGAGATTAGGAAGCGAGCAGTGATTGGATGGGGAGAGGAGGAAGCAGGCGGTGATTGGATGGGAAGAGGAGGAAGCCGGCGGTGATTGGATGCTGAGAGGAGGAAGCCAGTGGTGATTGGATGCTGAGAGGAGGAAGCCAGTGGTGATTGGATTGATGAGAGGAGGAAGCCGGTGGTGATTGGATGCAGAGAGGAGGAAGCCGGTGGTGATTGGATGCAGAGAGGAGGAAGCCGGTGGTGATTGGATGCTGAAAGGAGGAAGCCAGTGGTGATTGGATACAGAGAGGAGGAAGCCGGTGGTGATTGGATGCAGAGAGGAGGAAGCCGGTGGTGATTGGATGCTGAAAGGAGGAAGCCGATGGTGATTGGATACAGAGAGGAGGAAGCCGGTGGTGATTGGATGCTGAAAGGAGGAAGCCGATGGTGATTGGATACAGAGAAGAGGAAGCCGGTGGTGATTGAATACAGAGAGGAGGAAGCCGGTGGTGATTGGACGTAGAGAGGAGGAAGCCGGTGGTGATTGGATGCAGAGAGGAGGAAGCCGGTGGTGATTGAATACAGAGAGGAGGAAGCCGGTGGTGATTGGACGTAGAGAGGAGGAAGCTGGTGGTGATTGGATACAGAGAAGAGGAAGCCAGTGGTGATTGAATACAGAGAGGAGGAAGCCGGCGGTGATTGAATGCTGAGAGGAGGAAGCCGGTGGTGATTGGATGCTGAAAGGAGGAAGCCGGTGGTGATTGGATACAGAGAAGAGGAAGCCAGTGGTGATTGAATACAGAGAGGAGGAAGCCGGTGGTGATTGGATGCTGAGAGGAGGAAGCCGGTGGTGATTGGACATGGGGTTTGCGTGATGTCACAATGTCACATGAGCCCCGAGCCGTGGTTATAAACAGAGTTGGAATGGTGGCAGCACCAGAGGTGAGTGCATGGTTTATTATTTTAATTTCAGGAACAGGATTCATTAGAGCTTGACCTAGTAATTCACAACTCCTTTAAGGTATTTGAGATATTTGTAACTCGTTGAGTATTTTAGTCCTCACCTTGTGAGATTCGGGTGCCCCATTCTGCATGTTTGGCGCTTGATTTTCAGCCAATAAACATGCGGGATTGTCTGCCAATCATGGTAATACTGTAGCCATCTTTGCTACTGGCTTTACTGTGATTGGCCAGCCGCATCAAATCTATATAAGACCCGCTAATGCCATCTTGTACCGGAATATTACAAGCTATTTGATTGAAATAAACCAAATCTGAATCACTAGCTAATATGGATTCTAGAAGGACTGCAATGGTGGCCATATTGGTTGCCACCCTGCTTTCCTGTATGAGCGGTACAGCTAAAAGCTGGATCAAATGTTGAACATTATGTTAAACTTGATAAAAAAAATGGAATATTCCAGATTCTGAAGGGTCGACAGTTTGGACCAACAGCGAGGTTGAACCATTGGTCCGAACCGGACACGCTCCCATCGGGGGGCACCGGGGCACTGAAGATGGCCAACTTCACAGTAACATGTGTAAGCACACACTCCGCCATGGGGACTGGACACTATTATATACAGAAGATGTCACTGGTAATCCAGATGGCAGAACTATCATAAAGATCCCTCTGTTCTTGAGACGTTTTTAACAAGAGATGTATAGCAAATTACTTATTTTTGCAATTGTATCCATTTACCGAGATGAGACAACCCCTTTATGGACTCGTGATATTTTTACAATCCGATTCTGTTAAAAAATAATCCAAAAACAACTAAGTCTCCCAGTGATCAGCTACCGGTAGGATGTGAACAACCTGACTGCAAGTGTTACTTTCTCCTACAGCTCCCCCGCAGGGCAAACGAAGCATTACACTGAAATCAATATCCTGTCTATGTAATACGTGGACGTGCCGGATCCTTCAGAGATACCTGTGTAGACGTTATACTTTCCAGGTAATTTTATGGACGTTGTAAATAAGAGATGGCGTAAGAGGGAATTTGCTAATCTGTTTAGTATATGTTTTAGAATAAGATAAAATTACAAAAAAATAATAATTCCAACGACGACCAAAGTCGTTTTACTGGAAGATCACAAACATCTTCCTTTCTAGAGTTGAGCGGATCCTGACAGAGAGCTGAAGGACTGGCATGGGAAATGGTGTTTGCTTTCCTATGTAGCGCAAGGTTATCCTAAGGACAAGGAAAGACAGAATAAAACAAAATACACAGAGGAAGCTGGCAGGCGCTACAAAGAATAACACAAGTCTCAGTCAATAAGATGCATTGTGGGAACTACGAGGAACATATATAGACGTCTATGACCCGGCAGAGCCGTTCCTACTAAACCTCCTGACATTCCCAATCTGCCTTTTCCATGACACCTGGACCCTAAAACATAGGGACGAGTTCACCCGTTCTGATACTGCGCCCAGTTTCAATTGCTATATCCGTGTCACGTTGGACTAAGGATGTATCCGGCTACCGTGTGTGAGACCGGCGCACTACGTAAAACAAATTGGGAGACACTAGGGGGGACAAATACAGCGGAGGGCACTGCTCATAGGAAATGGGGAAGAGATGACCTCATGCACTCTCCTACTGTCCCTATAGGGGTTTATTCACCTCGTCGCCGAGCTGGATGCCTAGTCCCGCGCTGACCCTGATGTTAGCCCTCAATAGGGAGATAGCTGGCGGGAGCACTAGTCCCAACCACTGCAATAATAACAGCAAGAGGGAAGAGGAGACAGACATGGAACAACAAACTACTTCACACCTGCTGCCATGCTCCTTGGCAGCAGACGGCTTGGCAGTCGTCAACTCTCCAGAGAACCTGCTTCCCTCAGGAAGCTTGGCCAGGAATAAGTTCAATTACTAGCAAAGCATGCTGGTACCATGTGACCATATAAAGGGAATGAGAGTGATCACAGAGTAGCCACGCCTGGACAAAGAACTAGCTAGCTTGCTAGCAACAGTAACTGACATTAACTCCTAAACTACCAAAGGAAAGACAAACGATATGAGGTTTTAAAACAGGAGTGAGACACGGGTCCCAAAACCGTCACAAGTCTCAAAGTAAGAGAGGCCATCGTGACACTCCATCATGGATGTGCATGAATATGAATAGACCTGATAGAGATCCTAAAATGAGCCAGCTTAAAGTTGTCCATCGTGGGTGTTAAATAGTTGAGGAGGAGTTGGTAAATCTTCTAATTTGGAAACACACTGACTTCTCTACGTCCCCATTGGACCTTTTATGTGAATATTTACCAACTCCTTCTCAATCATTTGATGATCACGTTGGACTCTCCGACCTGTTGTGTTGCAGCCATCTTTGCCTCTTACACTGTTGTATTGGTCACACAGATTTACAAGGTGAGCACTTGTTGTATTCCCTAACCTAAACGTTTTTACTAGATTAGAACCCATAAGACTTATATTGTTCACCCGACCTCCATCTTCGTTTAGTTGGCTATTTGTTGTTAGTGTCAAGATAGTGTTGGAAAGTCAAGAAGGAAAGCTCCAAAATGGGAACGCTACTCAATGCAAAGAAGACAAAGATACTGACGAATGCCAGGTATGACCGGGACACATGTGACTACTGCCAGGTACGACCGGGACACATGTGACTACTGCCAGGTACGACCAGGATACATGTGACTACTGCCAGGTACGACCTGCACACATGTGATTACAGCCAGGTACGACCGGGACACATGTGACTACTGCCAGTTACGACCGGGACACATGTGACTACTGCCAGGTACGACTGGGACACGTGTGAGATGGAAGACGACGAAATAGAAATGGTAAAAACTTCATCGTTTTTAGAATGATCACTCAAGATGCAGCGATGACTCCGGAAGTCAATAGGAGAAAAGCTATGGGAAAATCAGTAATGAAGTCAGTAGACGAGGTCTTCATATCATGGAACATTTCACTGGTGATGAAGACACGGCTTCGTACATAGTCTGGTCTATTCTGTAGTAACATTTCACTGGTGATGAAGACACGGCTCTACATAGTCTGGTCTATTCTGTAGTAACATTTCACTGGTGATGGAGACACGGCTCGTACATAGTCTGGTCTATTCTGTAGTAACATTTCACTGGTGATGAAGACACGGCTCGTACATAGTCTGGTCTATTCTGTAGTAACATTTCACTGGTGATGAAGACACAGCTCGTACATAGTCTGGTCTATTCTGTAGTAACATTTCACTGGTGATGGAGACACGGCTCGTACATAGTCTGGTCTATTCTGTAGTCACATGTCACTGGTGATGGAGACACGGCTCGTACATAGTCTGGTCTATTCTGTAGTAACATTTCACTGGTGATGGAGACACGGCTCGTACATAGTCTGGTCTATTCTGTAGTAACATTTCACTGGTGATGAAGGCACGGCTCGTACATAGTTTGGTCTATTCTGTAGTAACATTTCACAGGTGATGGAGACATGGCTCATACATAGTCTGGTCTATTCTGTAGTAACATTTCACTGGTGATGGAGACACGGCTTGTACATAGTCTGGTCTATTCTGTAGTAACATTTCACTGGTGATGAAGACACGGCTCGTACATAGTCTGGTCTATTCTGTAGTAACATTTCACTGGTGATGGAGACACGGCTTGTACATAGTCTGGTCTATTCTGTAGTAACATTTCACTGGTGATGAAGACACGGCTCGTACATAGTCTGGTCTATTCTGTAGTTACATTTCACTGGTGATGGAGACACGGCTCGTACATAGTCTGGTCTATTCTGTAGTAACATTTCACTGGTGATAGAGACACGGCTCGTACATAGTCTGGTCTATTCTGTAGTTACGTTTCACTGGTGATGGAGACATGGCTCGTACATAGTCTGGTCTATTGTGTAGTAACATTTCACTGGTGATGGAGACATGGCCCGTACATAGTCTGGTCTATTGTGTAGTAACATTTCACTGGTGATGGAGACATGGCTCGTACATAGTCTGGTCTATTCTGTAGTAACATTTCACTGGTAATGAAGACACGGCTTGTACATAGTCTGATCTATTCTGTAGTAACATTTCACTGGTGATGAAGACACGGCTCGTACATAGTCTGGTCTATTCTGTAGTAACATTTCACTGGTAATGAAGACACGGCTTGTACATAGTCTGGTCTATTCTGTAGTAACATTTCACTGGTGATGGAGACACGGCTCGTACATAGTCTGGTCTATTCTGTAGTTACATTTCACTGGTGATGGAGACACGGCTCGTACATAGTCTGGTCTATTCTGTAGTAACATTTCACTGGTGATGGAGACACGGCTCGTACATAGTCTGATCTATTCTGTAGTAACATTTCACTGGTGATGGAGACACGGCTCATACATAGTCTGGTCTATTCTGTAGTAACACATGGAAGTGACACCTGGATGATAAAGGAACAAGACAGAAGAAGAATCAACACCTTCATAATGTGGAGCTGGAGAAGGATGATATCAATATTATGGATGGCAAGAATCAACCAGACGTCACTGGAAGGAAGATCAGCAAGATACACCTTGTCTACACATCGTACGAAGAGAGAAATCACTGGAGAAGACATCATGGCGGGAAGAATAGAAGGAACAAGGAGAAGAGGAAGACCAGCAACATGATGGCTTGATACTGTCTAGATAATGGCGGAGAAGACCCTGGTGAACCTATCTAGGCTTAAAGAAGAACCTGGTGGACCCATCTAGGCTTGGAGAAGACCCTGTGGACCTATCTAGGCTTGGAGAAGACCCTGGTGGACCTATCTAGGCTTGGAGAAGACCCTGGTGGACCTATCTAGGCTGCACAAGATCAGTCTTCCTACAGAGTGTTTATCCATCAAGTTGCCAAGGCACGAGATGGATCCTAGTTTTTGTAGTGACTAGCTTCACATTCTATGTCACAACCTTGCTGCTGTCACATTTCCTTCAGGGCACTCTACTCACTCGTATTGCACAGGTGTGACTACTAAAGTCACAACGTAGCTGAAGAGGTAGATGTTATCCCGGTGCCTTTGGTGGTTGAAGGGCCACCAGGGGATTATATGCCCTGCATAGTAGGTTGGTTATATTAGAGATTTTGCATTGGGGCATTGAAACTTCAATTCAGGCCTCTGATGATGTGTAGATTTGTTACTTCAATACATGAGGATCGATCAACATCACAAAAAGTAAAGATAATGACAAGTTTTATTATTATTTAGGGTGTAAGCCTCCGCTGGAGATGGCGCTTAACCACGTGGCCTCATCGCCGGTAGACAATTCGCCGGTAGATGTCAATTTTATATTAAACTCTACGTGGATCGTTCCCGGCTCTTCCCGTCCATCACATTGTTTGTTTTGTTGTTTTTTTTCCGCCGCTATTTAATATCCCACTTTCCAATTTAGAGTATAAATAATTGGAGCAGCCTCATAAAAACCGCCCGTGCCCACGTCCCCAGAGCCACGTAAAAGTCTTCTTTTAAATGCTCCTTAATCACCGCCCCGTTATAAAATTACCATAGTAATGAGCTTTAAATGGAGCCTCCTTGATTTTTAATTAAGCTCCCAGCAGGTTACAGAATGAATAAATATATAAATGTATAAAACAGATTATTGAAGAATAGAATGCGGCGCTCCTCCGCTCCGGAATATAACCCGCGCCGCGCCACCAGGTGCCATAAAATAACTCACACCGGTGACGATCCGCACAATGCCGCCTTGTAGGCAACATAAACATGAATATTTTACCTTTAGTGCAATGTACAGCAATAATATCGAAAAAATAATCAATATTAATAACCAAGCGCCAATAAACGGCACAGAAGCGGCTTCTGGATACCGGCACCTCGCTCTCACGGCATCTCAGCTCCATCGCCGGCATCTCGGCTCCTATGTTGTATTGGGTCATATGGGATTCAGAGTTGATTCCTCAGATTAAGTCCTTCAGCTGGACCATGGATCTGTTGAGTTTTCCCATGAGGACAACCTTGTAAAGATATAGGGCATATAATGGCCATAACAGTGTTAGAGATTTCCTTCATATATGCAAGACAGAGAGCCTGATTCCAGCAACTTATCACTTAATGGTATGCCTGGTGCAGTTTTGATAGAATCCTGTTTTATCCAATGTAATGTAACCGAACTAAGTTCTGGGCTGTGTATAACCCCCCCACACCACTGATTGGCAGCTGTGTATAACCCTGCCCACACCACTGATTGCAGTTTTCATATATAATCCCGCCCACACCACTGATTGACAGTTTTCACATATAACCCACCCACACCACTGATTGGCAGCTTCGCCTTATACCCGCCCACACCAATGATTGCAGCTTTTAGTGTATAACCCCCCCACACCACTGTTTGGGCAGTTTCGCCTATACCCCCGCCCACACCACTGTTTGCAGCTTATTAGTGTATACAACCACCAATCCACTGATTGGCAGCTCCTACATATAGCCACCCCACACCCTGATCGGCTTTCTCAGAATAAACCTGCACAACTACATTGGCAGCTTCCTTATCTTTAACCCACCCACACCACTGTTTTGCAGCTTTCCCATATAACCCTGACTACACCACTGATTGGCAGCTTTCTGTATATAACCCCACCCACACCACTGATTGGCAGCTTCATGTGTTCACCGTGCAAACTGTCAATCAGTGGTGGGGGGCGGGGTTATACAGATTAGCCTGCCTTTTTTGGATGTAAGAAGTAGTTCTCTACTGATAATCTCCTGCTGATAAAACACTGATTGTTTTAAAACTAAAGCACACAGCCTAATAAGTGACACATCACTGGAATCAGGCTATCAGCTGCTCTCAGCTTAAATACCATAAACCTGCTGACAGACTCCCTTTACCATGACAATACATTGCTTTCTCACTTATTTGCCCACTTCTTCCAAAAATAGATACGTTGTCCAAAAAGTCAAAGTCATTACTATTGTTATTTATTTATAGGGGACAACAATTTACTTATTTACTGCCATAACCATTTCACCCCCTCTCATTCCTGTCTTCACCTCACTTGATCTGCAGTATTCCATGTCATGTTGGGTATATATATATGTGGCACATCAGATGTTGCTTATACCAGCCTGAAGAAGAGACCTGAGTTTTTCCTCCTAGCTGCTATTTGTCACCATCTATTCAGTTCTCCATTACAATGTATCAACCCCTGAGGACCTCAGATTCTAATATTTTTTTCACTAATATTCTGGTGATAAATTGAAGTTTTACTTTCTAGGCAAAAATTTCTGCATATGAAATAATATAATTTTGGTACAAAAAGTGTATTCCAAACTTGGCATTGTCAAGAAGAGCGAGGAGCAGAGAACATGGGAATGGAGCCTCCTCACGGTAATGCCGCCATCTCAGATCTACTCTATGGACTCCTTCAGGTCTTGTTGGAAGATGACACTACCTATCGGGAGACCTCCTCATCCTCTCACTCCTCTGAGTTGCCTCAAAGATGTGTATAACTATGCAGGACGGACTGGCTCACAGGAGAACCAGAAAATCCTCCGGTGGGCCTCTCTGCAGTAATCTGTCACTTATCCCCCAACATGACCAGTAGTTGGCACAATACACTTGTTTCACTACGTAGAGATAAAGGAATCATCTCATTCATCTTATAAACTACCCAGTAGATTATTATATAGAAGCAGAGAGAAATGAAGGCTTGGACTGGCCGGCAGGGGGCAGGGGAATCTCCTGGTGGGCCTCTCTACAGTAATCTGTCACTTACCCCCAACATGATCAGTATTGGCATAATGACTTATTACTGTAAAATAGGATCATCGCTCTATCAGATATATTATAGGATAACTCAAGGACAATTTCTATCGGTATTGGTTTTGACATTATACAGAGGTAAATGAAGGCTTGGACTGGCTGGCAGGAGAGCCGGGGAATCTCCCGGTGGGCCCCTCTACAGTAATATGTCTCTTATCACCTAACATGATCAGTAGTTGGCACAATACACTTGTTTCACTGTGTAGAGATAAAGGAATCCTCTCCTCATTCATTGTACAATCTACCCAGGATATTATTATATAGAAGCAGAGGTAAATTTGTGATGTAATGTTTCCATGTAGTTATCAGTGGCCCCCGGAGTCAATGTTTACTGGTAGGCCCCCGCCGCCTGATGCTGCAACCCTGACTCCTGGGTATAAGATGGACTTGCCCATAGAGCGCAGAACAGAATTGCAAACCACTAGGATAATGCTGAATCCACATAAGGAACAGATAACCTGGGTCCAGATAGACACGTCGCTGTCAACCAGGACTGTACAAAGTATAAAATAAAAACATATTGAGGGCTGCGGAGAATTTGGCAACAAATAAGGAAACATATATCAACCTTGATCATTAACTGCTAATACTTCTCTCTCTAAGCAACGCACAACAGATTCCAAGTCATTCTGGGGTAACGTCAGGGCTCCGCGCCGGGGGAATGTGTTTATTCAGATGTGTGTTCTGCATGAGAAACCATCAAAACCAAGTGCTGAGTATAGAAACCACCCACTAAATACAAGAGGAGCCAAAGCACAAAAGCCTCTCCTATGTGTAGAACAATAATAATCATGTGGATGGAAGTACAAGGGTATAATGTGTGCAGGGTTCAAGCCATAGAGAGAGAGATACATAGATAAACAGAATAGATACAAAGAACGAAAATGTGAAACGTATACAAAGAAATAGATACATAGCAAACCTAAATACAAAATAGATACAAAGAACTAGAGGAAGGATGGAAGATGGATGGATAGATGGATGGAAGGATGATGGATGGAAGTATGGATGGATGGATGGATGGAAGGATGGATGGAAGGATGAGATGGATGAAGGATGGATGGATGGAAGGATGGAAGGATGGATGGATGGAAGGATGGATGGATGGATGGATGGATGGAAGATGGATGATGGAAGGATGGATGGATAGATGGAAGGATGGATGGATGGAAGGATGGATGGATGGAAGGATGGATGGATGGAAGGATGGATGGATGGAAGGATGGATGGATGGATAGATGGATGGATGGATGGATGGATGGATGGATGGATGGAAGGATGGATGGATGGAAGGATGGATGGATGGAAGGATGGATGGATGGATGGATGGATGGATGGAAGGATGGATGGATGGATGGATGGAAGGATGGATGGATGGAAGGATGGATGGATGGATGGAAGGATGGAAGGATGGATGGATGGAAGGATGGATGGATGGATGGATGAGTCATTGGATGGATGGATGGATGAATGATTGGTTGGATGGATGGATGAAAAGATGTACTGTAAGATATATAGAATGAGAGAAAAGAAAAGAAGAGTAAGAAGGAAAAAAAAACAGATAATAAATGGAAGTAGATATTTAAGTAGAGAAAGGAAGAGAAATAAAGATAATATGAAAAAGATAACCGTACAGGTAGAAACAAAGAGTGAAAAAGAAAATACAAAACTACACCAAGAAACAGATCATAGATATATGGAGATACATAGAACAAGAGTAAAGAAAGTAGTCTACCTTCTTTTTTTCTTCCTTCTGTCTCTTACCTTCTTTTCTCTTGTTCTAAATATCCCTGCATCTATCTTTATTCAGATATCTATCCTCTATTTCTTTGTATGTGTTTAGTATTTTCTTTTTTCTTTCATTCTATTTCATATTTTCTCTTCCTTTCTTTCTTCCTCTACATTATGTCTATCTAGATCTATTACCCGTCTATGTAGTCTATCTTCTTTCCTTTCTTCCTTCTATCTCTTAGTTTCTTTTCTCTCGTTCTATATATCCCCACACCTCACTTTATCCAGATATCCATCATTATTTCTTTGTATATGTTTTGTATTTTCTTTTCTTTCATTCTATCTATTTCACATTTTCTCTTCCTTTCTTTCTTCCTCTTCTATTATCTTAGTAGAGAAAGAAAAAAGGTAAACAAAATATGAAATAGGTAGAATGAAAGAAAAGAAAATACAAAACCTACACAAAGAAATAATGATGGATATCTGGATAAAGAGAGATGTAGGGATACAGAGAATGAGAGAAAAGAAGGTTAATAGATAGAAGGAAGAAAAGAAAGAAGCAAGACCAGATAGATGGATAATAGATGTAGATAGTTATTTAAGTAGAGGAAGAAAGAAAACATGAGTGATAAGGCCCAGTCACACACAGATAATTGTGCAGATATTGTTCACAGATCTCTGGTTGCAGTGAATCATGGACACATTGTTCTATTTTGTTGCCGTGTACAAATGTAACAATGTGTCCATGATTTCACTGCAACCAGAGATCTGTGGCCAATATCTGCACAATTATCTGTGTGTGTAACTGGGCCTTTAGATACATAGATGCAATAGATAGATAGATACATAGATGGACAGATACATAGATGGATAGATAGATAGATAGATAGATAGATAGATAGATAGATAGATAGATAGAAACATAGATGGATGAATAGATGGATGAATACATAGATACATAGATGAATAGATGAATGGATAGATGGATAGATACACACACAAATGGATACATACATGGATAGATAGACATAGATAAAATAGAAGACAGTTAACAGGATGCAGATAGTAAATGAGCCATATAGACACATCTTCCATTGTCCAGATTTGCTCTTTGATGAGGAGGATGATGGGCATTATCAGCTCTTTGATGAGGTGAATGATGGGCATTATCTGCTCTTTGATGAGGTGGATGATGGGCATTATCTGCTCTTTGATGAGGTGGATGATGGGCATTATCTGCTCTTTGATGAGTGGATGATGGGTATTATCAGCTCTTTGATGAGGTGAATGATGGGCATTATCAGCTCTTTGATGAGGTGAATGATGGGCATTATCAGCTCTTTGATGAGGTGGATGATGGGCATTATCAGCTCTTTGATGAGGTGAATGATGGGCATTATCTGCTCTTTGATGAGGTGGATGATGGGCATTATCTGCTCTTTGATGAGGTGGATGATGGGCATTATCTACTCTTTGGTGAGGTGCATGATGGGCATTATCTGCTCTTTGATGAGGTGGATGATGGGCATTATCTGCTCTTTGATGAGGTGGATGATGGGCATTATCTGCCTCTTGATGAGTGGATGATGGGCATTATCTGCTCTTTGATGAGGTGGATGATGGGCATTATCAGCTCTTTGATGAGGTGGATGATGGGCATTATCTGCTCTTAGATGAGGTGGATGATGGGCATTATCTGCACTTTGATGAGGTGGATGTGGGCATTATTCTACTCTTTGGTGAGGTGCATGATGGGCATTATCTGCTCTTTGATGAGGTGGATGATGGCATTATCTGCTCTTTGATGAGGTGGGATGATGGGCATTATCTGCTCTTTGATTGAGTGGATGATGGGCATTATCTGCTCTTTGATGAGGTGGATGATGGGATTATCTACTCTTTGGTGAGGTGCATGATGGCATTATCTGCTCTTTGATGAGGTGATTGATGGCATTATCTGCTCTTTGATGAGGTGGATGATGGGCATTATCTGCTCTTTGATGAGGTGGATGAATGGGCATTACTGCTCTTAGATGAGGGGGATGATGGGCATTTATCTGCTCTTTGATGAGGTGATGATGGGCATTATCTGCTCTTTGATGAGGTGGATGATGGGCATTATCACTCTTTGGTGAGGTGCATGATGGCATTATCTGCTCTTTGATGAGGTGGATGATGGGCATTATCTACTCTTTGGTGACGTGCATGATGGCATTATCTCTCTTTGATGAGGTGGATGATGGGCATTTATCTGCTCTTGATGAGGTGGATGATGGCAATATCTGTCTTTGATGAGGTGGATGATGGGCATTATCTGCTCTTTGATGAGGGTATGATGGCATTATCAGCTCTTTGATGAGGTGGATGATGGGCATTATTGCTCTTAGAGAGGTGGATGATGGGCATTATCTGCTCTTAGATGAGGTGGATGATGGACATTATCAGCTCTTTGATGAGGTGGATGATGGGCAATATCAGCTCTTTGATGAGGTGGATGATGGGCATTATCTGCTCTTTTGATGAGGTGGATGATGGCATTATCTACTCTTTGGTGAGGTGCATGATGGGCATATATCTGCTCTTTGATGAGGTGGATGATGGGCATTATCTGCTCTTTGATGAGGTGATGATGGGCCTTATCTGCTCTTTGATAGGTGGATGATGGGCATTATCTGCTCTTTGAATGAGGTGGATGATGAGCATTATCTGCTCTTAATGAGGTGGATGATGGCATTATCTGCTCTTTGATGAGGTGGATGATGGGCATTATATGCACTTTGATGAGGTGTATGATGGGCATTATCTGCTCTTTGATGAGGTGGATGATGGGCATTATCTGCTCTTTGATGAGGTGGATGATGGGCATTATATGCACTTTGATGAGGTGGATGATGGGTATTATCTGCTCTTTGATGAGGTGGATGATGGGCATTATCTGCTCTTTGATGAGGTGGATGATGGGCATTATCTGCTCTTTGATGAGGTGGATGATGGCATTATCTGCTCTTTGATGAGGTGGATGATGGGCATTATCTGCTCTTTGATGAGGTGGATGATGGGCATTTTCTGCTCTTTGATGAGGTGGATGATGGGCATTATCTGCTCTTTGATGAGGTGGATGATGGGCATTATCTGCTCTTTGATGAGGTGGATGATGGGCATTATCTGCTCTTTGATGAGGTGGATGATGGGCATTATCTGCTCTTTGATGAGGTGGATGATGGGCATTATCTGCTCTTTGATGAGGTGGATGATGGGCATTATCTGCTCTTTGATGAGGTGGATGATGAGCATTATCTGCTCTTAGATGAGGTGGATGATGGGCATTATCTGCTCTTTGATGAGGTGGATGATGGGCATTATCTGCTCTTTGATGAGGTGGATGATGGGCATTATCTGCTCTTTGATGAGGTGGATGATGGGCATTATCTGCTCTTTGATGAGGTGGATGATGGGCATTATCTGCTCTTTGATGAGGTGGATGATGGGCATTATCTGCTCTTTGATGAGGTGGATGATGGGCATTATCTGCTCTTTGATGAGGTGGATGATGGGCATTATCAGCTCTTTGATGAGGTGGATGATGGGCATTATCTGCTCTTTGATGAGGTGGATGATGGGCATTATCTGCTCTTTGATGAGGTGGATGATGGGCATTATCTGCTCTTTGATGAGGTGGATGATGGGCATTATCTGCTCTTTGATGAGGTGGATGATGGGCATTATCTACTCTTTGATGAGGTGGATGATGGGCATTATCTGCTCTTTGATGAGGTGGATGATGGGCATTTTCTGCTCTTTGATGAGGTGGATGATGGGCATTATCTGCTCTTTGATGAGGTGGATGATGGGCATTATCTGCTCTGTGATGAGGTGGATGATGGGCATTATCTGCTCTTTGATGAGGTGGATGATGGGCATTATCTGCTCTTTGATGAGGTGGATGATGGGCATTATCTGCTCTTTGATGAGGTGGATGATGGGCATTATCTGCTCTTTGATGAGGTGGATGATGGGCATTATCAGCTCTTTGATGAGGTGGATGATGGGCATTATCTGCTCTTTGATGAGGTGGATGATGGGCATTATCTGCTCTTTGATGAGGTGGATGATGGGCATTATCTGCTCTTTGATGAGGTGGATGATGGGCCTTATCTGCTCTTTGATGAGGTGGATGATGGGCATTATCTGCTCTTTGATGAGGTGGATGATGAGCATTATCTGCTCTTAGATGAGGTGGATGATGGGCATTATCTGCTCTTTGATGAGGTGGATGATGGGCATTATATGCACTTTGATGAGGTGTATGATGGGCATTATCTGCTCTTTGATGAGGTGGATGATGGGCATTATCTGCTCTTTGATGAGGTGGATGATGGGCATTATATGCACTTTGATGAGGTGGATGATGGGTATTATCTGCTCTTTGATGAGGTGGATTGATGGGCATTATCTGCTCTTTGATGAGGTGGATGATGGGCATTATCTGCTCTTTGATGAGGTGGATGATGGGCATTATCTGCTCTTTGATGAGGTGGATGATGGGCATTATCTGCTCTTTGATGAGGTGGATGATGGGCATTTTCTGCTCTTTGATGAGGTGGATGATGGGCATTATCTGCTCTTTGATGAGGTGGATGATGGGCATTATCTGCTCTTTGATGAGGTGGATGATGGGCATTATCTGCTCTTTGATGAGGTGGATGATGGGCATTATCTGCTCTTTGATGAGGTGGATGATGGGCATTATCTGCTCTTTGATGAGGTGGATGATGGGCATTATCTGCTCTTTGATGAGGTGGATGATGAGCATTATCTGCTCTTAGATGTGGTGGATGATGGGCATTATCTGCTCTTTGATGAGGTGGATGATGGGCATTATCTGCTCTTTGATGAGGTGGATGATGGGCATTATCTGCTCTTTGATGAGGTGGATGATGGGCATTATCTGCTCTTTGATGAGGTGGATGATGGGCATTATCTGCTCTTTGATGAGGTGGATGATGGGCATTATCTGCTCTTTGATGAGGTGGATGATGGGCATTATCTGCTCTTTGATGAGGTGGATGATGGGCATTATCAGCTCTTTGATGAGGTGGATGATGGGCATTATCTGCTCTTTGATGAGGTGGATGATGGGCATTATCTGCTCTTTGATGAGGTGGATGATGGGCATTATCTGCTCTTTCATGAGGTGGATGATGGGCATTTTCTGCTCTTTGATGAGGTGGATGATGGGCATTATCTGCTCTTTGATGAGGTGGATGATGGGCATTATCTGCTCTTTGATGAGGTGGATGATGGGCATTATCTGCTCTTTGATGAGGTGGATGATGGGCATTATCTGCTCTTTGATGAGGTGGATGATGGGCATTATCTGCTCTTTGATGAGGTGGATGATGGGCATTATCTGCTCTTTGATGAGGTGGATGATGGGCATTATCTGCTCTTTGATGAGGTGGATGATGGGCATTATCTGCTCTTTGATGAGGTGGATGATGGGCATTATCTGCTCTTTGATGAGGTGGATGATGGGCATTATCTGCTCTTTGATGAGGTGGATGATGGGCATTATCAGCTCTTTGATGAGGTGGATGATGGGCATTATCTGCTCTTTGATGAGGTGGATGATGGGCATTATCTGCTCTTTGATGAGGTGGATGATGGGCATTATCAGCACTTTGATGAGGTGGATGATGGGCATTATCTGCTCTTTGATGAGGAGGATGATGGGCATTATCTGCTCTTTGATGAGGAGGATGATGGGCATTATATACACTTTGATGAGGTGGATGATGGGTATTATCTGCTCTTTGATGAGGTGGATGATGGGCATTATCAGCTCTTTGATGAGGTGGATGATGGGCATTATCTGCTCTTTGATGAGGTGGATGATGGGCATTATCTGCTCTTTGATGAGGTGGATGATGGGCATTATCAGCACTTTGATGAGGTGGATGATGGGCATTATCTGCTCTTTGATGAGGAGGATGATGGGCATTATCTGCTCTTTGATGAGGAGGATGATGGGCATTATATACACTTTGATGAGGTGGATGATGGGCATTATCTGCTCTTTGATGAGGTGTATGATGGGCATTATCTGCTCTTTGATGAGGTGTATGATGGGCATTATCTGCTCTTTGATGAGGTGGATGATGGGTATTATCTGCTCTTTGATGAGGTGGATGATGGGCATTATCAGCTCTTTGATGAGGTGGATGATGGGCATTATCTGCTCTTTGATGAGGTGGATGATGGGTATTATCTGCTCTTTGATGAGGTGGATGATGGGCATTATCTGCTCTTTGATGAGGTGGATGATGGGCATTATCTGCTCTTTGATGAGGTGGATGATGGGCATTATCTGCTCTTTGATGAGGTGGATGATGGGTATTATGACCTTTACACCTCCCTCCACTCCCTCGTGTTCGGGGTCTGATCTCCTCCAGCTGCGGAGCCGCTTTCTTCCACTTTATCAAATTATTTGATTTCATTGAATAAAATCCAGAAGCTTTTTCACATCTAAATAAAATAAAAAGAAGAAAAGAGGGAGAGAAACTCCAGGACTTTTGCTTCCTTTCTGCTGATTCAGCTCCGATGTTAAATGTGAACAGATGGGGCCATTTGTGTCTCATAGATACAAGAGGGAAGAAATAAGGAAACGCACCAAGATGGCGAGCGCGGGATCCGCTGTCTGCACACACGGATCTCCTCTCACTATATTACCCCTGATTGGAGGACAAATGATTTAATGAGTCAGGAAATAAAAATTCCCCTTTAAATGTGGAGAAAGAGGGGGAGCGGGCGGGGGGACGGGGGGGACGGGATGGGGGGGAAAATGGTTTTGTCTGCTTTTTCTCATCGGTAACACTTCTGCATTAACTGTTTCCTCGCTGGAAGAGCAAATAAATATTAGCGACCACCCAGATTGACGTGCCGGCTAACCTTTGGCATTCTCCTATTAATCCTGATTATATATCGTGTTATACGTAAGATTTAAAATACTCTCGATACATCAAATATGACTTTATCAATCTACGGTTACTTTATCAGGCATTATAGTGTTTATGGTCTATTTATTTATAATCCATCGTTTATTAGTAAACATGAGCACAAGTGACAAGGAGAGAGATATGAAGGTTGTACAGGCTTTACCTCTCAATGTAGCTTCTTACTGGAGAGATACATTGTAGCATTTCACTGTTAGAGCCGGAGTGAACACTTGCACGTTTTGGTGTCCTGCAGACGGTGGAGAGCGCCGCTTCTCCGAGCCAAAAGAGGGAGAACCAACAAACAACAGCACTAAAGTCATGAGACATAGGACAACTAAGCAGAATGTATGGAGCCTTGTACTGCTCTGATTATGGTATAGCATTGTGCAGGAGATGCAATCACACCCGGGCCCCGGAGCCTAGGGGGCCCCAAAAGTCCTATAGAAAAAGACTAATACTATTAAAGATTTGCAATAATTGAAGCTTTCGGGGCCCCTGAGCTTCAAGTTACTCCACTGATGATTCTTTTGCCACAACATATAGCAGCAGAATATCAGGTATCCAAAGTTGTTACTTTTACAGTTTCTTGTACAATAATAATAATAATAATAATAATAAAATACAAAGTTGTCACCCATCCATAGGACATACTTGCTGTCCACTGCAGATCCCTCCACTCCTGGGACCCAAACTAATCCCTAACTGAACGATAGCTGTGTATGTGCATCACTACTTCATCCATTCACTATGGCAGAGGCTTAACTTGATCACTATCTGCGTATGCTCACCATCACTCATTCACTATGGTAGAGGCTTAACTTGATCATTATCTGCGCATGCTCACCATCACTCATTCACTATGGCAGAGGCTTAACTTGATCATTATCTGCGTATGCTCACCATCACTTATTCACTATGGTAGAGGCTTAACTTGATCATTACCTGCGCATGCTTACCATCACTCATTCACTATGGTAGAGGCGTAACTTGATCATTATCTGCGTATGCTCACCATCACTCCATTCACCATGGTAGAGGCTTAATTTGATCATTATCTGGGTATGCTCACCATCACTCATTCACTATGGTAGAGGCTTTACTTGACAATGAGAAGACATCACATTTTCTCTCTTTTTGGCGTGTGGTATACCTATAGGGGGAGAGATTAATTGCACCAAGGCCCTGGTGGCCTGATGGTCCCCCACATTCCTCTACCTCATAAGGAGGCTCCTATATTCTATATAGCACAAGAGAGATCGGGGTCTTGTTCTAGATATTCCATTGAGCCCTGGAATTGGGAAGAAGTTTTTTTGGTGTCTCTTGCATGTTTCCGGTGTTGGTGTCTCTTGCATGTTTCCGATGTTGGTGTCTCTTGCATGTTTCCGGTGTTGGTGTGTCTCTTGCATGTTTCCGGTGTTGGTGTCTCTTGCATGTTTCCGGTGGTTGGTTGTCTCTTGCATGTTTCCGGTGTTGGTGTCTCTTACATGTTTCCGGTGTTTTTTTTGGTGTTGTGCTCTTGCATGTTTCCGGTGTTGGTGTCTCTTGCATGTTTCCGATGTTGGTGTCTCTTGCATGTTTCCGGTGTTGGTGTCTCTTGCATGTTTCCGGTGTTGGTGTCTCTTGCATGTTTCCGGTGTAGGTGTCTCTTGCATGTTTCCGGTGTTGGTGTCTCTTGCATGTTTCTGGTGTTGGTGTCGCTTGCATGTTTCTGGTGTTGGTGTCTCTTCCATGTTTCCGGTGTTGGTGTCTCTTGCATGTTTCCGGTGTTGGTGTCTCTTACATGTTTCCGGTGTTGGTGTCTCTTGCATGTTTCCGGTGTTGGTGTCTCTTGTATGTTTCCTGATGTTGGTGTCTCTTGCATGTTTCCGGTGTTGGTGTCTCTTGCATGTTTCCGGTGTTGGTGTCTCTTGCATGTTTCTGGTGTTGGTGTCTCTTCCATGTTTCCGTGTTGGTGTCTCTTGCATGTTTCCGGTGTTGGTGTCTCTTGCATGTTTCCGGTGTTGGTGTCTCTTCCATGTTTCCGGTGTTGGTGTCTCTTGCATGTTTCCGGTGTTGGTGTCTCTTGCATGTTTCCGGTGTTAGTGTCTCTTGCATGTTTCGGTTGTTGGTGTCTCTTGCATGTTGCCAGGGTTGGTGTCTCTTGCATGTTTCCGGTGTTGGTGTCTCTTGCATGTTGCCAGGGTTGGTGTCTCTTGCATGTTTCCGGTGTAGGTGTCTCTTGCATGTTTCCGGTGTTGGTGTCTCTTGCATGTTTCCGGTGTTGGTGTCTCTTGCATGTTGCCAGGGTTGGTGTCTCTTGCATGTTTCCGGTGTTGGTGTCTCTTGCATGTTTCCGGTGTTGGTGTCTCTTGCATGTTTCCAGTGTTTGGTGTCTCTTGCATGTTCCAGGTGTTGGTGTCTCTTGCATGTTTCCGGTGTTGGTGTCTCTTGCATGTTTCCGGTGTTGGTGTCTCTTGCATGTTTCCGGTGTTAGTGTCTCTTGCATGTTTCCGGTGTTGGTGTCTCTTGCATGTTGCCAGGGTTGGTGTCTCTTGCATGTTTCCGGTGTTGGTGTCTCTTGCATGTTGCCAGGGTTGGTGTCTCTTGCATGTTTCCGGTGTGGTGTCTCTTGCATGTTTCCGGTGGTTTTGTGTCTCTTGCATGTTTCCGGTGTTGGTGTCTCTTGCATGTTGCCAGGGTTGGTGTCTCTTGCATGTTTCCGGTGTTGGTGTCTCTTGCATGTTTCCGGTGTTGGTGTCTCTTGCCATGTTTCCGGTGTTGGTGTCTCTTGCATGTTTCCGGTGTGGTGTCTCTTGCATGTTTCCGGTGTTGGTGTCTCTTGCATGTTTCCGGTGTTGGTGTCTCTTGCATGTTTCCGGTGTTGGTGTCTCTTGCATGTTTCCGGTGTTGGTGTCTCTTGCATGTTCCGGTGTTGGTGTCTCTTGCATGTTTCCGGTGTTGGTGTCTCTTGCATGTTTCCGGTGTTGGTGTCTCTTGCATGTTTCGGTGTTGGTGTCTCTTGCATGTTTCCGGTGTTGGTGTCTCTTGCATGTTTCGGTGTTGGTGTCTCTTGCATGTTTCGGTGTTGGTGTCTCTTGCATGTTTCCGGTGTAAGTGTCTCTTGCATGTTTCCGGTGTTGGTGTCTCTTGCATGTTTCCGGTGTTGGTGTCTCTTGCATGTTTCCGGTGTAGGTGTCTCTTGTATGTTTCCAGTGTAGGTGTCTCTTGCATGTTGCCAGGGTTGGTGTCTCTTGCATGTTTCCGGTGTAGGTGTCTCTTCCATGTTGCCAGGATTGGTGTCTCTTGCATGTTACCTGCCCTTTTGGTTACTCTTTTTACCTCTCTTTATCCTCTTGTCTGTTATTTCCACCTTTGTCACTAAACCATCATCTATTAACTCGCCGTCCAGCTGTTTAAACACTGCGATCCTGAGACAATGTGATGTGTTTGTCAAATCCTCCAAAGAAAGAGGCAGACGATCAAAACCTACAGACTGCGGCGGTGCTACAATCCCAGGTCTCATCACCTGTATTATGTATATACAATGACACGCGGCCGTCATCCGAGACATTTACAAGCCGTATCTACGACACCTTGTATCATATACAGCTCCATATACGAGGCGGCACGTAGACCATTGTGTCACCCGGGGCTTATCTCGACTTACTTCCTTGCCTATAAATTGTTGAAAACCAAAAATTGCAGTTCCTATAATCGATATGACACTTTCCATTTTAGTGGAGGGTTAGATCTATTATTATTATTATTTATAGAGGAGACAGTAGGTTGGGTCTGCTCTGGTGTTGGTGGAGCACCAGGTCCAGTGGTGGTGGAGTTCCGGATCCAGTGGTGGTGGAGCACCAGGTCCAGTGGTGGTGGAGCACTGGGTTCAGTAGTGGTGGAGTTCCGGGTCCAGTAGTGGTGGAGCACCAGGTCCAGTGGTGGTGGAGCACTGGGTTCAGTAGTGGTGGAGTTCCGGGTCCAGTAGTGGTGGAACACCGGGTCCAGTGGTGCTGGAGCGCCGGGTCAAGTGGTATTGAGGCAGCACTGTGGTCATTGCAGGCTGTAGGCTGTTCTGGAGAGTTGGGTTTTCAGGCTCCGCTTGAAGGTTCTGAGTGTAGGGGACAGTCAGACGTTTTGGGGTGCAGAGTTCCAGGGAATGAGGGGTGCTCGGGCGAAGTCTTGCAGGCGGTTAGATGAGGAACATACAAGTGTGGAGGAGAGGAGGAGACAACGTTTCAGTGCTACAAATGCACCTTTCTCATTGTGTGTCACAAAATGGTGGTATATAACATGTTTCAGTGATTGCCATAATTAAAAAGTTTTTTCTCAATAATGCTTAAACTAGTGCAACATATACATTACAACAAATCAATTTCAATATATAAAGTGCAATAAAGTTTTCTAAAATGCAACTGTGCAATAATCACATATACAGTATATGTTATTTAGTTCACAATCCCTTAGTAGTGTTGATGTGCATCACCTGTGGAAGATAAAAAAGTTATACATTCAGTGACATCACCACACTTGCCGTCGCTACCATTACAGCTTCCTGGATCAGCTACTGCACGGGTGCGGCAAGACCGCACCCAATTGGTTCAATACCAGCGCATGTGCACTGTCAGTGAATTCCGTCGGCGCCATTTTGGAAATGGGCGAGCAGTGCCAATAGCACTATACCAAAAGATCTTATACACCAATAACTTCTAAATTCTCTCATATTCTGTTTTGTAGATAGATATTTCCAGAATCCGTCACTTCCTCAACCCTTAATCTACTAAACTACTAGTGCATGCCCTCATCATCTCCCATCTCGACTACTGCAACCTCCTCCTCTGTGGCCTCCCTGCTGACACTCTTGCACCTCTCCAGTCTGTCCTTAACTCTGCTGCCCGACTAATCTACCGCTCTCCTCGCTGCTCCTCCACTTCTCCCCTCTGTAGATTCCTCCACTGGATCCCAATTCACCAGCGTATCCAATTCACACTACTAACACTGACTTACAAACCCGTCCACAATCTGTCCCCCCATATATCTCTGAATTAATCTCCCGATATCATCCAACTTGTAATCACAGATCCTTCCAAGACCTCCTCCTTTCCTGCACACTTGTACGTTCCTCATCTAACCGCCTGCAAGACTTCACCCGAGCATCCCCCATCCTCTGGAATTCTGCACCCCAAAATGTCCAAATGTCCTCCACACTCGGAGCCTTCAAGCCTGAACCTGAAAACCCATCTCTTCAGAACAGCCTACAGCCTGCAATGACCATGGTGCCACCTCACCACCAATGGACCCGGTGTCCCACCACCACTGGACCCAGCACTCCATCACCACTGGACTCGGTGCCCCACCACTAGCCCCAGCGCTCCCCACCACTGACCCGCACCTCCACTGACCCAGTGCCCCCCTCCCCAGCGCTCCACCACACTGACCGGCACTCCATCATCACTGGACCCAGTGCCCCACCACTAGCCCCAGCGCTCCACCACCACTGGACCCGGCACTCCATCATCACTGGACCCAGTGCCCCACCACTAGCCCCAGCGCTCCACCACCACTGGACCCGGCACTCCATCATCACTGGACCCAGTGCCCCACCACTAGCCCCAGCGCTCCACCACCACTGGACCCGGCACTCCATCATCACTGGACCCAGTGCCCCACCACTAGCCCCAGCGCTCCACCACCACTGGACCCGGCACTCCATCATCACTGGACCCAGTGCCCCACCACTAGCCCCAGCGCTCCACCACCACTGGACCCGGCACTCCATCATCACTGGACCCAGTGCCCCACCACTAGCCCCAGCGTCCACCACCACTGGACCCGGCACTCCATCATCACTGGACCCAGTGCCCCACCACTAGCCCCAGCGCTCCACCACCACTGGACCCGGCACTCCATCATCACTGGACCCAGTGCCCCACCACTAGCCCCAGCGCTCCACCACCACTGGACCCGGCGCTCCACCACCACTATAGCCAGCACTCCACCACCACTGGACCCGGCACTCCATCACCACTGGACCCGGTGCCCCACCACTAGCCCCAGCGCTCCACCACCACTAGCCCCAGCGCTCCACCACCACTGGACCCGGTGCCCCACCACCACTAGACCCGGCGCTCCACCACCACTGGACCGGGCGCTCCACCACCACTATACCCGGCGCTCCACCACCTCCCGAGCAGACCCAACCTACTGTCTCTCCCCCCATTGCCCTACAGAATGTATCTCCTCTGTATCGGTCTGTCACTGTTAGTTTGATCATCGTATTTATAACTTATTTGTATGTATCCCTTTCTCATGTACAGACCATGGAATGAATGGCGCTCTATAAATAAATAATAATAATAATGATTAATTCACGGGTTAATGTTTTGTGCACATAGTCTTTGTAATAGGGTTCCCAGCAGCTCGCATTGTGTACAGTGACGTCCGCGTCTCCCCATCACCAGCTCGGCGTGTATACCATAAAACACAGACGTGATGACAGCCGCTGCTGCCCCTGATACTAACCATGTTTTTACTTAACATGCAAAGAGGCAGACAAACATTTATTACTGCCCTGTCCACAACACAGCCGTCGCCCCCCCCCCCCCGAACTGCTACCCCCGAATCCCGGAGACTCGGCCCATCATTCCTGAAAACATCCAGCATGGTATAATATCGCCTGTGACCAGTAATTAATACTCATACAGGATTGTCCATAGCCATGGGACATAGCGAAGACAATGCACCAAGGGGGTATATTAGGGAGCAGATCCCCCGACTGATCCCCAACGAGCGTCGCTAAGATAATTAGATAATGGAGAACAGATGCAAATAACCCAACAAACGAGCAAAACCTTGTAAAATGATTTTAAGGTTTGCTGAGAACCTTAAAATCATTTCCCACACATACAGAATGGACATGACAATGTATTCCAGTAATGCTAATCACCAGGTGATAAAGCCTTTAGTTTATGTAAACAATAGCACTCACACTGATAAGAGAGGCACAGTTGCTTTTTGTTTTTTAACCCTGCAGCACAGGATTGCATAGCAAAAATCTGCTGACAGATTCCTGGGGTCCCCAAAACACATCTGTGGAGAGAAAAACTTGATATAACACATTTTAATATGTCTAATCCTTATGTTGCCATTGACTCAGCGCAGACGAGTGTGTATAGGGAGGTGAGAGAGATACCGTAGCTGTTCAGTAGACTGGTATCTAAGATGTATGATTCCCCTCGGGTACTAAGGTCCAGGAATATTTGCCCTCCTATGCGGACGCCCTTGTGGTCACATCCAGTTAATGGTAGTCTGAAAGCAGCTTCACCTTCCCGGATCTGTCCCTCATAGCTGTGCATTCTCACAGATTATACAAAGTGATCTCCACCCTAATATAATGGCTCCAGCTCAGCATCTTAAGATCCCACAGAGCCGTCCACAATACTATATTCAGGAAATCTGGATACCATGCAAATGGCTGATATACCCCTTATTAAGTGTACTTGGACCTGGAAAATGAAGACATTTTTACATCAATTCCTATGGTAACCAACTCCGTGCTGACTTTCTTACTGGAAAGAATTGGAACAAGGGCCAGCGGCTCTGAGTAATCAGGACTCCAGCGTTACTGAACCCATCAGACAAAACGCCCAACATCCAGAGCAGGGAAATGTCAGAGGATTGTCAGATCCCACAAGGGTCAGCACCAAGACGATCCACAGGTCTGCACCTAAACCAAAAGCAAGACGATCCACAGGTCTGCACCCAAAACAAGACGATCCACAGGTCTGCACCCAAAACAAGACGATCCACAGGTCTGCACCCAAACCAAAAACAAGACGATCCACAGGTCTGCACCTAAACCAAAAGCAAGACGATCCACAGGTCTGCACCCAAACAAAAAACAAGACGATCCACAGGTCTGCACCCAAACCAAAAACAAGACGATCCACAGGTCTGCACCCAAAACAAGACAATCCACAGGTCTGCACCCAAACCAAAAACAAGACGATCCATAGGTCTGCACCCAAAACAAGACAATCCACAGGTCTGCACCCAAACCAAAAACAAGACAATCCATAGGTCTGCACCCAAACCAAAAACACGACGATCCACAGGTCTGCACCCAAACCAAAAACAAGACAATCCACAGGTCTGCACCCAAACCAAAAACAAGACGATCCATAGGTCTGCACCCAAATCAAAAGCAAGACGATCCACAGGTCTGCACCCAAACCAAAAACACGACGATCCACAGGTCTGCACCCAAACCAAAAACAAGACAATCCACAGGTCTGCACCCAAACCAAAAACAAGACGATCCACAGGTCTGCACCCAAACCAAAACAAGACGATCCACAGGTCTGCACCCAAAACAAGACGATCCACAGGTCTGCACCCAAAACAAGACGATCCACAGGTCTGCACCCAAACCAAAAGCAAGACGATCCACAGGTCTGCACCCAAACCAAAAACAAGACAATCCATAGGTCTGCACCCAAACCAAAAACACGACGATCCACAGGTCTGCACCCAAACCAAAAACAAGACAATCCACAGGTCTGCACCCAAACCAAAAACAAGACGATCCATAGGTCTGCACCCAAATCAAAAGCAAGACGATCCACAGGTCTGCACCCAAACCAAAAACACGACGATCCACAGGTCTGCACCCAAACCAAAAACAAGACAATCCACAGGTCTGCACCCAAACAAAAAACAAGACGATCCACAGGTCTGCACCCAAACCAAAACAAGACGATCCACAGGTCTGCACCCAAAACAAGACGATCCACAGGTCTGCACCCAAAACAAGACGATCCACAGGTCTGCACCCAAACCAAAAGCAAGACGATCCACAGGTCTGCACCCAAACCAAAAACAAGATGATCCACAGGTCTGCACCAAAAACAAGACGATCCACAGGTCTGCACCAAAAACAAGACGATCCATAGGTCTGCACCAAAAACAAGACGATCCACAGGTCTGCACCCAAACCAAAAGCAAGACGATCCACAGATCTGCACCAAAACAAGACGATCCACAGGTCTGCACCCAAAACTGAAACAAGACGATCCACGGGTCTGCACCCAAAACAAGACGATCCACATATCTGCACCCAAAACAAGACGATCCACAGGTCTGCACCCAAACCAAAAGCAAGACGATCCACAGATCTGCACCCAAAACAAGACGATCCACAGGTCTGCACCCAAAACTGAAACAAGACGATCCACAGGTCTGCACCCAAATGAAAAACAAGACGATCCACAGGTCTGCACCCAAACCAAAAACACGACGATCCACAGGTCTGCACCCAAACCAAAAACAAGACAATCCACAGGTCTGCACCCAAACCAAAAACAAGACGATCCATAGGTCTGCACCCAAATCAAAAGCAAGACGATCCACAGGTCTGCACCCAAATCAAAAGCAAGACGATCCACAGGTCTGCACCCAAAACAAGACGATCCACAGGTCTGCACCCAAAACAAGACGATCCACAGGTCTGCACCTAAACCAAAAGCAAGACGATCCACAGGTCTGCACCCAAAACAAGACGATCCACAGGTCTGCACCCAAAACAAGACGATCCACAGGTCTGCACCCAAAACAAGACGATCCACAGGTCTGCACCCAAACCAAAAACAAGACGATCCATAGGTCTGCACCCAAACCAAAAGCAAGACGTTCCACAGGTCTGTACCCAAAACAAGACGATCCACAGATCTGCACCCAAAACAAAAACAAGACGATCCACAGGCCTGCACCCAAAACAAAAGCAAGATGATCCACAGGTCTGCACCCAAAACAAGACGATCCACAGATCTGCACCCAAACAAAAGCAAGACGATCCACAGGTCTGCACCCAAACCAAAAACAAGATGATCCACAGGCCTGCACCCAAACCAAAAACAAGATGATCCAACAGGTCTAGCACCCAAACCAAAAACAAGACAATCCACAGGTCTGCACCCAAACCCAAAACAAGACGATCCACAGGTCTGCACCCAAAACAAGACGATCCACAGGTCTGCACCCAAAACAAGACGATCCACAGGTCTGCACCCAAAACAAGACGATCCACAGGTCTGCACCCAAAACAAGACGATTCACAGGTCTGCACCCAAAACAAGACAATCCACAGGTCTGCACTTAAAACTAAAAAGAGATGTTCTAACATCTTGTTGTAGCTTTTGCCTCTTCTCAACTGACTTTGCCCAGTGACGGGCAGTGCATGATGTCACTGCCATACGCCCCCAGTGTCTGGTGCCTTGACAGAACCTGCTGGCCTCTGATTGGCCGACAGCTTGTATTGCTGTGCAGGGACTAACAGGTCACTGTGATCCAGAACATTTTAGCTGAATGTGCATCCGAGGACGCACAGGCAGCTGAAATATGGACTGGCACCAGCAGGCTCCCTCCAGCCCTGGGCTCAGACACAGTCCCAACCTGCTACCGTATTACACCCCTGGGCCCAGGCGCAGTCCTCTGCTAATGTTATCATTTCACACCAGCAGTGCCTGGCCCTATTCTCCAAGGGCCACATGTCCCACTTGGTTCTAATATTTTAACATATATGGAATTGTTATATAGATAAAGCAACTAAATATATCACCTGTCCTCATCATTTATGGTAACCGTACCAAGCCTTTTACCCTGTTGTACTACATCATTTTCAGATTTTTTTTTCCAATTTTCCTCCAAAATGAATAATAATGTTTTAAAATCCCGATCGCCGTTACGCAACGCTCCCAATCTGTTTGACATTTGAGCCTCCACATCATAAAATCTGTGACCTAACTGTAGAAATGAAATCTTGGAAGGAGCTCAAACACTAAAGGATCGGAGAGCCTGAGCCCCGGGGAGTCATCCCATTCCCATTCGTATTTTTTCAGTCATTTCTGTTCCTAAAAACTGGCAGAGGAAATCCTTCTTATTGGTTTCATAACTGGAATCCGAGGGGTTAAACTCAGATTTCTTAAAACAAGAAGGAAAGTATCTCCCCGAGTCATGTCTGTTGTTCTTCTTCATTAAGGTCCCCAAAAACGCAGGCCTGACCTTATGAAACGCGCTGTAAAATCTGCTGCAATCGTCACCGGAGACCCCTGGGCTGCCATTTGCAGGTGACTTTGCTACATTCAGATGGTATAGAGAAATCACATAATTGCAGGCGGGGGCCGGACATGATCTCACGCACAAGAAAACGCATTTTACCGATATTTTCCCAGAAAATGTCTGAGGTTTGTAGCAAACTCTGCACAATCCCCATTGGCAACGCTTGCAAATTCCATCCCCGTCCAATGTGAGTTTTTGGCTGGGTCTGGAGCCGTTTGCTGCACACATGATAAGGGCATTAACAACAGCACAAATACGTTTGGATGGTGTAATTTGCACTAATGTGTCCTAGATTCCTGGTTTACATTGTACAACACAAAGGGGGGGAATTGGCCAAGTTAAAAAATGTTGGTTTATTGCCAAATTCCAAACTGCTGCAGACAATTATTTGTGAATCTGGTGTTACCGCTCGAGCAGAACATGAAAATAGAGAAACTCCAAGAATTATATATAGAATAGAAGTGTCAGGGTGTGCAGAAAATAATCATTTATAATACCCTATTAGGGAATTTTTTGTTATTAGGGTATGCACCATTCAGCACAGGGCAGCTACGGGAGTCTCTCTGGTTTGTCTTGTTATTCCTGTAGGAAAGAATCCACATGTTTAAGTGTCATTGATTAAAATTTTTCAAGTTAATGAATTGTGTAATACTTCACCTACCTGGGGGGCACTGTGGTGAAATTGTGCATTTTTGGAGGATCCACAATATTTATGATGTATCCTGTAATTTCAATAGGCAGGTTGTGTAATACTTCACTCCCCTGCGGGGGCCTGTGGTGAATTGTGCATTTTTGGAGGATCCATAATGTTTATGTATCCTTTTAAGTTCAATAGAATTGTGTAATACTTCACTTCCCCTGCGGGGGCACTGTGGTGAAATTGTGCATTTTGGAGGATCCACAATATATCACTTACTGGGCTCCATGTTATCATTGTGATAGAATCACTGTTTTCCAACCTGCAGATCTCTGAATGCTGAGCCCGGTATAACACTGCTCACACCACTGATGTGTTGTTAATTTCAATAAAATCGGTGTTTTATCAGCAAGAGATTATCACCACAGGACTGGGGGTCTCGTGCTGTCTAGTCTTCCTGCTTGTGTAACTCCTCCCACACCACTGATTGAGCTGTTTTCTTAGAGACAATATATATTGAAACAAAATGTAGCCAATCAATGTGGGGGTGGGGTTAACAGAGCAGGAAGACTAAACTGATGAGACACCTAGTCCTGTAGTGATAATCTCTTCTGATAAAACGCTGATTCCTATCCTGCAGATCTCTGAATTTGAGCCCTTATGACCCTCCCGCACCACTGATTGAGCTTTCTGTCTATATAGTTTCTTAGAAACTGCCAATCAGTGGTAGGGCAGGGTTACACAGAGCAGGAGGACTAGGAGGCAATGAGACAACTAGTTCCTGTAGTGATAATCTCCTGTTGAAAAAACACTGATTTCTATCCTGCAGACCTCTGAATGCTGAGTCCTGTGTAACCTCACCCACATCAATGATTGGCTGCTTTCAGAGGGAACACTATATATTGACAGAAAGCAGCTAATCAATGGTGGGGGTGTGATTACACAGAGGGAGGAGGCAGAGCATGAACAACTAGTCTTGTAGTGATAATCCCTGTAGATAAAACACTGATTTCTATCCAGCAGATCTCTGAATGTTGAGCCCTGTATAACCCTGCTTACACCACTGACTGGCATGGCGCATGTCAATCTATAATGGTCTAAGAAAGTAGCCAATGAATGGCAGGGGAGGGGTTAAACAAGCAGGAAGACTAGACTGCGATGAGACACCTAGTCCTGTAGTGATAATCTATTATACATTGTCTGTTAATGGAGAATCGATTGATTTTAACCCCTCACGAGAATTTTATGAAGCATGAGACTTCTGTAAATCCTCACCTGAGTTCTGTATAACCCCGCCCCACACCACTGATTGGGAACTTTCTGTGTATAACCCGCCCACACCACTGATACTTTTGTGTACCTCCACACTGATTGTGCTCTCAGTCAATGTATAGTGTTCTAAGAAAGCAGCCAATCAGTGGTAAGGGAGAGGTTATACAAGCAGGATGACTAGATTGCTCCAGACACCTAGGCATGCAGTGATAATCTCCTGCTGATAAAACACTGATATTATTGAAAAAACAACACAAGTGACACATAGGATTCAGCCCCAATGTCATATTGTCCCTTACATACCAAAAAGTGCTGCCCAATTCCTATTTATTTTATTGTTGATTGAATGTCGCAGCAATCAACTGATTATGAAGTATCTATTTACAGCAAACCGCTACAATGTGTTAAAGAATTTTATCCAATGTATTACTCTACAACAGTGCCCCCGCAGGAGACACGAAGTATTACACAATTCCTATGGAAATTATTGGGATGTCAAAGCAATCCATTGGGTCCTCCAAAGACAGAGAAGGTCTGTGAGATATTCCGTAATAGATAAAGGAGCGTCATCTGCGCTGGATCTCCGTGGGATCTTTTCTTATATTTTACATCTGTTGTGGTTTTTTTTCTAACACTGGATAACCCCTGTTACTTGGCCTCCAGGGTTGCACTGATATCATTCACTACATACCTGTCTATATATAGGGATATGAGTATACATAGACGCGCCTCTGATCTCCATCCACCGGCTCGTGAACACTAGCCTTATTCTTCTAGTGATGAACCCCCGAGGTGATCTGAGAACACAACGTCTTGGTAACATCTCCAGGTCTTCCAGGTTCGCTACAAGCCAACTCTCTGGCAGTCTCCCTTCCTGGGAACTCGATGAAGTTATTTGTGGCGTCACAATGTCCCGGCGCCTCAATGTCAATTATCAGGTCTGGGACAAGGTGCTCCTATGTTTGCAGAGCTCTGGAGCTGCCAACCTGTGCCCTGTCAGACAATAAGCAAGTTTACAAAGTAACACAACAATATTAAAGTATGTAACGCCAACATATGTGGCCGGGTGACTCCGCGTACGGCGGCTACATCCTCCTGCAGGAAAGATCCTGATGGTCCATGAAAGCCAATGTGTTTTAGAAACATAGTAACATTCACCCAAGGTAATGGACGTCTCTATGTCCAAGTGGGGTTGGATGATCATCCCGTCCATGTGGCATTGGATGATTACCCCGTCTATGTGACAATAAGTGATAATCACCCCATCCGGATGGCATTGGGTGATTGCCCCATCCAGATGGTATTGAGTGATTGCCCCGTGCGGACAGCATTGGGTGATCGCCCCATCCAGGTAGCATCGGATGATCACCCTGTCCAGGTGCATTGGGTGATTGCTCTGTCTGGGTGGCATTGGGTGATGCCCCATCCAGATAGCATTGGGTGATTCCCTGTCCAGATGGCATTGGATGATTGCCCCATCCAGGTGGCACTGGGTGATTGCCCCATCCAGATGGTATTGGGTGATTGCCCGCCCAGATTGTATTGAGTGATTGCCCCATCCAGATGGTATTGAGTGATTGCCCCGTGCGGACAGCATTGAGTGATCGCCCCGTCCAGTTAGCATCGGATGATCACCCTGTCCAAGTGGCATTGGGAGATTGCCCATCCAGATGGCATTGGGTGATCACCCCATCTAGATGGCATTGGGTGATCACCCCATCCAGGTGGCACTGGGTGATTACCCCGCCATGGTTGTATTGGATAATCTTCCTGTCCAGGTGGCATTGGGTGATTGCCTGTCTGGGTGGCATTGGGTGATTGCCCCATCCACATGGCATTGGGTGATCGCCTCATCCTGGTGGCATTGGGTGATTGTCCCATCCAGATGGCACTGGGTGATTCCTGTCCAAGTGGCATTGAATAATTGCCCCATCAGGGTGGCACTGGGTGATCACCCCATCCTGGTGGTATTGGGTGTTTGGCTTGCCCATCCAGGTGAAATCGGGTGATCGCCGCATCCAGGTGGCATAGGGTGATGGCCCCATATGTGTGGCATTGGGTGATCTCCCCGTCCAGCTGGCATTGGATGATTGCTTCGTCCAAGGGGCATTGTGTGTCGCCTCATTTGGGTCACATTGGGTGATAGCCCTGTCCAGGTGGTATCGGGTGATCGCCTCAACCATATGGCATTGGGTGATCGCTCTATGCTCAGTGCTGATATCAAGCTAATATAGGCAAAGCTATGGTGTTTAGCTCCAGGAGAACGGCCCACGTCAGCCTTGTCCTGCCAGGGTTCACACGCACATACACTCTATTGCCAATAACTTTATTCTTGGATTATCGAAGGAAACCAGAGGAAGAGAAATAACCCACAGAAGTAACAGCGGGACTGCCAAGCCATCGCAGATGTTGCCCTAGTTGGCGTTAAACTCACAACCACAATACAGAAAGTCAAGGCGGGAGCAAGAGACCGGAGGCGCAGCTTCTCCTCAAGGAGGCCAGGCACATGTTTACTTTTAATGTTCAGCAGGACGAGTCAACCATGTAACTACCCTGACCGTAGACTTTGGGGGAAACAATGGTCATGTTGAGATCTAATGTGCCGGACTTATCTATTATCGTAAGATAAGTCTTCACCAAATGTATAAGACGATCGGTGTAATGCCGGCATCTCTGCACCGACCCCCCCCCCCATGCCTACTGCCCCGGCCACCCAGCTCGCTACCCTGTTCTGGCTCCCATCGCTGCTCCCACGTCCATGCAGGACCTTGGGGTGCGCATGCGTGGCCCCAATTCTTAAAGGGACAGTACACACACAATCCAAAAGTGTCCCCAGCCGGTTGCTGGAAGGCACTGGATATTTAAGGCACCTTCCTCTACTGGTTGGGGCCTGAGAAACCTTGTTCCTAGTTAGTCCTGTACCTGCTAGTTCATCTCAGGTCCCTGTACCTGACACCTGAAACCAATACCTATCCTGTGTCCCTCACCCCTGGTGCCAGCTGCTACCTTGGCGTGGTACCTGGCATCTACCAGCAGAGGCTCTCGTACAGACCCGATAGACGCTTAGTCACACTGCTGTAAGGTGAGCTCAGTCCATGAGGATGCAAGAACCAAAATAGTGGGTGAACAACTTTGTTTCCAGCCTGTGACGCTCAGTCATACTTACCTGTGGCAGTAACAGGTGTGGGCTGTATGAAAAGCGCACCTGTAACCAGATAAAAAGGGAGAAGTTGCCTCAATGTTTGCATTGTGTGTCTGTGTGTGTCACAATAATCATGGAAAGAGGAGAAGAGAACTGAGGACACGAGAACCAACATTGTGGGTGAACATCTTTGTTTCCACCATGTGATGATCCTGTGACAGTAACAGATGGGGGCAATATGAAAATCGCACCTGAAACCAGATAAAAAGGGGAGAAGTTGCTTTAATATTTGCATTGTGTGTCTGTGTGTGCTGCACTAAGAATGGAGCAGAACAGAATGGAGCAGTCTAATAGAGCGCTGGGTAAAGGAGAGGTATTTCCGGTCATGTGAAACCTGGAGTCAGACGAGCCGCACCGACCGGTGTCTCATAGCGTTTCTCACCTCCATGTGTTGCCTTGGGTTGAGCAGGGGTAAACTCTGTTATGTGAGTGAATCGAGTACTTATTGTCCTCAATGGACCACCAAATTTCACCTAGGAGCGCCCCTTCTGCTTATTCTATTTCACACTAAGAATGGAGAACACAAAGAGGAGAAGGGAACTGTCTAAGGACTTAAGAACCAAAATTGTGGGTAACACCTTTGTTTCCTGCATGTGATGCCCCTGTGGCAAGTAACAGGTTTGGGCAATATAAAAATCACACCTGAAACCAGATAAAAAGGGGAGAAGTTCCCTCAATCTTTGCATCGTATGTCTCTGTGTGCTGCACTAAGCCTGGAGAACAGAAAGAGGAGAAGAGAACTGTTTGAGGATGAGAACCGAAATAGTGGGTGACATCTTTGTTTCCAGCATCTGATGTAACATGTGTGGGCAATATAAAAATCACACTTGAAACCATATAAAATTAGGAGAAGTTGCCTAACTCTTTGCATTGTTGCAGTTACCTATCCTTATATAAAGCACCTTCATTATGTTTCTTTGACAATGTTTTGGTTATTGGATAAGACTATTTAGTTTTTTCCTTCAGAGGCTCCCGAATTTCCCTGCTGAGGTTTATAGGAACACGATCCCTTTCTTAAGCGAGGATTCCCCTTTTAAAAGTCAGCAATGCCTCTTGTAAGTGATTTAGCAGTTTCCTCTCAGTGTGATTTAAAGGACATGTGTACGAATAAACCTTTAACACCCACAAAAGCTGAACTGGCGCAGTAAAAACTGCGCCCCTGATTTATGCAGCGGGGCAATGACTGCGAGCACGTACAGCGTTCAGCGCTACTGTGAGTTTAAATCGAGGTTTCCCAATCTTCCGCCTGACCGCCGCTATTACAAGTATGACAGGGATAATCTAAAACACATTTCTCACATCCCTTTAACTACTTTTACAGAGTTTCTTTGTCGATTTTTTCTTTTTTTTTTCCGCGATCTTTTCTTTGGAAGCCAAGATTTGTTCTTTTTTTTCTATTTGATTATCTGCCGAGATTTGATATTCCTAAATATAGCTAATGAAATAAGGATTTTCAAAAATCCGGATTAGCTACTGCCTCCATCACTGCTTCTGTAGGTGTGAGCCCTGCGGAGGGATATAGGCTGAGCGCCTATGTGGTGGCATCAAGCACCCGAGCGCCTATGTGATGGCATCAAGCACCCGAGCGCCTATGTGATGGCATCAAGCACCCGAGCGCATATGTGGTGGCATCAAGCACCCGAGCGCCTATGTGATGGCATCAAGCACCCGAGCGCATATGTGGTGGCATCAAGCACCCAAGCGCCTATGTGATGGCATCAAGCACCCGAGCGCCTATGTGATGGCATCAAGCACCCGAGCACCTATGTGGTGGCATCAAGCACCCGAGCGCCTATGTGGTGGCATCAAGCACCCGAGCGCCTATGTGATGGCATCAAGCACCCGAGCGCATATGTGGTGGCATCAAGCACCCGAGCGCATATGTGGTGGCATCAAGCACCCGAGCGCCTATGTGGTGGCTCAAGCACCACTATGTGTGCATCAAGCACCCGAGCGCCTATGTGTGGCATCAAGCACCCGAGCGCCTATGTGATGGCATCAAGCACCCGAGCGCCTATGTGGTGGCATCAAGCACCACGATAGTGTCATAGGTTGGTGGGCATCAAGCACCCGAGCGCTATGTGGTGGCATCAAGCACCCGAGCGCCTATGTGATGGCATCAAGCACCCGAGCGCCTATGTGAGTGGCATCAAGCACCCGAGACCTATGTGGTGGCATCAAGCACCCGAGCGCTATGTGTGGCATCAAGCACCCGAGCGCCTATGTGTGGCATCAAGCACCCGAGCGCTATGTGGTGGCATCAAGCACCCGAGCGCCTATGTGATGGCATCAAGCACCCGAGCGCTTATGTGGTGGCATCAAGCACCCGAGCGCCTATGTGGTGGCATCAAGCACCCGAGCGCCTATGTGGTGGCATCAAGCACCCGAGCGCCTATGTGGTGGCATCAAGCACCCGAGCGCCTATGTGATGGCATCAAGCACCCGAGCGCTATGTGGTGGCATCAAGCACCCGAGCGCCTATGTGGTGGCATCAAGCACCCGAGCGCCTATGTGGTGGCATCAAGCACCCGAGCGCACTATGTGGTGGCATCAAGCACCCGAGCGCCTATGTGTGGCATCAAGCACCCGAGCGCCTATGTGGTGGCATCAAGCACCCGAGCGCCTATGTGGTGGCATCAAGCACCCGAGCGCCTATGTGGTGGCATCAAGCACCCGAGCGCCTATGTGGATGGCATCAAGCACCCGAGCGCTATGTGGTGGCATCAAGCACCCGAGCGCCTATGTGGTGGCATCAAGCACCCGAGCGCCTATGTGGTGGCATCAAGCACCCGAGCGCCTATGTGGTGGCATCAAGCACCCGAGCGCCTATGTGATGGCATCAAGCACCCGAGCGCATATGTGGTGGCATCAAGCACCCGAGCGCCTATGTGGTGGCATCAAGCACCCGAGCGCATATGTGGTGGCATCAAGCACCCAAGCGCCTATGTGATGGCATCAAGCACCCGAGCGCCTATGTGATGGCATCAAGCACCCGAGCACCTATGTGGTGGCATCAAGCACCCGAGCGCCTATGTGGTGGCATCAAGCACCCGAGCGCCTATGTGATGGCATCAAGCACCCGAGCGCATATGTGGTGGCATCAAGCACCCGAGCGCCTATTGTGATAGGAGCAGTGATCAAGCACCCAGCGCCTATGTGGTGGCATCAAGCACCCGAGCGCCTATGTGATGGCATCAAGCACCCGAGCCTATGTGTGGCATCAAGCACCCGAGAGCTATGTGGGCATCAAGCACCCGAGCGCCTATGTGGTGGCATCAAGCACCCGAGCGCCTATGTGGTGGCATCAAGCACCCGAGCGCCTATGTGGTGGCATCAAGCACCCGAGTGCCTATGTGATGGCATCAAGCACCCGAGAGCTATGTGGTGGCTTCAATCACCCGAGCGCCTATGTGGTGGCTTCAAGCACCTGACGCCTATGTGGTGGCACCAAGCACCCGAGCGCCTATGTGGTGGCATCAAGCACCCGAGAGGCTATGTGGTGCTTCAATCACCCGAGCGCCTATGTGGTGGCTTCAAGCACCCGAAAGGCTATGTGGTCGGATCAAGCACCGAGTGCCTATGTGGTGGCATCAAGCACCCGAGCGCCTATGTAGTGGCATCAAGCACCCGAGCGCCTATGTGGTGGCATCAAGCACCCGAGCGCCTAAGTGGTGGCATCAAGCACCCGAGCGCCTAAGTGGTGGCATCAAGCACCCGAGCGCCTATGTGGTGGCATCAAGCACCCGAGCGCCTATGTGGTGGCATCAAGCACCCGAGCGCCTATGTGGTGGCATCAAGCACCTGAGCGCCTATGTGGTGGCATCAAGCAACAGAGCGCCTATGTGATGGCATCAAGCACCCGAGAGGCTATGTGATGGCATCAAGCAACAGAGCGCCTATGTGGTGGCATCAAGCACCTGAGCGCCTATGTGGTGGCATCAAGCACCCGAGTGCCTATGTGGCGACATCAAGCACCCGAGCGCCTATGTGGTGGCATCAAGCACCCGAGCGCCTATGTGGTGGCATCAAGCACCTGAGCGCCTATGTGGTGGCATCAAGCACCCGAGCGCCTATGTGGTGGCATCAAGCACCCGAGTGCCTATGTGATGGCATCAAGCACCCGAGCGCCTATGTGGTGGCATCAAGCACCCGAGCGCCTATGTGGTGGCATCAAGCACCCGAGCGCCTATGTGGTGGCATCAAGCACCCAAGCGCCTATGTGATGGCATCAAGCACCCAAGCGCCTATGTGGTGGCATCAAGCACCCGAGCGCCTATGTGGTGGCATCAAGCACCCGAGCGCCTATGTGGTGGCATCAAGCACCCGAGCGCCTATGTGGTGGCTTCAAGCACCCGAGAGCCTATGTGGTGGCATCACGCACCCCAGCGCCTATGTGATGGCATCAAGCAACAGAGCGCCTATGTGATGGCATCAAGCACCCGAGCGCCTATGTGGTGGCATCAAGCACCCGAGCGCCTATGTGGTGGCATCAAGCACCCGAGCGCCTATGTGGTGGCTTCAAGCACCCGAGAGCCTATGTGGTGGCATCACGCACCCCAGCGCCTATGTGATGGCATCAAGCAACAGAGCGCCTATGTGATGGCATCAAGCACCCGAGCGCCTATGTGGTGGCATCAAGCACCCGAGCGCCTATGTGGTGGCATCAAGCATTCTGGTGGCAACTGATTGGCTACAATGTTTTCTCCTGGACTGAAAATGGCACAAAACTGGAGCCAGTAACAGAACGTAGAGAATCTGCTGTGCTGCTGTAGACTGCTGTAGACGCTGCTGTGCTTGGCTGTAGACTGCTGTCGCCCCTGCACCTATCGTAGTTTACCCCTGCTAAAAGTCAGTTTCATTCTACTCATTTCGAAGAAAAACCCTCAATAAAAGCCACCAAAACTTCTAAACACATAGAATTAAACCTTTTAACAATTTAGGAGATTTTTTCCTGGTTCCAGTTTGTTGCCTTCAGCCTTGTGGCTCGTGGACCGTGCAGCAGCTGCTTATGGGTCACACACCCTGACATGGTGAGTGACCTGCTTAAAGATTTGGGTAAGACCCTATTGTCTTTGCTGATGATCTCTCTGACTTTGGAGACTTGTGACTGGTTTGGGACCTCTGTCTCTTTTCTGTATTGAGACTTCATTATAAATGTGTTTCTTTCTTTGGCAGTGTAAGAGTTAATGTCAGTTTCTGTTGCTAACTAGCTCTTTAGTTTTTTCTCCCAGGTGTGGCTACTTTGTGATCACTCCCATCTCCTTTATATGATCACATGGTCCAGCATCCTTTGCTGGTGATTGAACTCCATTCCTGGCCTTGCTACCTGAGCAGAAGGAGCTGACCATTGCCAAGGCCACCTGCTGCCAAGGAGAGTGGCTGCAGGCGTGATGTTGTTTTGTCATTTCCCCTGTCTGTCTTTCCTTCCCCTCTTGTTGTTATTATTGCAGTGGTTGGGACTAGTGCTCTCGCCGCACGGCATCTCCCTGTTGAGGCTAACATCAGGGCCAGTGAGGGACTAGGTATCTGCTTGGCGATGGGGTGAAAGACCCTGTATAGGGATGGTAGGCAGATCAGGGCACAGTCGCAGGTGAGTGCAGGAGGTCACCTCTCCCCCATTCCCTACAAGCAGGGACCTCCACTAAATTTGTGTCCCTGGTGTTTCCCTATCTGTCTTTCTTTTCCCTCTTGTTGTTATTAGTGCAGCGGTTTGGGACTAGTGCTCTCACCGGCCATCTCCCTATTGAGGGTAACATCAGGGACAGTAGGGACTAGGTATCCTGCTTGGCAATGGGGTGAAAGACCTGTATAGGGAAGGTAGGGCAGATTAGGGCACAGTCGCAGGTGAGTGCAGGAGGTCACTCTCCCCATTCCTAGAGCAGGGCCCTCCACTAAATTGTTCCCTGGATTTCCTATTGTCTTTCCTTCCCTCTTGTTTTATTTGCAGTGGTTGGACTAGTATTCACTTGCCATCTCCTATTGGCTAACATCAGGCAGTAGGATAGGTATATTTGCGAAGGTGAAGACCTGTTAGGATGGTAGGGGATCAGGACAGTGCAGTTAGTGCAGGAGGTTACCTCCCATCCTACGACAGGCCTCATAATTGTTTCCTGGTTCCCTATTGTTTCCTTCTCTCTGTGTTATTATTGCAGGTTGGATGTTTCATGCACTCTTATTTGGTAACATAGGGATAGTGAGGGACTAGGTATCCTGCTCGGCGATGGGGTGAAAGAACCTGTATAGGGACAGTAGGGAGATCAGGGCACAAGCGCAGGTTAGTGCAGGTGGTCCTCTCCTCCATTCCTACAGCAGGCTCCATATTGTTCCCTGAGTTTCCTATCTGTCTTTCTTCCCTTTGTTGTTATTTGCAGTGGTTGGCTAGTTTCCCCGCCAGCTCCTACTCTCTATGAGCAGGGCATGCCTAGTGCCCTGTGTCCCATTGTTGTGTGTGTAGTGCACCGACACGTTGTCTGTGGCACATTTCGATGCACCCCGGTCCGTGGCGTGCCATTGCCCTTCATTTGATATCAATGGCGCAGCCTCCACCCTACGATCTCCTGACTCAGTACCTCTTGCGTCGATCGGACGGTTCCTCACCGGCAGGTTGTATCTGAGGACGATGTTACAAGGAAGATAAGGGCAGCGGAGACAATACTGGAACATCTGAGAACCATTACAATCAGGTTATTGGATTTTTTTTTTTCCCATCTGTAGAAAAACTAATAAAAAGGAAAAAAAATCCATGTATAAAACACTTTATATTCTGAACCTGCTGAAACCTCATCATAAATTGACTTGGAAAGGACAAAGTCTCAATGAGCCAAACTGGTTAGTTTATTATGGGAAGAGAGAACGTCCCAGGAATGTACCCGAAATGCAGAGGGGGAGCGCGGCATGTGCGCGAAAGATGTCACATCTCCGGCTGGGGACAGGAGTCAGCACATCTCACTAATGATCTGCACATGGACACATATAGCCATATACCTATATATACAGCAGAGGAGACCCGGACCTGGGAGTCCAAGGGGCTGAACCTATGGGAAAGCATCCTGCAATGTGTCAGACATGGCGCCCTCTGGTCTTGGAAATTTTGCAGATCACAATTAAAAATAATCATAAATACGTCCAGTTTTCTCCTGATACAATCGCCGCCGTGCGCCTGAATCCAGCGATGTTTCTCTTTGTTCCTGCGCCGCTCCATTCCTGAGATATCGCCCTCTCTCTTCCTGAGTGGGAGTGGTCTTCAAGTTGGAGTATTTAGGTGGACCACACCCACTTGGCTAAAAGGACTTCAGTTAAACATAGGGATAGAGATGGATATATCTCAGGAACAGAGAGGCGCAGGAACAAAGGGCAAACAACGTTGGATTCAGGAGAACAGAGGCGTTTACACCAGGTATAAAAGAATCATACCATGGCAAGAAATAAAGGCAATTAAATGGGTTGTCCAATACTGGGACAAACTACTTTCTGAGTAAAATAACAGACCCTGTACTCGCCTCCAGCATGTCACAGGGGGAAGGTGGGGGGGGTGGAATAAAGTTGATAGGGAATCAGAAGGCAGGATGGTAAGATGGGCAAAGGCAAACTGAAGAACTAGTCTCACCCTTTAATTGGGTCCCTGTCTCACTCTGATCCTGCAATTACCTCTGAAGATGAGGAGGTCTGGACGCCACCCTTGCCCTTTGCTACTCATCAGCCCTAGGCTAAGAGCCTCTACCCCCACCCACAGATTAGAAAAAGAGAGCAGCTACTATGGAAGGGAACAGCAGCTGCAATAACACAACTCAGCACAGCACCACTTCACTGTATGGGGTCCTATAGGAACTGACTGATTTAACTCACAGTAGCAACACACATGGACTGCAAAGCAGTCAACACATGACACAGCGGTGCTTGGTAATCGCAGTTTGAGGCTCACGTGACATTGTGGCATCACACAAGTTCCATGTCCAATCACTGTTGGCTTCTCTAGTCCCGCATCCAATCACTGACGACTTCTATAGCCATGCGTCCAATCACGTGGCTTCTCTAACCTGCATCCAATCATTGACACGCTACTTCCTCATCTCTGCCTTTAAGACCAAATGAGTTAATCAACAGGAAGTGACGGCTGCCGGATGCGGGACTAGAGAAGCCAGCAGTGATTGGGCACGTGGCTATAGAAGTCGTCAGTGATTGGATGCGGGTTAGAGATAGACAGCAGTGATTGGACGCATGGCTATAGAAGTCGTCAGTGATTGGATGCGGGTTAGAGAAGCCAGCAGTGATTGGACGCATGGCTATAGAAGTCGTCGGTGATTGGATGCGGCGTTAGAGAAGCCAGCAGTGATTGGACGCATGGCTATAGAAGTCGTCGGTGATTGGATGCGGCGTTAGAGAAGCCAGCAGTGATTGGACGCATGGCTATAGAAGTCGTCAAGTGATTGGATGCGGCGTTAGAGAAGCCAGCAGTGATTGGACGCATGGCTATAGAAGTCAGTGATGGATGCGGCGTTAGAGAAACAGCGGTGATTGGCGCATGGCTATGAAGTCGTCAGTGATTGGATGCGGCGTTAGAGAAGCCAGCAGTGATTGGACGCATGGCTATAGAAGTCATTGGTGATTGGATGCGGCGTTAGAGAACTAGCGGTGATTGGGCGCATGGCTATAGAAGTCATTGGTGATTGGATGCAGCGTTAGAGAAGCCAGCAGTGATTGGATGCATGGCTATTGAAGTCGTCAGTGATTGGATGCGGCGTTAGAGAAGCCAGCAGTGATTGGACGCATGGCTATAGATGTCGTCAGTGATTGGATGCGGCGTTAGAGAAGCCAGCAGTGATTGGACGCATGGCTATAGAAGTCGTCGGTGATTGGATGCGGCATTAGAGAAGCCAGGAGTGATTGGACGCATGGCTATAGAAGTCGTCAGTGATTGGATGCGGGACTAGAGAAGCCAGCAGTGATTGAACGCATGGCTATAGATGTCGTCAGTGATTGGATGCGGCGTTAGAGAAGCCAGCAGTGATTGGACGCATGCTATAGAAGTCGTCAGTGATTGGATGCGGCATTAGAGAAGCCAGGAGTGATTGGACGCATGGCTATAGAAGTCGTCAGTGATTGGATGCGGGACTAGAGAAGCCAGCAGTGATTGAACGCATGGCTATAGATGTCTCAGTGATTGGATGCGGCATTAGAGAAGTCAGCAGTGATTGGACGCGTGGCTATAGAAGTCGTCGGTGATTGGATGCAGCGTTAGAGAAGCCAGCAGTGATTGGACGCTTGGCTATAGAAGTCGTCGGTGATTGGATGCGGCGTTAGAGAAGCCAGCAGTGATTGGACGCGTGGCTATAGAAGTCGTCAGTGATTGGATGCGGCATTAGAGAAGCCAGGAGTGATTGGACACATGGCTATAGAAGTCGTCGGTGATTGGATGCAGCGTTAGAGAAGCCAGCAGTGATTGGACGCTTGGCTATAGAAGTCGTCAGTGATTGGATGCAGGGTTAGAGAAGCCAGCAGTGATTGGACGCGTGGCTATAGAAGTCGTCAGTGATTGGACTTGGGACTCGTGTGATGTCACAATGTCATGTGAACCCCGAACAGCAATTGCCAACACCCCTGGAGGCGAGTGCAGGGTCTGTTGTTTTCACAGGGGGACAGATGTGGATTCGGTAGGGGTCGCCCTCGTAGTGGACAGCTCCTTTAAGTGACTGGGGCTGAGCTGTAATATTGAGGCAAACCCTGGCCAGGAGTGGAGAAGGCAGACATGTTAGTTATTGTTCTTCCTATCCGGCCCTGGCGATGAGCGCACATACCCGGAGCACCTGTATGTTATATCTCCTCCGGATATTACTCTGCATCGCTTCCCATCTGTTCTATATTGGAAACCTCCTGCCCTGGGATTTTCCATCCTTCTAGATCTCCCTCATTTCCCTCTATAGTGATATACAGCGGATTAGTGGGGCAATCATTGGGCACCGGCTATGGGCAACAGCGGGCACCAAGAGATGTGTGTGTGACATTGCATGCTGTGGATATACTCGGGGTGTCCCTTTGTGCTCGGTGTCGGGGTTGGACGCTGTTTGCTGTCACTCAGCACTTAGTCTTCATTTTGTGCCACGGAGTCATCGTTATTAACTCTTGACGTGCCACAGCTTGTGAATGTTACATGAAAACAAAACTAAATTAATGACAAAGAACAATAAAGTCCCCAGTCCACATCTCACAGGCCGATCCGAGGCTCCTGATCATCGAATCCAAAAAATGATCCAGTATTATGGGGTAAAAACCATAGAGCAAGACTGGAATCTGGAACAAATCAAGGCAGACATGTAAGGGAGGATCACTAAGATATCACCGGTCTACACATCATAAGAAGAGCAATCACTGGAGAAGACATCATGGTCGGATGAATAGAAGGAAGAGCAGTAACCCAACAGCTTGATACATTAAAGATAACGGCAGAGAAGACCCTGGTGGACCTATACAGGCTTGGAGCTGACCCTGGTGGACCCATCTAGGCTTGGAGAAAACCCTGGTGGACTTAGCTAGACTTGGAGAAGACTCTAGTGGACCTATCTAGGCATGCAGTAGCCTGATGGACCTATCTAGGCTTGGAGAAGACCCTGGTTGACCTAACTAGGCTTGGAGAAGATCCTAGTTGATCTATCTAGGCTTGTACAAGACCTGGTTGACCTGTCTAAGCTTGGAGAAGATCATAGTTGACCTATCTAGGCGGGAGAAGACCCTGGTGGATCTATCTAGGTTAGGAGACGACCGTAGTGGACTTATGTAGCGTAGAGAAGACTCTGGTTGACTTATCTAGTCTTGGAGAAGATCCTAGTTGACCTATCCAGGCTTGGAGAAGAACTAGTGGACCTATCTAGGTTTGGAGAAGACCCTATTGGACCTATCTAGGCTTGAAGAAGACACTGGTGAACCTACCTAGGCTTGGAGAAGATCCTATTGACCTATCTAGGCTTGGAGAAGACCTAGTGGACCTATCTAGGCTTGAGGAAGACACTGTGAACCTATCTAGGTTTGGAGAAGATCATGGTTGACCTATCTAGGCTTGAAGAAGACCCTATTGGACCTATCTAGGCTTGTAGAAGACACTGGTGAACTATCTACGCTTGAGAAGATCCCGGTTGACCTATCCAGCCTTGGAGAAGACCTATTGGACTATCTAGGCTTCAGAAGACACTGGTGAACCTACCTAGGTTGGAGAAGATCCTATTGACCTATCTAGGCTTGGAGAAGACCCTAGTGGACCTATCTAGGCTTGAAGAAGACACTGGTGAACCTATCTAGGCTTGGAGAAGATCCTGGTTGACCTATCCAGGCTTGGAGAAGACGATATTGGACCTATCTAGGCTTGAAGAAGACACTGGTGAACCTATGTAGGTTTGGAGAAGACACTGGTGAACCTATCTAGGCTTGGAGAAGATCCAGGTTGACCTATCCAGGCTTGGAGAAGACCCTATTGGACCTATCTAGGTTTGGAGAAGATCCTGGTTGACCTATCTAGGCTGCACAAGATGGATCTTCCCACATAGTGTTCATCCATGAAATCACCATGACTCAGACTGAGCTGAAACCGTTAAATAATCAATAATCCTTGGTGTTCAGTGAGCTACATGTGGTCGTCTTCTCTTTGTATTATATAGTGTTAGTATGTGGAAGTCATGAGAAGAGCTGTGTAACAATGGCAGTCAGATGGCGGTGGGTTCTTGGCCCCTCTGCTTGATGCCAAAGGCTTTACTTTCTATAACCCAGTCCTGATCGTGTGGATACATTTATGATGGAAGTAACTTTTCATATCCACCGATTTAAGGAGCTTCTATAAAATGGCCAAGTAAGTGCCGATTAGTGACTCCCTCCCATCGATCCTGACTGTAAACCTGAGCTCTGGCAGACGTTGGCTGTTGCCGGTACTGTGCCAGTTGGCATCTGACGGGTTTACTAGTCGCCCTAACTACAATTGTATCCAGAGCGGAGAGTCCACAGCGTCAGTGACAGCAGCCAGGGCCATCACGGTGCTGACAGCAATAACTCTGGACACATCCTGAGCGCTGCCGGCGGAGGCTCCGGTGATACAAGAACTCCGCTTATTCACCGACGGCGGCGTCCTCTGACCTACTGGAACCATGGAAAATAAACTGCTCCAGACTCTTATATGATCCACAGTAATGCACATCTACAAAGTATACTACAGTATTGTTATAATACCAAAGTTTTCATTGTACTGTTGTATCCTGTACTGCATAGCTAGCATATATCTATCCCTTTAAGTAATGCCTTTAAGAAGAATAAGTAATGTTTGTGATATCAAGTACTGCAAGTCATAGACAGTATGTAGCCGTACGGTGAAGGCCACATGGTCTGGGAGTGAAGCCAATGTTTAGAATGTTTTAGTAACAAGGGAAGATGTTCCATAACACAAGATAATGAAGGAGTGCGATGAGTCAATAATGCCAAATTATGGAACCTAAGAGACGGACACCTTCCTGTACAGACGACGTCACTATTCATCGTATTCATCAGAGTCATCATTATAATTATAGGTAACAGCTATTTATTACCGAAAACCCTACACCGATCCTGCACAACGACCTCTGCACAGATCACAATGGATGTGACCTCAATACTCCAAATATCAGAACATCTCTAGTCTACGGTTTCCTATGTTCAATCATGTGAAAAGCATGATTTACAATAGATGATGGTCATCTCCTCATCCTCCCTGCACCATGACCTCTGCACAGATCACAGAGCATGCCCACAACACTCATTCTCCTATAGAAGTCAATGAACATCTTTAGTCTATTGCTTTCTATGGTCCAAACATAGGAATCACCATTCACAAACACTTCCTCCACCTAACGGCACAATGACCTCTGCACAGATCACAGAGCATGCCCACAACATTCACACGAAAGTCAATTAACATCTCCAGTCCATTGTCTCTGCAGTCCATTGTTCATGTCATTGTCTCATAGTCCATTGACCCTGCAGTCGATTGTTTCTGCAGTCCATTGTCTCTGCAGTCATAGTCTCTGCAGTCCATTGTCTCTGCAGTTCATTGTCTCTGCAGTCCATTGTTTCTGCAGTTCATGTCTCTGCAGTCCATAGTCCTCTGCAGTCCATTGTCTCTGCATTAATGTCTCTGCAGTCATTGACCTCCATGTCCATTGTCTCTGCAGTCCATTGTCTCTGCAGTCCATTGTCTCTGCAGTCATTGTCTCTGCAGTCCATTGTTCTCTGCAGTTCATTGTCTCTGCAGTCCATTGTCTCTGCAGTCCATTGTTTCTGCAGTTCATTGTCTCTTCAGTCCATTGTCTCTGCAGTTCATTGTCTCTCAGTCCATAGTCTCTGCAGTCCATTGTCTCTGCAGTAAATTTTCTCTGCAGTCCATTGTCTCTGCAGTTCATTGTCTCTGCAGTCATAGTCTCTGCAGTCCATTGTCTCTCAGTCCATTGTCTCTGCAGTTCATTGTCTCTGCAGTCCATTGTCTCTGCAGTCATGTCTCTGCAGTCCATAGTCTCTGCAGTTCATTGTCTCTGCAGTCCATATGTCTCTGCAGTCCATTGTCTCTGCAGTCCATTGTCTCTGCAGTCCATTGTCTCTGCAGTCCATTGTCTCTGCAGTCCATTGTCTCCATAGTCCATGTCTCTGCAGTCTGTCTCTGCAGTCCATTGCTCTGCATCCATAGTCTCTGCAGTCCATTGTCTCTGAGTCCATTGCCTCTGTAGTCCATTGTCTCTGTACAATCTCCAGTACATGGTCTATGTAGTTGCTGTAAAGGAAGATGGTCATGCCCATAATCATGATATATAGCACAGAAAATAGAATATATATATTAAGTTTTAATTATTAAATAGAAGTGATACATTTCCTTTAACAGGTAATAGATAATTAGAAACACAATGGCTTCTTCTCCAGAGAGAGTGATACTTTTGGTCATGGGTTGAGTCTGGTATTACATCTCTAATTGATTGGAAATGAGCAGCAATACCTGACCCAACCATAGACAAGAGGGGGCAGCAGCCTTTATTTTACTCTATAAGTAAGAAAACGTCTTAGAATATCTATGGAGGTTACACAGTGTATTCAGAGGTTCCCACATAATTATACCCCGGACAGGAGGGACCATACAATTAGGGATCAGAGGCGGTGGAAGTAGTCCCATAGTCAGAATCCACCAGGGGTGAAGTAACTACAGCAAAGATTATCATCTATAGGTATCTAGTAGTTGCCCCATAATGATGTGTTACCACAGGGGTCATCATTATTATGTATGATGGTGCTGGGCTTTATTAAATGCACGCTCCAGACAGGGTAACATGCAATGCTATACATTGTACAGGGCCGAGGAGGCGACCAGGACCTTCCTCCATCACCAGAACGGGAGCCATCACCCGCCGCTATAGGGAGAGGGCTACACGTACACCCTGCTCTATATATCTCTATGGGAGATCACGTAAGTGTCAGGTCACAAATTCTAAGTGCAATGGTAACATGATTTCCAAAATTAAACTTTACTAAGGAACACACCCATGAGGCTTACGTTTGAGGTCACTGATGTTGGCAGGAGGGGCCAATAGGTGTTGGATATGGAGGCTTCTCCACTGGAGTAATTTGAAGCTTAAGAGGCGCAAAGCAAAAGCTCCAACGGGGCCCCCAATTATTGCAAATCTTTAATAGCAATAGTCTGTTTACTATAGGCCAAAGAAACTTTTGGGGCCCCCTATGCTCCAGGGCCCGGGTGCAATTGCAACCCCTGCACCTGTTGAAGTTACACCTCTGGACTTCCCAACTGTTCCTCCATAGATGGTGTCAGGGGAGAGGTTGATCCGACCTATTGAGTTTCCAACCACCAACTCTTGAGGAGTTTAAAAGGAGAACACTGGGGTGCTCGTCCGAACCTAATGTTCATGAGCTTGGAGGGAATGAAGGGAGACAGGTGCAGGTGAGTATGGGGGTGTAAAGGAGACAGGTGCAGGTGAGCTATGGGGGAGTAAAGGGAGACAGGTGCAGGCGAGCATGGAGATGTAAAGGGGAGACGGTGCAGGTGAGCATGGAGAGTAAAGGAAGAGAGGTGCAGGTGACAATGGGGGAGTAAAGGGCTAGTGCAGGTGCAGGGAGAGCATGGGTGGATGGGTAAAGAGAGGAGACAGTGTGACAGGTGAGAGCATGGGGGAGTAAAGGGAGACAGGTGCAGGTGAGCATGGGGGAGTAAAGGAAGACAGGTGCAGGTGAGCATGGGGGAGTAAAGGGAGACAGGTGCAGGTGAGCATGGAAATGTAAAGGGAGACAGGTGCAGGTGACCCATCATTTGGCCGATATCTGCACAATGAGGGCCTTTATTCTTAATTTCATCCCAAGGTAGACTCCATTTTTCTTTACAGTTCTAATTCTAGCCCCTGCTAAGTAATAAACTTTGTAGAAACCTCTACATAAATGAGGGACTGGAGTGGGCACTTGGTTATAAAATTCCTTTCACTTTTCAGCCCTGTTCATGGCAGACCTGATAAAGTACATGTCAAAAGTGTTTCTCGTCTTCGGGTGACCTTTGACAGGTCTTGCATCTGCGGTTCACATTTCCTTATGAAACTCTGGGTTTTAAATGAATATGATTTATTTTGGTGTAGCAAGGGTTAACTTTCCTTGCTGGTTGTTCCTTGCTACTTCAACCTCAGGTGTTGCTGGTTTGAGACCACTCCCTTAAACTTTAAATAGTCAAATGTTCCTTCACATGAGGCCAGTCGTAGAATCTACTTCTATGTTAATCATGGTGGAGGGAGGAAGTCTTTGGAAGGTGCTGAAGTTCTGTTGTTGGCAGCATTGGTGTTTGGCTGCAACTTTGGATTTGGTGTATCCTATTTTTGTCCATGTTTCACAGTCTGTTTACCTTTCCTCTGTCCTAATATTACAGTGGTTAAGTCTAGTGCACTCTCTGGCTTTTGCACTGTCCAGAGTGTGTGGAAGGACATCTAAGGACTAGACATATTTGAGGGAAGAACCAGTAGAGGGATGTTAGGGAGCTCGGACACAAGTGAGTGTCAGGAGATGACCCATCTACCTTCCCCTCTGTCTTATTATTAAAGTGGTGAAGCCTAGTGCACTCACCAGCCTTTACAGTGTCCAGGGTGAGTGGAGGGACATCTAAGGACTAGACATATTTGAGGGGAAGAACCAGTAGAGGTGATGTTAGGGAGCTCGGACACAAGTGAGTGTCTAGAGATGACCCATCTACCTTACCCTCTGTCTTATTGTTACAGTGGTGAAGCCTAGTGCACTTATCAGCCTTTACAGTGTCCAGGCTGAGTGGAGGGACAGCTAACAACTAGACATGTTCGGGAGGAAGGACCTGTAGAGGGATGTTAGGGAGCTTGGATACAAGTGAGTGTCAGGAGATGACCCTTCTACCTTCCCCTCTATCCTATTATTACAGTGGTGAAGTCTATTGCACTCACTGGCCTTTGCAGTGTCCAGGGTGAGTGGGGGACATCTAAGGACTAGACATATTTGAGGGGAAGAACCAGTAGAGGGATGTTAGGGAGCTCAGACACAAGTGAGTGTCAGGAGATGACCCTTCTACCTTCCCCTCTATCCTATTATTACAGTGGTGAAGTCTAGTGCACTCACTGGCCTTTGCAGTGTCCAGGTGAGTGGAGGGACAGCGAATGACTAGACATGTTCGGGAGGAAGGACCTGTATAGGAATGTTAGGGAGGTTAGGGCACAGACGAAGGAGAGTGTCAGGAGAGGACTCGTCTACCCTCTCCCAACCCTTGTTGTTACCCTCGCCCAAGCATGACAGTATAATTATCTTTCTTTCTGCATTATAAAAATGAAATATCATATTTTGAGTTCCCTATTAAATATAGGGTACCCTGTACATTATTTACACATAAAAAGCAATGTAAATACTTAAATGCCCCAAAATGACAAAAGTATTCTACAATAGAATTGTATATTGTACATCGCAAAATCTTTATCAATGTTTCGTCTTGTAAAGTTGCCTAAACTCTGCCGTGCCGATCGTCGTGACGTCCCGCTAGGAAGAGTCCTGGAGATGCCGCCGGTTTGGCGCGCTTAACTCTATATTTACTGCGTAAGAGGCCGACAAGAAAATTCCTTATGAAAGTTTTTGTCCGGGGAGATAATTCCGTGCGTTTGGTGTTTACCTTCCCCCGGACACAAGGAAAGCGCAAATTCAACAACAAAATGTGTTTTATTTCTCCTGACCGGAGCGACGACACGAGAGGGATTAACCGGAAGATTAGGACGGAGGAGAAAATGTATTTGAATTTGCGAACAGGGATTTGGAAGGGGATTAGCAAAATTTTGTTAAAGAGGCAAAAAAAAAAAGGATCCAAGATAACAAAAGGAGACAGGAGAGGAGGATCTATTGTGCCACAAAGTATCGGGAGGGAAGGGGGGAAAATGACTTTTGCTTTGAACAAGGAGGTCACGAGTCTCTATGGAAACTGAGACAACTTGGTGAAGTGTCCCGCCAGCCGGCAGCGCAATCCCCGGCAAGTAACGGGTTAATCCAGCTCTTCTTGGCGACCGCCTGTTCACCGGTAGCGCAGAAACCGCCGTTCTCGACCGGTCAAATTACAAGAATGTAAAAGCCAAATTTATAGACTCGTAAGTCTTCACTCTATGACCTTGAAAGTCATTTCTTAAATTATAAAAAGTGATAATATAATATAATTGATCTAATATATAATATATAATATAACATCATTTCTTGAAATATAATATATATTATAATTCATTTTACAATATATATAATATAATATACAATAGTTTCTTCAATTATAAGATAATATATAATATACATTATATAAATATAAAATCTAATATAATTAATTTTAAAACGTAATATAACATTAAATAGTTTCTTAAATTATTATATAAAATAATACATAATATATTAATATAATATCTAATATAATTATTATAAAAATATATAATATAATATCAAATAATTTATTAAATTATAATAAAAGATAATATAAATATAAAATATCATATAATTAAAAAATATATAATATAAAAAGTTTTTTAAATTATAATATTAAATAATATATTATATATTATATAAATATAATATAATATTTAATATAATTCATATAAAAGTATACAATATAATATCAAATAATTTATTAAATTATAATAAAAGATAATATAAATATAAAATATCATATAATTAAAAAATATATAATATAAAAAGTTTCTTAAATTATAGTATTAAATAATATATGATATATTATATAAATATAATATAATATTTAATATAATTCATATAAAAGTATACAATATAATATCAAATAATTTCTTAAATTATAATAAAAGATAATATAAATATAATATATCATATAGTTAATTTAAAAATATCTAATATAAAACGTTTTTTAAATTATAATATAAACTAATATATAACATATTATATAAATATAATATAAAATATAATATAATTCATATAAAAGTATATCATATAATATCAAATAATTTCTTAAATTATAATAAAAGATAATATAACTATAATATATTATAAAATTAATTTAAAAATATATACTATAGAAGGTTTCTTAAATTATAATATAAGATGATATATAATATACATTATCTAAATAGAATATAAAATTAATATAAAAATATAATACAATATAAAATATTTTATTGAATTAAAATATAAGATTATATATATATATATATATATATATATATAATATATTATCTAAATATAATACATAACATATTTCATACAAAACTATAATATTATATAAAACAATTTATTGAATTATAAGATAATTTAGATAGTATATATAATATAATTAATATACCAATACAATATAATATAGAATAATTAATTGAATAATAATATAAGATAATATATAATATATTATCTAAATATAATATAACAGATTTAATGCAAAAATATAATATAATATAAAATAATTAATTGAATTATAATATAGGATAATATATAATATATTATCTAAATATAATACAATATATTTAATACAAAAATATAATATTATATAAAAAGTTTCTAATTTATATTATAATATATAATATACATTATACAAATATTATATAAAATTTAATTAATATAAAAATAAACAATATAGTATAAAATAATTTCTTACATTATAAGATAATATAAATATGTTATTTAAATATAATTTAATATATAATGTAAATAATATAAAAATATAATATATAATATTAAATATTTGTTTAATTATAATATAAGATAATATAAATATAATATATATAAATATAATTAATTTAGAGATATAATATATAATATAATATAAAAAGTTTCTGAAATTATAATATAAAATAATATAAATGTATTATATAAATATAATGTATATTATAAATCATTTAAAAATATATTATATAATATAATATAATATAATATAAAATAATTTCTCAAATTATAATTTATGATAATATAAATATAATATATAGTATATAAATATAATATACTAATTAACATAATTAATATATTATATAATATAGGATAATTTCTTAAAAGATTTCATACATATGTAGAAATAATTACTTCTATGCAGAAGGGCAAATAGTAAAGCTGGCCTGACTTTCCATAGATAGACCTAGCGGAAATAATCATGACTTGTGGACTATAGATGGAGTCAAATGTTTGGAACAATTAGAGATCTACGCTCCTTTATACAATTTGTCTATCAGACGACGCCCCAATATCTGGGGTTGGTCAGTTGCCTATAGGAGTTCTTCTATGGACACATGTTTGCACCAAGTTTTGAGATCTATGAAGTTCTCAGTTTATTTAAGTCAATTTGCAGAGCAGCGGCGTAACTTCAGGCCCAGGGGCCCCGATGCAAAAGCTCCAGCAGGGCCCCCAATTATTGAAAATCTTTAATAGTATTAGTCTTTTTCTATGGGCCAAAGGGACTTTTGGGGCCCCCTAGGCTCCATGGTCCGGGTGTGATTGCAACCCCTGCACCTGTTGTAGTTACGCCCCTGTTGCAGAGGTTTGTAGTTATAAAAAGCCCCTGTGCCGTGTTATGTGCCACGTTATGTGCCGTGTTATGTGCCGCGTTATGTGCCACGCTATGTGCAGTGTTATATGCCGCGTTATGTGCGCGTTATGTGCCGTGCTATGTGCCGAGTTATGTGCTGCGTTATGTGTCGCGTTATGTGCCGCGTTAATGTGCCGCGCTATGTGCCGCGTTATGTGCAATGTTATGTGTCGCGTTATGTGCCGCGTTATGTGCCGCACTATGTGCCGCGTTATGTGCCGCGTTATGTGCCGCGTTATGTGCCGCGTTATGTGCAATGTTATGTGCCGCATTATGTGCCGCGATATGTGCCGCGCTATGTGCCGAGTTATGTGCTGCGTTATGTGCCGCGTTGTGTGCCGCGCTATGTGCCGCGTTATGTGCCGCGTTATGTGCCGCGTTGTGTGCCGCGCTATGTGCCGAGTTATGTGCTGCGTTATGTGCCACGTTATGTGCCGCGTTATGTGCCGTGTTATGTGCCGCGTTATGTGCCACGTTATGTGCCGCGTTATGTGCCGCGTTATGTGCCGCGTTATGTGCCGCGTTATGTGCCGCGCTATGTGCAGTGTTATGTGCCACGTTATGTGCCGTATTATGTGCCGTGCTATGTGCCGTGCTATGTGCCGCGTTATGTGCCGCGTTATGTGCCACGTTATGTGCCGTATTATGTGCCGTGCTATGTGCCGTGCTATGTGCCGTGCTATGTGCCGTGCTATGTGCCGCGCTATGTGCCACGTTATGTGCCGCGTTATGTGCCGCGTCAGCTCTAAAGGTACCTTTACATGCCGCCACTGTGCCTAGCAACAGGTATCCACCGCACGCGCACGTTTTTGACGGTGGATACCGATCGCCGATGCCGCATATAGACGCCGCCATTGCGTTGTCAACTGAAGGTATCTTTGTTCCCCGGAAGTGCCAACAGATCCTGCGGCTACCTTCCTGTGGAATACCCTCGCTGCATCACACGCCGCTACCACAAAGGAATTGTGGCCGTACATCTTTCGCGCTGCAAGTACATAGGCGTGACAGAGTTGTGTATTCCGTGACGCTAACACAGTGATTGGACAACGCAATAGCGTCATGATTGGGCAGCCTGCGCAGGAAGGCTAATACATGACACCATTGCAATTGTGTAGTGTGTATGGACAGCTCTTTAAATATGGCGCCCTGTGCAGGGACAGCCAATGGGAACACAGTATTATGCTATATTCTCCTCTCTTTCCCCATGTGTATAGAGGGGTCCAGACGATGATGATGATGATGAGATGATGATGATGATGAAGCTTCCCGCTTACCTAATGATCGGTGTTTGGCCACCGTTGGGTTGAAGCGGTGACGGCTTCATGTATCTCATCCAAACAGCCATTAAGTCTTTGCTAATGTAAAGGAAGACTCCCCTCCGGTAATGACTGCATCGTTGAGTTCAGAGTTTATTTAATGTTATTTTTGCTGATTTATTTCTTCTCAACTTCTTAAAAAAAAATTAATGAGAAATCTTGCAATTTCCAACCAAATCCCAGAGAATGTTTTGGACTCGGGCGTCCTGTCCTTTCAGAAAGAGTTTTCACAAGTTTCATTATCATCACAGTCAGGAGCGTAACTACAACAGGTGCAGGTGCTGCTATCACACCGGGGCCTGGAGCCTGGGGGCCCAAAAGTGCCTTTGACTATCGCTATTAAAGATTTGCAATAATTGGGGGCCCCTTTGGATCTTTCACATCGGGGCCCCTGAGCTTCATGTTACACCACTGGTGACACTGATACACAGCGCCAGATTACACGGGATCCACCATTCACACAAGGTGATGTCACAATCACTTGTATTATTAGGATTATGCTTATATAGCACTATTAATTCCCCTGCACTTTACAGACATCCTCCACTCTCCCCATCGGGGCTCACAATCTACATTCCCTATCAGTCTTTGTAGTGTGAGAGGAAACCAGAGAACCCGGAGGAAACACGTGCAAACAAGGGGAGAACATACAGACTGCTTGCAGATGTCGTCCTTGGTGGGATTTGATCCCAGGACCCCCCTCACCCTTGCACAGACTCATTAATTACAACCCATAGGCTCTGGGTCAGTCTGTTGCTGCTAATGTTCATGTGCGTTCCCTGAAATCCGCCCTAGTGGACAGTGTGAGAACTGCAAGATTGTCATTATCATTTGACTACAAATTGTAACATTGAAAACAAAAGCGGTGACGATAATTTATGAAACAGATTTCACCTGGAGTCTGGATCCCACAGGTGACTCTGATCCCACAGTCCGTAAATCCACCATTGTGTCATGGATCACCCTGACATGTAGTAATCCTCCAGCAGGCGTCAGTTAGAGGATCCGGGATGTGATCTCCTCTACAACGTCCAACGTCGCTATAGGGAGAGGACAGTGGATCTCTTCTGATCGTTGTGATATGTTCTATACTTACACATTTGTCTCTCCTTTTTCTTTGAAGATGATAAAGTGTCGATGATCCTAATCCGACTCTGCAGTATAGAATGTGTGCGGCTTCTATCCAGTAACCTGACGCTCAGGGCCCGGTGTGAACGCGCCAAGGGCCCCAGTATTGCAAATCTTTAATAGCATTAGTGTTTTTCCATAACCAAAGGACTTTTGGGCCCCCAGGCTCCGGGCCCGGTGTGATTGCAGCCCCTGCACCTGTTGTAGTTACACTCCTGCTTCTATCTCTTCTGGATGAGATGGTGGAATAATAATGTTACTATATAGATACTAAATGGAGCCCCGATACTATAACATCCAGAGGGTGGTGACATCATGATGGAGGGCTCTGTGGCTCTGGGGCGGCATCTGCCTCCTCACCGTGTGCTCTCCCTCCTGTGAGCTATGAGGTCATAATACCCAATAGTGATGTCATAATACCCATTGTAATGTCATAATCCCACTATGATGTCATAATACCCGTATGATGTCATAATACCCCACTATGATGCCACAAGGCGATGATATAAGTAGATGGGACCTGACACCTTAAAGAAGGTCTTAAGCAGAATGATGACCCTCCTTGTGTAGGGAGCGGTAAGTCTACAGACATCCCCCCGTCATCACTTATTTATCGGGATGGTTGTGCTGTTTGGGGTCTTTCTCTCCAGTCGCGGTTTCCACCACCTGACAACGCTCCATGTCGGGGTCATGTATCTGTATGTAGCCAGCAGTGAGCAGGTCTCTATCCGGGGGCACTTACCCGCCCCTGAGCACAGCGGAGGACCTGCCGCTTACATGTGAAATCTCCTACAGAAACACATCAATTTATCAAGCATTTTCACGCCTATGAAGAGATGCCGCTGATTTATTGCCTCATTTTCCTTCGGCAGCAGCTGTTCAGGCTCCTGTGAATGAATGATAGCGGTGACACTCAACGTTTGCAAAAATGAGACCAAAGGAAGCGGTGACACCTCCTTGTTCAGGGCACCGAATCCTCTACACCCCCCTCCCCATAAGAGCCTCCGGCACTGGTGACACCTTCATTCATTGACGTGCCCTGGAGGAAGAGGAGCTTCTGCCAACAGATCAGGAGCCTCCTACCGCCAGGTGCCATCCTCAATCATCAGCCGCTCAGTGTGAGCCCCAACTGCATCGCCTCAGGTCACCCCCCTCCTAAGAGATAAATACCACCGGCCAAACAACAATTATTGCCTATAATCTAGCGGAACAAATGCTCTGTTTTCCTGGAAACACTGATGGCTCCTCCGAGGATTCAGCCGTCAAACTGGGATATTAAAATAGTCAGGACGATTATGAGAGACAAACCCAAGATGTTACCGTAAGGTTGGTTATGTTTTATGAGGGCGAACGATTAGAATCCCAAAGTCACCGATTCCTGAGAGGAGATCAAGGAGATAATGAAAAACCCGCGGAATAATGACATTTATCCTTCATCTCCGATCAAAGATCCAGAGATAGAAAAACACAGAGGAGGCGACAATAACTGAGATCTAAAGATTAGAGAAGATAAACATCAATAAATGTATCCAAATATCAATGTTCAATGATACAGATCAAGATACAAACGGACATGCTCAACCAGAAGACAGCTAACAACCCAAAACTACCATCCTTCTCTATCTATACATCCATCCATCATCTATCTATTTATCCATATCATCTATCTTTATCATCCATCCATCAAACAACCATCATCATCTATCAATCTTTCCATCCAACTATATATATCTACCCACCAATCCATCCATTATTCATTCATCCTTCCATTCATCCTTCCACACCATCCATCCATCCTTCCAAGCATCCATCCACCCATTAATCCATCTATCCATTCATCCATCCATTGATCCACCAACCTATCCATCCTTCCATCTATCTATTCATCCTTCCATCCATCCATCCATCCATCCAACTATCTATCCTATCTATCTATCTATCTATCTATCTATCTATTTTATCTATCTATCTATCATATCTATCTATCTATCTATCTAAACTATCTATTATCTATCTATCTATCATCTATCTATCTATCTATCTATCTATCCATCTATACTATCTATCTATCTATCCATCCATCTATCTATACTATCTATCTATCTATCTATATACTATTAGTCCTTCAACGGTCAATTTCTTGCCCTATATCTTTAAGTGATCTTTTTGATCGCTATACGATATCGGGCAAGAAAACGTTGATGTATCAAGCATTTCGATTAAATCGCTTGATCGTAACATCGCAGATCTACTCGGACCTCAGATCTAGCGATGAACATGCTAATCTGCAGCATTCACTGTGTGACATCACATGATCGATCTCCATGGCAGAGCCTATGCTGGATATGGTAACTATGTATCTCGGGTACTAAGCGCCCCGGCCTATAACTCCGATGTGTACCATAGTTACCAGCGAGATCGGATCCACATCGCTGGTGATCTTCTGTTGACATCTACCATCGATGTGACGATATTTTAAGCGATTGCGTGACGTGATCGCTTACAATATCCTAAATATCTAGCGTGTGACATCCTATCATCTATCTATACAAAAAATGTAGAGCAGCACCACACAAAATATCTGGTGTGATCTCCCATGACCAATCTTCAAATATAAATAATGTATATGAGGCAAAACAGCAAAAAATAATAAAGTCAAAATTAGTGATGTTTTTTTACCATTTGTACGATTGTTCATACAGTGAACTTTTCTCAAGATTCTATCTATCTATCTATTATCTATCTATCTATTATCTATCTATCTATCTATCATCATCTTATCTATCATATCTATCTATTATCTATCTATATCTATCTATTATCTATCTATCTATCTATCTATCTATCTATCTATCTATCTATCTATCTATCTATCTATCTATTATCTATCTATTATCTATCTATCTATCTATATATCTATCTATCTATCTATCTATCTATCTATCTATCTATCTATTATCTATCTATTATCTATCTATCTATCTATCTATCTATCTATCTATCTATATCTATTATCTATCTATCTATCTATCTATCTATCTATCTATCTATCTATCTTATCTATCATCTATCTATTCTATCTATCTATCTATCTATCTTATCTATCTATATCTATCTATCTATCTATCTATCTATCTATCTATCTATCTATCTATCTATCTATTATCTATCTATTATCTATCTATCTATCTATTATCTATCTATCTATTATCTATCTATCTATCTATCTAATCTATCTTATCTATCTATCTATCTATCTATCTATCTATTATCTATTATCTATCTTCTATCTATCTATCTATTATCTATCTATCTATCTATCTATTATCTATCTATCTATTATCTATCTATCTATTATCTATATCTATCTATCTATCGATCTATCTATCTATCTATCTATCTATCTATCTATGTATCTATCTATCTATCTATCATCTATATCTATCTATCTATTATCTATCTCTATCTATCTATCTATCTATCTATCTATCTATCTATCTATCTATTATCTATTATCTATCTATCTAGCTATATCTATCTATCTATCTATCTATTATCTATCTATTATCTATTATCTATTAATCTATCTATATCTATCTATCTATCTATCTATCTATCTATCTATATCTATCTATCTTCTATCTATCTATCTATCTATCTATCTATCTATCTATCTATCTATCTCTCTATCTATCATCTATCTATCTATCTATCTATCTATCTATCTTCTATCTATCTATCTATCTATCTATCTATCTATCTATCTATCTATCCTCCTTCCTTTTTTCCTTCCTTCCTTTGTTTTCAATTCTATATTTATCACATTTCATTCTATTTATTTATCTGTATCAATTGATTTATATATTTATGTATATAGAACATATCTAGTTATCCACCTTCTATCCAAGACAGAAGAAACACCTTCATAATGTGGAGCTGGAGAAGGACGTTATCAATACCCTGGATGGCAAGAAACAACCGGACATGTCACTGGAAGGAAGATCACCAAGATACAACTGTCTACACATCATACGAAGAGAAACATCACTGGAGAAGACGTTATGGTGGGAAGAAGAGAAGGAACAAGGGAAGAGGAAGACCAGCAACCTGATGGTTTAAGAGTACCGTCACACTTGGCGACGCACCAGAGATAGGATCCCGACAGCGATACGACCTGATAGGGATCGCTGGTGAGATGTCAAACAGTCAGATCTCACCAGTGACACAACAATGATCCGGAATGACCCGGAGGTCGTTGGGACCCTGATTCTCAGACCTGTAGTATTGAGGTCGTTGGTTGTTTCCTGTCAAACACACGATGCAGCTGCCCAGCGGGACCCCAACAATCAAAAAATGGTCCTGGCGACTCTGACACGACCAGCGATCTCACAGCGGGGCTCGGTCGCTGTAAGTGTCAAACATAGCGAGATTGCTGGCGAGGTCGCTGTTGCGTCACCAAACTTGTCATCAAATCTCGCTAGCAATCTCGCTTAGTGTGACGGGGGCTTTATACAATCAAGACATCAGCAGAAAAGACCCTGTTGGACCTATGTAGGTATGAAGAATACACTGGTGGATCTATTTAGGTTTGGAGAAGACCCTGTTGGACCTATGTAGGTATGAAGAATACACTGGTGGATCTATTTAGGTTTGGAGAAGACCCTGGAGGACCTATCTAGGCTAGGAGAAAACTCTGGTGGACCTATCTAAGCTTGGAGAAGACCCGGGTGGACCTTTCTAGGCTTGGAGAAGACCCTAATGGACCTATCTAGGCTTGAAGAAGACCCGGGTGGTGCTATCTAGGCTTGGAGAAGACCCTGGTGGACCTATCTATGCTTGGAGAAGACCTGGTGAATCTATTTAGACTTGGAGAATACACTGGTGGATCTATCTATGCATGGAGAATACCCTGGTGGGCCTAGCTAGGCTCATGCAACATAATCTTCCTACAGAGTGTTCATCCATCAAGTTACCAAGGCTGCAGATCGAGCTGAAGGCCAATAAAGAATAATAATAATCTGTAATTTATCTATTATCGACCTATTATCTATCATTTATCCATCTTCTATTTATTTTATCTTTTTTTTCTATCTATAGATCTGTTTATTGCATAACATTCTATTTCTTAATTCATTTCTTAATTATCTATCTATCTATCTATCTATCTATCTATTATCTATCTATCTATCTATCTATCTATCTATCTATTATCTATGTATCTATGTATCTATTATCTATCTATCTATCTATCTATCTATCATCTATCTATTTATCTATCTATAATCTATCTGTCTATTCTCCATTTCTCTCTCTTTTCTTTCTGTGTAATCGTTCACTTATTCTGTAACAGGAGGAGACTTGTGTTGTATTTATTCCTGTGGTGTCACCACTTTGATTGAATCTTCCGTCTGTCCGTACATCCGTCCATATATTTGTCCGCTCCTTGTAGAATGTTCTACAGAGGCATGAAATTCCCATTTCACAGTTGTAAAGCTGAAGCTGCTCCGGCCTCAGACGATCTATTGTCCGGATCATGACTTTGCCCCTTTACAATCCGGACATTTCTGTGACTCGATGGTTTCATGTGTAATTGAAGCTTCTTAGTTTGTAGGAATAAATGTAAATGATAAAGCAAAATGTGTTTGTTCGCCTTCAGCATTTTATGAGTCTAATGTAAGTAATATTGTAATGATATTTACATAGCAGAATTGTTATTCAGCAGCAAAGTGATCATAGGACAAGATATTAAGGATACAGAGGTACATAGAAATATAGATACATAGAACAATAGGAGAGACATCAAAGATTCATGAAATAATGGCTGCAAAGCTCCAAGGTTGGATGGGGGGATGGATTGTGATCAGCATAAAAAAATTAAATTTTGGATAGTGATAGATAGATAGATAGATAGATAGATAGATAGATATGATAGATAGATAGGATAGATAGATAGATAGATAATAGTAATAAGATACGTACATTAGAGAGATAACAGCTCGAAATGCTATGAATGTCCGTATTCCCCAGCCTGGATCTGCCCCATCCACCATTCCTATGGACTCCGCCATGGATCTGCCCCCATCCATGCAATGGTCAGCTCTCCAGAGAAAGCTCCTTCACTTCAGGTAGCCAGCCAGGAATAAGTGCAATCACCAGCAAGGAATGCAAGAACATGTGACCATAGAAAGGAGATAGGTGTGATCACAAAGTAGCCACACCTGGGAAGAGAACTAAGGAGCATTGCTAACCAGAGAAGCTGACAATAACTCCTACACTGCCAAAGGAAAGAAACACATTTAATATGAAGTCTCAATACAGGAATGAGAGAGAGGACCCAAACCAATCACAAGTGTAAAGAAGAGACCATGGTGACAAGGACACTATTAACCTGTAGCCTGTAGATTAACCCCAGATCCGCAGGTTAATAGCATTTTTCCACATGACGGCTTCACTTTAATATAAGATGTGCAGTTCCATTAATAACAATCAGAGAATCCTGACATAGTGCCTGTCTGATTTTTCCATCTTCCTTTGGTTTGCAATATTTGGAGCCAACTACAAGGCTGAATCCACCGGTGTCATCATTAAATGGACCACATTGGATCAGGTCCATCACTCGCTCGTCGTGGACGCAGCCATTGATTCACTTGTGAATAATGTCTTTGTAGCAGTCATGTTTATCCAGTGCACAGCTTGTCTGCTCGCAATATGTGCAAGTGACGTGATCTCTTCAATATTTTCTAACCTCATTGAATATCTTTATCCAAATGCTCGGAAAATCTATAAGAAGCCATAACACCAATGAGGTGGGGATAAGTCTAAGTACATGAAGCCATAACACCAATGAGGTGGGGATAAATCTAAGTACATGAAGCCATAACACCAATGAGGTGGGGATAAGATATAAGTACATGAAGCCATAATACCAATGAGGTGGGGATACAACTAAGTACATGAAGCCATAACACCAATGAGGTGGGGATAAGTCTTAGTACATGAAGCCATAATACCAATGAGGTGGGAATAAATAAGTACATGAAGCCATATACCAATGAGGTGGAGATAAGATAAGTACATGAAGCCATAACTACCAATGAGGTGGGGATAAGTCTTAGTACATGAAGCCATAATACCAATGAGGTGGGGATAAGAATAAGTACATGAAGCCATAACACCAATGAGGTGGGGAATAAGACTAAGTACATGAAGCCATAACACCAATGAGGTGGGATAAGTTAAGTACATGAAGCCATAATACCAATGAGGTGGGGATAAGTCTTAAATACATGAAGCATAATACCAATGAGGTGGGATAAGTCTAAGTACATGAAGCCATAACACCAATGAGGTGGGGATAAGTCTAAGTACATGAAGTCATAACACCAATGAGGTGGGATAAGTCTTAGTACATGAAGCCATAACACCAATGAGGTGGGGATAAGTCTAAGTACATGAAGCCATAACACCAATGAGGTGGGATAATCTAAGTACATGAAGCCATAACACCAATGAGGTGGGGATAAGTCTTAGTACATGAAGCCATAACACCAATGAGGTGGGATAAGTCTAAGTACATGAAGCCATAACACCAATGAGGTGGGGATAAGTCTTAGTACATGAAGCCATAACACCAATGAGGTGGGGATAATCTAAGTACATGAAGCCATAACACCAATGAGGTGGGGATAAGTCTAAGTACATGAAGCCATAACACCAATGAGGTGGGGATAAGTCTAGTACATGAAGCCATAAACCAATGAGGTGGGGATAAGTCTAAGTACATGAAGCCATAACACCAATGAGGTGGGGATAAGTCTTAAGTACATGAAGCCATAACACCAATGAGGTGGGGATAAGTCTAAGTACATGAAGCCATAACACCAATGAGGTGGGGATAAGTCTAAGTACATGAAGCCATAACACCAATGAGGTGGGGATAAGTCTAAGTACATGAAGCCATAACACCAATGAGGTGGGGATAAGAATAGTACATGAAGCCATAACACCAATGAGGTGGGGATAAGTCTAAGTACATGAACCATAACACCAATGAGGTGGGGATAATCTAAGTACATGAAGCCATAACACCAATGAGGTGGGATAAGTGTAAGTACATGAAACCATAACACCAATGAGGTGGGGATAAGTCTAAGTACATGAAGCCATAACACCAATGAGGTGGAGATAAGTCTAAGTACATGAAACCATAACACCAATGAGGTGGGGATAAGTCTAAGTACATGAAGCCATAACACCAATGAGGTGGGGATAAGTCTAAGTACATGAAGCCATAACACCAATGAGGTGGGAGATAAGTCTAAGTACATGAAGCCATAACACCAATGAGTGGGGATAAGTCTAAGTACATGAAGCCATAATACCAATGAGGTGGGGATAAGTCTAAGTACATGAAGCCATAACACCAATGAGAGGGGATAAGTCTAAGTACATGAAGCCATAACACCAATGAGGTGGAGATAAGTCTAAGTACATGAAGCCATAACACCAATGAGGTGGAGATAAGTCTAAGTACATGAAGCCATAATACCAATGAGGTGGAGATAATCTAAGTACATGAAAACCATAACACCAATGAGGTGGAGATAAGTCTAAGTACTTGAAACCATAACACCAATGAGGTGGGGATAAGTCTTAGTACATGAAGCCATAATACCAATGAGGGGAGATAACTCTAAGTACATGAACCATAACACCAATGAGTAGGGATAGTCTAAGTACATGAAACCATAACACCAATGAGGTGGGGATAAGTCTAAGTACATGAAACCATAACACCAATGAGGTGGGGATAAGTCTAAGTACATGAAGCCATAACACCAATGAGGTGGGATGAGTCTTAAGTACATGAAGCCATAACACCAATGAGGTGGGGATAAGTCTAAGTACATGAAGCCATAACACCAATGAGGTGGGGATCTGTCTAGTACATGAAGCCATAACACCAATGAGGTGCAGATAAGTCATAAGTACATGAAGCCATAATACCAATGAGGTGGGGATAAGTCTAAGTACATGAAGCCATAACACCAATGAGGTAGGGATGAATCTTAGTACATGAAGCCATAACACCAATGAGGTGCAGATAAGTCATAAGTACATGATGCCATAATACCAATGAGGTGGAGATAAGTCTAAGTACATGAAGCCATAACAACAATGAGGTGGGGATAAGTCTAAGTACATGAAGCCATAACACCAATGAGGTGGGGATAAGTCATAAGTACATGAAGCCATAACACCAATGAGGTGAGATAAGTCTAAGTACATGAAGCCATAACACCAATGAGGTGGGGATAAGAATAAGTACATGAAGCCATAACACCAATGAGGTGGGGATAAGATAAGTACATGAAGCCATAACACCAATGAGGTGGGGATAAGTCTTAGTACATGAAGCCATAATACCAATGAGGTGGGGATGAGTCTAAGTACTGAAGCCATAATACCAATGAGGTGGGGATAAGTCTAGTACATGAAGCCATAATACCAATGAGGTGGGGATGAGTCTAAGTACTTGAAGCCATAACACTAATGAGGAGGAGATAACTCTAAGTACATGAAGCCATAATACCAATGAGTGCGGATAAGTCATAAGTACATGAAGCCATAACACCAATGAGGTAGGGGATGAGTCTAAGTACATGAAGCCATAACACCAATGAGGTGGAGATATGTCTTAGTACATGAAGCCATAACACCAATGAGTGGGATATAACTCTAAGTACATGAAGCCATAACACCAATGAGATGGGGATAAGTCATAACTACATGAAGCCATAATACCAATGAGGTGGGATAAGTCTTAGTACATGAAGCCATAACACCAATGAGGGGGCAGATAAGTCATAAGTACATGAAGCCATAACCTCTCAACATGCTGTAATATCCTGGTAATTATCTCCCAGAAGAATGTGTACTACAGACAATCAATGATTTGGAGTCTCATTGATTTTTGAGTTGCAGATTCGGCTATTGAGGGGGATGCCTCATCTCAATAACGCCTATCTATAAGCCCCTTATAAATTAGTGCATATGCCTAAAATATCTGTCTGATGTGGATCGTCATCTTGTGGTCACTATACACAGAGGTTTTTCTCTACTGTCTTACTCAGCTGTTCTCATTGAAGTGATTGGAGAGAAAGTCCTGTGCAGAGGGGCAAGAGAAACCCTCATTGCTGAGATGTAGGGAGTCCCAGAGTTGTAGGGAGACCCTCATTGTTGAGTATGCAGGGAGTCCCAGAGTTGTAGGGAATGCTCATTGCTGAGATGTAGGGAGTCCCAGAGTTGTAGGAGACCCTCATTGCTGAGATGTAGTGAGTCCTAGAGTTGTAGGGAGACCCTCATTGCTGAGATGTAGTGAGTCCTAGAGTTGTAGGGAGACCCTCATTGTTGAGTTGCAGGGAGTCCCAGAGTTGTAGGGAGACGCTCATTGCTGAGATGTAGGGAGTCCCAGAGTTGTAGGGAGACCCTCATTGCTGAGATGTAGGGAGTCCTAGAGTTGTAGGGAGACCCTCATTGCTGAGATGTAGGAGTCCCAGAGTTGTAGGGAGACCCTCATTGCTGAGATGTACGGTGTCCCAGAGTTGTAGGGTGACCCTCATTGTTGAGTTGTAGGAGTCCCAAAGTTATAGGGAGACCTTCATTGTGAGTTGTAGGAGTCCCAGAGTTGTAGGGTGATCTCCTTGTTGCATTTTAGGGAGTCACCAGAGTTGTAGGGAGACCCTCATTGTTTTGTTATATGGAGTACCAGAGTTGTAGGGAGACCTTCATTGTTGCGTTGTAGGAGTCCCAGAGTTGTAGGGAGACCCTCATTGTTGCGTTGTAGGGAGTCCCAAGTTGTAGGGAGACCTCATTGTTTGTTGTATGTAGTCCCAGAGTTGTAGGTAACCTTAATTGTTGCATTGTAGGAGTACCAGAGTTGTAGGGAGATCTTCATTGCTGAGATGTAGGAGTCCCAGAGTTGTAGGGTGACCTTCATTGTTGAGTTGTAGGAGTCCCAGAGTTGTAGGGAGACCTTCATTGTTGAGTTGTAGGAGTCCCAGAGTTGTAGGGAGACCTTCATTGTTGAGTTGTAGGAGTCCCAGAGTTGTAGGGTGACCTCATTGTTGAGTTGTAGGGAGTCCCAGAGTTGTAGGGGACCTTCATTGTTGAGTTGTAGGAGTCCCAGAGTTGTAGGGAGACCCTCATTGTTGAGTTGTAGGAGTCCCAGAGTTGTAGGGATCCCTCATTGTTGAGTTGTAGGAGTCCCAGGTTGTAGGGTGATCTTCATTGTTGCGTTTTAGGGAGTCCCAGGTTGTAGGGAGACCTTCATTGTTGCATTGTAGGGAGTCCCATAGATGGGAACTGCAGCAATCAGACACTTCTGGCAAATCTTGTGGACATGCAATAAATTAGATGGCACCACCCCAATAAGGTTCATGCCCATATAAATTGATTGGCTGTACGGTGCCACATACTCCAGCAATTATCATGTGCCAGGGTTCCTCTGAGATCTTCCATCCAGCAGCACATGGAGCTCTCGTGTACCGCTATGATGTTTGCCACCATATAGGTCTGCTGTCAGGTGTATGGAAAGCTTTCCTCATCAATATCGCAGATACACACATCAGCATGATGACCGGAGATAATACTCAATATTATTGCATAAAATATATCTCCCTTCAACAAAGAAGTCCTTTTTTTAATTACTAATGAGATGAAGGTATATTTTGCCGCCATAATCACATTAATACGGCCACATTTGTCTTAAGCAAATGGTCTGACAATATGTCGCCCTGTAATGTGCTAAGAGCCATTTCCATCGTCCGTCTCTCGCCGGCACTTATCACCTAACTCGTTATGACAAGCTAATTTCACTGCTCCTCGCATATGGCTGACTCTAAATGGGTTACTTATAGCCATGATGGATGAGCGGGAGAGTAACCTCGTTTGAAGTGGCGGCTGTGGGTACAAGATCTAATTTTTGGCTGCTAATGAATTAGATCTAATTAGGGGGGTCCCTGATCACATTGCGGGGCTGACGGTGTGACCGTACCCAGGCTTTATTTATGCCGTTCTCTCCATTGTCCGCTCAACCACAAAACACATAATCAGGTTTTCCCCGCACCAACAAAGTGGAGTTTGGAATGTGCTCAAGTTTAACCCCTTATCTGCTGGACGACGTTTGGTAGAATGATCGAGCGGCCAAAGATCTGAGATAAAAAGTAGAGGCCTCCCGTGATGACCCAAGATGGTCAAAAATACGTATTAGGGGCTTGTTCCTGGAACGTTCCTCTTCATGGTTCAACTATCACCGGTGACAGAACTTGGGGCCCCAATGCAAGAACGAGGCCCCCAACTATCTTCGATTTTCAAAAGTATCAGCCTTCTCGACTGGCCAAAAAAAGGGGCCACATAGGCCAATGGTTTCAAGGCAATTTCTGCATCAACTTTAGATACATCCTAAATACTTCATTACCATGTCTGCAGGCAAGAAGAACGTCACACAATGCGAAGAATAAGAAAATAAAAACATCCCCAACAGGGGCCCAATTATCATGGATTTATAGTATTGACCTCCTCATATGGGCTAAAGGGACCAATGGGATATCCGCCCACGAGAGTAGTAGTAGTAATAGTATGTATTATATATTTAAGTATTTAATGTGTATATATTTTTGTATCTTTTTATATTTATATTTTATATAGTTTATATATTTTTATAGTGGGTAAAAATTCTATATATTTTTATATTTATATTTTATATAGTTTATATATTTTATATTTTGTATATTTTTATATCATGCATAAATTTTTTATATTTTTATATTTATATTTTATGTAGTGTATATACTTTATATTTTGTATATCTGTATATCGTCTATATAATCTTTATACTTTAGATCGTTTATATATTTTTATATTGTGTAAACATTTTATTTATATATATATATATATATATATATATATATTTAAATTGTGTTTACGGTACATTATATTATACTATTATTATTATATTTATATTTTCATATATAGTTTATATATATTTATATTTTCTATATTTTTATGTAGTGTATACATTTTGTATATTTTTATATTTATATGTTGTATAGTTTATACATTTCTATATTTTGTATATTTTTATATCATGTATGCACTTTGTATATTTTCTTATTTATATTTTATATATTTTTATATTTTATATATTTTTATAACAGTATAGATTTTGTATTTTTTATAGTTATGTTTTTACACAATCTATATATTTTAAGTATACGTTTTTTATATATTAATATAGTTTATGTATTTTTTATATTTTGTATATTTTTATATTTATATTTTATAAAGTTTATATTTTTTTATTGTGTATACATTTTGATATTTTATTTAATTTTTATATACTGTATATTTGTGGATTTTTTATAAACTGTTTATATATATTTTAGTTCTCCATTTATTTTCTTACAATAGTTTATAATATTTGTAGAATCATTATGTATGATTCTTTTGTATATTAGCATTTTTAATATTCTTTGTATTATTTTTAGTTCTACACATTTATTATTTTTAAAACATTTTAGCATTTTAGTTATACCTTTATTTTTTTTTAGATTTTTTTAGATTTTATATTTGTATGTGGTATTACTGTGCATTATTCTTTTATATGATAGTGTTTGTTTTATTATTTTTAGTTCTATGCATATTTTTTATATATATTTAGTTGCATTTATTTTGTAGATTATTTTTGTATAATTCATAATTGTATACAGTATTTTTATGTATTATTATTATTATTATTATTAATAATAATAATATTATTTAGAATTCTAGTTTCTTTAATTTATTTGATTATTTTTAATTACAAACTTTTTTATTTTCTTTGTTTTTAAATTATTTTAGTTCAATGCATTTTTTTTTTTTTTTTTATTAAAATTGTATATAGATTTATGTATGCTACTGTTATTAGTTTATTTTATTCCTTTTAGTTTTATGCATGTATTATTTTTTACACATTTTTATATTTTAGTTGCATGCTGTTTTATATCTTGTATAGTATGTTATAATTGTATGCAGGATTTTTATGTAATATTCTTTTGAATTCTTGTTTCTTTAATTTATTTGATTTATTTTTAGTTCTAGCATTTATTTTCTTTACTTTTATAATACTTTAGTTCAATACATTTATTTTGCTTATTTTTTTATTTATTAGAATTATATATAGAATGATGTATTATAGTTTTGTATGCTCATGTTTTTAGTTTATTACTTTTAGTTTTATGCATTTATTATTTTGACATTTTTATATTTTAGTTCTATTCATTTTTTTTACACATTTTCATATTTTAGTTGGAAGCATTTTGTTTATACCTTGTAAAATGTATGATTTTATGTATTATTATTTATTGTTAAATTCATACAAATTATCATTTTCCTGTATTTTTTGTTCACCGTGAAAAGATTATCCGGCTACATCACTCATCATTCACCGTGAAGTCATCCGGCTACGTCACACAATGTTCACAGTGAAAAGTCATCCAGCTACATCACACAACATTCACCATGAAAGTCATCCAGCTACATCACACAACATTCACCGTGAAAAGTCATCCGGCTACGTCACACAATGTTCACAGTGAAAAGTCATCCAGCTACATCACACAACATTCACCGTGAAAAGTCATCCAGCTACATCACACAACATTCACCGTGAAAAGTCATCCAGCTACATCACACAACATTCACCGTGAAAAGTCATCCGGCTACGTCACACAATGTTCACAGTGAAAAGTCATCCAGCTACATCACACAACATTCACCATGAAAGTCATCCAGCTACATCACACAACATTCACCGTAAAAAGTCATCCGCTACGTCACACAATGTTCACAGTGAAAAGTCATCCAGCTACATCACACAACATTCACCGTGAAAAGTCATCCAGCTACATCACACAACATTCACCGTGAAAAGTCATCCAGCTACATCACACAACATTCACCGTGAAAAGTCATCCGGCTACGTCACACAATGTCACCATGAAAAGTCATTCAGCTACATCACACAACATTCACCGTGAAAGTCATCCGGCTACGTCACACAATGTCACCATGAAAAGTCATTCGGTTACATCACACCTCATTCACCATGAAAGGTCACCCAGGTACATCAAACAATGTTCACAGTGAAAGTAATCAGGCCACATCACACAACATTCATCGTGAAAAAATCATTCAGCTACATCACACAATGTTCACAGTGAAAGTCAGCCGGCTACATCACACAACATTCACTGTGAAATTCATCCAGCTACATCACACAATATTCACAGTGAAAGTCATCCGGCTACATCACACACCGTTCTTCGTGAAAAAGTAATTCAGCTACATCACACAATGTTCACTGTGAAAAAGTTATCCGGCTACATCACACAATGTTCACCGTGAAAGTCATCCAGCTACATCACACAATGTTCACCGTGAAAGTCATCAATCTACATCACACAATGTTCCCTGTGAAAAAATCATCCAGCTACATCACACAACATTCACCATGAAAGTCATCCGCCTACATCACACAACGATCACCATGAAAGTCATCCAGCTACATCACACCTCATTCACCATGAAAGGTCACCCAGGTACATCAAACAATGTTCACAGTGAAAGTAATCAGGGTACATCACACAACATTCACTGTGAAAGTCATCCAGCTACATCACACAATGTTCACTATGAAAAAGTAATCCGGCTACATCACACAATGTTCACCATGAAAAGATTATCCGGCTACATTACTCATCATTCACCGTGAAGTCATCCGGCTACATCACACAATGTTCACCATGAAAAGTCATCCAGCTACATCACACAACATTCACCATGAAAGTCATCCAGCTACATCACACACATTCAACCGTGAAAAGTCATCCAGCTACATCACACAACATTCACCGTGAAAAGTCATCCAGCTACATCACACAACATTCACCGTGAAAAGTCATCCGGCTACGTCACACAATGTTCACAGTGAAAAGTCATCCAGCTACATCACACAACATTCACCGTGAAAAGTCATCCAGCTACATCACACAACATTCACCGTGAAAAGTCATCCAGCTACATCACACCTCATTCACCATGAAAGGTCACCCAGGTACATCAAACAATGTTCACAGTGAAAGTAATCAGGGTACATCACACAACATTCACTGTGAAAGTCATCCAGCTACATCACACAATGTTCACTATGAAAAAGTAATCCGGCTACATCACACAATGTTCACCGTGAAAGTCATCCGGCTACATCACACAATGTTCACTATGAAAAAGTAATCCGGCTACATCACACAATGTTCACCGTGAAAGTCATCCGGCTACATCACACAATGTTCACCATGAAAAGATTATCCGGCTACATCACTCATCATTCACCGTGAAGTCAACCGGCTACATCACACAATGTTCACCATGAAAAGATTATCCGGCTACATCACACAACGTTCACCGTGAAGTCATCCAGCTACATCACATAACGTTCACTGTGAAAAAGTCATCCGGCTACATCACATAATGTAAGGGGCACTGCAGCCACAGTTCAGCTGTTGCCCCCTGACTGCTGGGCCCTCCTTCCAGGATAACAAGAGGTCTCCCAATGGTTAATGAGGTCTAGAGGGGTTCTCATCACCGGGGCAGTTCCCGCCCTTCGGTGTTATTATCCCTGCCCAAAAGCTTCCGGTCTCTCTTTCAGAACCCGGGCTTTGGAACCTAGGGGGCCCTAAAGTCCCTTTGGCCTATAGAAAAAGACTATTGCTATTAAAGATTTGAAATAACTGGGGTCCCCGTTAGAGCTTTTGCTTCGGGGCCCATGAACTTCAAGTTACACCATTGATTAGGTTAATAGTGCCATGATGCTATTCTATTTCATATCCAGTGATACTTCGGTTTTCGTTGATAATTCGGCTGAAACCAACATAAAGAGAGGCGACAATCTCCATATGAATCAATGTAAATCCAAAATACAAAAACTCACTTTATACAAAATAAAGATAGTGTTTACTACTAAAGACATTAAGAGGTTAATATAAAATGAATGTAAAAGACTAATGCAAAGAATAAATGAACATTAAACATGGCACTTACTTTTCTAAAGCGTATGGAAGATGGTGAGGAGGAGAGAAGGGTGCGGATATTATTGTTTGGAAGGGGAATCAGGTGGGTCACCATTTTTTCTTGCAAAATTAGCAGTATATCATGTATGCACAGCGACAATAACCGAAACCAATGATAACTGAGGTCATCAAAAGCCGAAAACCGACGATAAATGAAACTGACAATAACCAAAGTCAACGAAAACCGAAACCGACGATAAATGAAACTGACGATAACCAAAGTCAACGAAAACCGAAACAACGATAACTGAGGTCAACAAAAGCCGAAACCGACGATAAATGAAACTGATGATAACCGAAGTCAACCAAAACCAACAATAACCGAGGTCAACGAAAACCGAAACCAACGATAACCGAGGTCAACAAAAACCGAAACCGACGATAATCGAAACCAACAATAAACAAAAACCGACAATAACCGAGGTGAACGAAAACTGAGGTCAATGAAAACTGAAATCGATGATAAACAAAACCGACGATAATCAAGGTCAATGAAGACCGTGGTCAGCAAAAAAACGAAACCAACGATAAACAAAACCAATGATAAACAAAACCAACAATAACCGAGGTCAACGAACATCGAAACCGAGATAAACAAAACCGAAAATAACCGAGGTCAATAAAAACTGAATGTGATGATAACCAATGTCAACAAAAATTGAAACTGACCATAAACAAAACCGACGATAACCGAAGTCAACGAAAACAAAAACCGACAATAATCAAGGTCAACGAACACCGAAACTGCAATAAAACCAACGATAACCAAGCTCAACGAAAACTGAGGTCAATGAACACCGAAATCGAAGATAAACAAAACTGACGATAATCGAGGTCAATGAAAACCGAGGTCAACAAACACCGAAACTGACGATAAACAAAACCAATGATAAACAAAACTGACAATAACTTAGGTCAACGAACACCGAAACCAACGGTAACCGATGTCAACAAAAACCGAGGTCATTGAACATCGAAACCAACGATAAACAAAACCAACAATAACCGAGGTCAATGAACTTTGAAACAGGTGATAAACAAAACTGACAATAACCGAAGTCAACCAAAACCAAAACCAACAATAACCGAGGTCAACAAAAACTGAAACCGACGATAATCGAAACCAACAATAAATTAAACTGACAATAACCAAGGTCAACGAAAAACAAAACCGACAATAATCTAAATCGACAATAAACAAACTTCACAATAACCGAGGTCAACAAAAACCAAAACCAATGATAATCGAAACCGTTGATAACCAAAACTGACAATAACCGAGGTCAATGAAAACCGAAACCAACGATAACCAAAGTCAACGAAAACTGAGGTCAATGAAAACTGAAATCGACGATAAACAAAACTGACGATAATCGAGGTCAATGAAAACCGTGGTCAACAAACACCGAAACCGACGATAAACAAAACCAATGTTAAACAAAACCGGCAATAACCGAGGTCAACGAACACCGAGGTCAACAAGCAACGAAACCGACGATAAACAAAACCGAGAATAACCGAGGTCAATAAAAATTGAATTTGATGATAACCAATGTCAACGAAAATTGAAACTGACCATAAACAAAACCGAAGTCAACAAAAACCAAAACCGACAATAACCAAGGTCAAAGAACACCGAAACTGACAATAAAACTAACGATAACCAAGGTCAACGAAAACTGAGGTCAATGAACATCGAAACCAACGATAAACAAAACTGACAATAACTGAGGTCAATGAACACCGAAACCAACGATAAACAAAAGCGACAATAACCGAGGTCAATGAAAACCGAAACCAACGGTCACTAAGGTCAACATAAACCGAGGTCAATGAACATCGAAACCGACGATAACTAAAACTGATTACAAGACGAGGGGAGGCGACGGATCAAGACCAGCGATGCCCATCGGACCTGCCTGCCCCACAGGTGACAATAATAAAAGGTATTTTTTTTTCATTATACCGATCAGCTGGAGACATATATACTTCATTCTAGAATACTACGGTATATATAGGAGCTGGAGGAGGCTGCACATTACATGGGAACCACCTGGTGACAGGCACACTTTAATTGAATCCCCATGCAGCTATGCCAGAACACACATTTAAAGGGCTCATCCACTTTTTTGTACTTTTTATTTTTTTTTCCTTAAATGCAGGTTATTGGGACTAAAATCACTTTTGTAATTGGGTTTCATTAAAAACATTTCCACTTTTGCGTTCTATAGCCTCGGAGCTGCAGTCTATTGATGGCTGACTAGTAATGCGGCATCCACCAATCACAAAGATGATATCACAGCTCACCTCCTCCCTTCACAATGACATTTGCACACACTCATTAGATGATTCAATACAAGAGATTGGGTCTGACTCTATCGCTGCTAATGTTCATGTGCATTTCCTAAGTATGTAAGTATGAGCCTGAAATAACCCCAGTGACCAAAGTGAAAATTGCAGGATAACTCATCTTTATTTATGCTTTGCTAATATAGCACCATCATATTCTGCAACGCTTTACAGACATCCTCCCTCTCCCCATCGGGGCTCATAATCTACATTCCCCATCAGTCTTTGTAGTGTAAGAGGAAACCAGAGAACCCGGAGGAAACAAGGGGAGAACATACAGACTGCTGGAAGAGGTTGTCCTTGGTGGGATTTGAAACAAAAACCTCAGTGCTGCAAGACTGCAGAGCTAACCACTGAGCCACCGTATACACTGCTAACCACTGAGCCACGTATACAGTGCTAACCACTGAGCCACCGTATACAGTGCTAACCACTGAGCCACCATATACAGTGCTAACCACTGAGCCACCATATACAGTGCTAACACTGAGCCACTATACAGTGCCTAACCACTGAGCCATATACAGTGCTAACACCACTGGCCAACCATATACAGTGCTAACCACTGAGCCAACAACCCATATACAGTGCTAACCACTGAGCCACCTATACAGTGCTAACCACTGAGCCACCATATACAGTGCTAACCACTGAGCCACCGTATACGTGCTAACCACTGAGCCACCGTATACAGTGCTAACCACTGAGCCACCGTATACAGTGCTAACCACTGAGCCACCGTATACAGTGCTAACCACTGAGCCACCGTATACAGTGCTAACCACTGAGCCACCGTATACAGTGCTAACCACTGAGCCACCATATACAGTGCTAACCACTGAGCACCATATACAGTGCTAACCACTGACCACCGTATACAGTGCTAACCACTGAGCCACCGTATACAGTGCTAACCACTGAGCCACCTATACAGTGCTAACCACTGAGCCACCATATACAGTGCTAACCACTGAGCCACAGTATACAGTGCTAACCACTGAGCCACCTATACAGTGCTAACCACTGAGCCACCGTATACAGTGCTAACCACTGAGCCACCATATACAGTGCTAACCACTGAGCCACCGTATACAGTGCTAACCACTGAGCCACCATATACAGTGCTAACCACTGAGCCACCGTATACAGTGCTAACCACTGACCCACCATATACAGTGCTAACCACTGACTCACGTATACAGTGCTAACCACTGAGCCACCTATACAGTGCTAACCACTGAACCACCATATACAGTGCTAACCACTGAGCCACCTATACAGTGCTAACCACTGAGCCACTATACAGTGCTAACCACTGAGCACCATATACAGTGCTAACCACTGAGCCACCAAACAGTGCTAACCACTGAGCACCTATACAGCTAACCACGAGCCACCTATACAGTGCTAACACTGAGCCACCTATACAGTGCTAACCACTGAGCCACCGTATACAGTGCTAACCACTGAGCCACCGTATACAGTGCTAACCACTGAGCCACCATATACAGTGCTAACCACTGAGCCACCTATACAGTGCTAACCACTGAGCCACCGTATACAGTGCTAACCACTGAGCCACCATATACAGTGCTAACCACTGAGCCACCTATACAGTGCTAACCACTGAGCCACCATATACAGTGCTAACCACTGAGCCACCTATACAGTGCTAACCACTGAGCCACCATATACAGTGCTAACCACTGAGCCACCATATACAGTGCTAACCACTGAGCCACCATATACAGTGCTAACCACTGAGCCACCTATACAGTGCTAACCACTGAGCCACCATATACAGTGCTAACCACTGAGCCACCGTATACAGTGCTAACCACTGAGCCACCATATACAGTGCTAACCACTGAGCCACCTATACAGGCTAACCACTGAGCCACCATATACAGTGCTAACCACTGAGCCACCATATACAGTGCTAACCACTGAGCCACCATATACAGTGCTAACCACTGAGCCACCATATACAGTGCTAACCACTGAGCCACCATATACAGTGCTAACCACTGAGCCACCATATACAGTGCTAACCACTGAGCCACCATATACAGGCTAACCACTGACACATATCATGCTAACCACTGAGCCACCGTATTACAGTGGCAACAGTGAAGCACTAGACCTATCAGTGCTAACCACTGAGCCACCTATACATTGCTAACACTTGAGCCACCTATACATGCTAACCACTAGAGCACAGTAACAGGCTAACCACTGACCACATATACAGTGCTAACCACTGAGCCACCGTTACAGTGCATTAACCACTGAGCCACCATATACATTGCTACCATGAGCCACCAGTATACAGTGTTACCACTGAGCACATATCCACTACACTTATCTACCACTGAGCACTATACAGTGCTAACACTGAGCACATTACATCTAACACTGAGCCACCATATACAGTCTAACCACTGAGCCACACATATACATCTAACCACTAGCACACATCTACAGTTAACCTATCCATCATTACATGTACTACCACTATACATGCTAACCATCTATACCACATTATTACAGTCAACACTACCTTATACACATATCACCATATACATCTATCACTGACACCAGTTAATCTATCCACTAGCACATTATCATCTAACTACTATCCATCATTAATACACGTCAACATATCCATCCATCATACCACTTATCTATCCATCATGATACCACTATGATCCACCATATACATGCATAACCATACCTACCATACAGTGATACCATACCTATCCATTATACATTACCACTAGCCAATCATATACACCGTCTATACCATACCACATATACAGTTAACATATCCATCATCAATCACATTACTAACCACTGACATCATATACACTTATCTAATCCATAATATACAGTTAACCATCCATCATATACACATCTATACCTATATCCATTATACACGTATTATCCATCATATCACATTATCTATCCATCATATACACACTATCCACTATCACTATCATATACACATATCTATTCATCACTATCCACATTACACGTTATCTATCCATCATCATACTTACACATCAATAACGTTATACCATCATATACAACGTTATCTATCCATCATATCACATTATCTATCCATCATATACATTATCTATCCATCATATACACGTTATCTATCCATCATATACACGTTATCTATCCATCATATACACTTATCTATCCATCATATACACGTTATCTATCCATCATATACAGTTATCTATCCATCATATACACTTATTATCCATCATATACACTTATCTATCCATCATATACAATCATCATCTATACATTACTATCCAATACATATACATCATTACCTATCCCATCATATACATTATCTGTCCATCATATACACATTATCTATCCATCATATACACGTTATCTATCCATCATATACACATTATCTGTCCATCATATACACGTTGTCTATCCATCAGATACACGTTATCTATCCATCCTATACACGTTATCTATCCATCATATACACGTTATCCATCCATCATATACACGTTATCTATACATCATATACACATTATCTGTCCATCATATACACGTTGTCTATCCATCAGATACACGTTATCTATCCATCATATACACGTTATCTATCCATCATATACACATTATCTATCCATCATATACACATTATCTATCCATCATATACACATTATCTATCCATCATATACACATTATCTGTCCATCATATACACATTATCTATCCATCATATACACATTATCTGTCCATCATATACACGTTGTCTATCCATCAGATACACGTTATCTATCCATCCTATACACGTTATCTATCCATCATATACGGTACACGTTATCCATCCATCATATACACGTTATCTATACATCATATACACATTATATATCCATCATATACACGTTATCTATTCATCATATACACATTATCTATCCATCATATACACGTTATCCATCCATCGTATACACATTATCTATCCATCATATACACATTATCTATCCATCATATACACGTTATCTATCCATTATATACACATTATCTATCCATCATATACACATTATCTATCCATCATATACACGTTATCTATCCATCATATACACGTTATCTATCCATCGTATACACATTATCTATCCATCATATACACGTTATCTATCCATCATATACACGTTATCTATCCATCATATACACGTTATCTATCCATCATATACACATTATCTATCCATCATATACACATTGTCTATCCATCATATACACGTTATCTATCCATCATATACACGTTATCTATCCATTGTATACACATTATCTATCCATCACAGTGGCGCACCCAGAAATTTCCCAAGGTAGGGGTCCAAGAAACACATACGAGCCCTGAAAGGGGGGTGTCACCCCCAGCGGGGTTCCGAGGGCAAAGCCCCAGTGGGGTGGTTTGGGGAGCGAAGCCCCCCTAAAAGAAGCCTCTTTTGTGGGCCCTTGGGTGCTGTGTAATTGTTCCTGTCTCCTGACATAGGGGCCCAGCTCCTTGTGTACTGCACCACTTCTCAGGGCCGTCCAAAGGGGGGGTCCAGACACGTAGGTCCCCCCCTTGGGTGCGCCTATGATCCATCATATACACGTTATCTATCCATCATATACACGTTATCTATCCATCATATACACGTTATCTATCCATCATATACACATTATCCATCCATCATATACACATTATCTATCCATCATATACATGTTATCTATCCATCATATACACATTATCCATCCATCATATACATGTTATCTATCCATCATATACACATTATCTATCCATCATATACACATTATCCATCCATCATATACACATTATCTATCCATCATATACATGTTATCTATCCATCATATACACATTATCCATCCATCATATACACATTATCTATCCATCATATACACATTATCTATCCATCATATACACATTATCTATCCATCATATACACGTTATCTATCCATCATATACACATTATCTATCCATCATATACACATTATCCATCCATCATATACACATTATCTATCCATCATATACACATTATCTATCCATCATATACACATTATCTATCCATCATATACACATTATCTATCCATCATATACACGTTATCTATCCATTGTATACACGTTATCTATCCATCATATACACGTTATCTATCCATCATATTCACGTTATCTATCCATCATATTCACGTTATCTATCCATCATATACACATTATCTATCTATCAGATACACGTTATCTATCCATCATATACACATTATCTATCCATCATATACACGTTATCTGTCCTTCATATACACATTATCTATCCATCATATACACGTTATCTATCCATTATATACACATTATCTATCCATCATATACACGTTATCTATCCATCATATACATGTTATCTATCCATCGTATACACATTATCTATCCATCATATACACATTATCTATCCATCATATACACATTATCTATCCATCATATACACGTTATCTATCCATCATATACACGTTATCTATCCATCATATACACGTTATCTATCCATCATATACACATTATCTATCCATTGTATACACGTTATTTATCCATCGTATACACATTATCTATCCATCATATACATATTATCCATCCATCATATACACATTATCCATCCATAATATACATATTATCCATCCATCATATACACATTATCTATCAATCATATACACATTATCTATCCATCATATACACATTATCCATCCATCATATACACATTATCCATCCATCATATACACGTTATCTATCCATCATATACACGTTATCTATCCATCATATACACGTTATCTATCCATCATATACACATTATCTATCAATCATATACACATTATCTATCCATCATATACACATTATCCATCCATCATATACACGTTATCTATTCATCATATACACGTTATATATCCATCATATACACATTATCTATCCATCATATTCACGTTATCTATCCATTGTATATACGTTATCCCCTCTAATATCATCAACCTGCTAAAGAAATACACAAACTGCAGCCAAAGAGATTTAATAAAGAAGCCGGATGCCAAGAGTCAGAGAGAATCACTTCATTACAACAAAGCCGGGCAGAAGACAGAGCCAATAATGCCACAACTAGAAAGCCAAATATCGTATACAGCCAAATACTTTATACAGCCAAATATTGTATACACCCAAATATCATATACAGCCAAATATCGTATACAGCAAATACTGTGTATAGCAAATAACTTATACCGCCAAATACCATATACAGCAAATACCATATACAGCAAATACTGTATACAGCCAAATACCATATACAACTAAATACTGTATACAGCCAAATGTCATATACAGCCAAATACTGTATACCGCCAAATACCATAGACAGCCAAATATCGTATACAGCCAAATACTTTATACAGCCAAATATTGTATACAGCCAAATAATGTATACACCCAAATATCATATACAGCCAAATATCGTATACAGCAAATACTGTGTACAGCTAATAACTTATACAGCCAAATACCATATACAACTAAATACTGTATACAGCCAAATACCATAGGCATCCAAATATCGTATACAGCAAATACCGTATACAGCAAATACTGTATACAGCCAAATACCATATACAACTAAATACTGTATACAGCCAAATACCATGTACAGCCAAATACTGTATACAGCCAAATATCGTTTACAGCCAAATACTATATACAGCCAAATACCGTATACAGCAAACACTGTGTACAGAATATAACATATACAGCCAAATGCCATATATTGTATACAGCCAATTGTTGTACACAGCAAGTATTGTGTACAGCAAATAAGTTATACAGCCAAATACCATATACAGCAAATACCGTATATAGCAAATACTGTATACAACCAAATACCATATACAACCAAATACTGTATACAGCCAATTACCATAGACAGCCAAATAATGTATACAGCCAAATATCGTATACAGCCAAATACTGTGTACAGCTTATAACATATACAGCCAAATACCATATACAGCCAAATATTGTATACAGCCAATTATCGTACACAGCAAGTACTGTGCACAGCAAATAAGTTATACAGCCAAATACCATTTACAGCAAATACCTTAGGGCCCTTTCACATCAGCGTTTTTTTAAATTCACGGCAGATGCGGTGAAAAAACCGCATCTGCCGCGATTACCGCATACCGGCTGCACTTGCGGCGCGGTTGCGGTAAACACCATGCAAAGTATAGGCGTACTTGCGGCAGGTGCGGCAAGTGCGGTTTTGCACTTGCGGCAGGTGCGGCCGCGAAAAAAACCGCTGTCAGCCGCGTTTTTTTTCGCGGCCGCACCTGCCGTAAGTGCAAAACCGCACTTGCCGCACCTGCCGCAAGTACGCCTATACTTTGCATGGCGTTTACCACAACCGCGCCGCAAGTGCAGCCGGTATGCGGTAATTGCGGCAGATGCGTTTTTTTCACCGCATCTGCCACAAATTTCAAAAAACGCTGATGTGAAAGGGCCCTTATACAACCAAATACTGTATACAGCCATTTACCAGAGACAGCCAAATAATGTATACAGCCAAATATCATATACAGCCAAATACTGTATACAGCCAAATATTGTTTGCAGCCCAATACTGTATACAGCCAAATATCGTATACAGCCAAATACTGTATACAACCAAATATCGTATACAGCAAATACTGTGGACAGCAATAACGTATACAGCCAAATACCATATACAGCAAATACCGTATACAGCAAATAATGTAACAGCCAAACACCATATACAGCAAATACCATATACAGCAAATACTGTATACAGTCAAACATCATATACAGCTAATATCGTATACAGCAAATACTGTTTACAGTCAAATATTGTATACAACAAATAACTTATACAGCCAAATACTGTATGCAGCAAATACCGCATACAGCAAATACTGTCTATAGCCAAACACCATATACAGTAAATACTGTATACAGCAAATACTGTCTATAGCCAAACACCATATACAGCAAATACTGTATACAGCAAATATTGTTTACAGCCAAATACCGTATACAACCAAATACTTTATACAGCCAAATACCATATACAGCCAAATAATGTATACAGCCAAATATCGTATACAGCCAAATACTGTATACAGCCAAATATCGTATATAGACAAATTCCGTATACAACCAAATATCATAAGCAGCAAATACTGTGGACAGCAAATAACATATACAGCCAAATACCATATAAAGCAAATACTGTATACAGCCAACTACTTAATACAGCCAAATACCATATACAGCAAATAATGTATACAGCAAATACTGTAGACAGCCAAAGATCATATACAGCAAATATCCTTTACAGCAAATACTATTTGAAACCAAATATTGTATACAGCAAATAACTTATACAGCCAAATACTGTATACAGCAAATACCGTATAGAGCAAATACTGTATACAGCCAAACACCATATACAGAAAATACTGTATACTGCCAAATACCATATACAGCAAATACTGTATACAGCCAAATACCATATACAGCAAATACTGTATACAGCCAAAAATTGTATCCAAGTAAATAACGTATATAGCCAAACACAATATACAGCAAATACTGTATACAGCCAAATACCATATACTGCAAATACTGTGTACAACCAAACACCATATACAGTGAATACTGTATACAGCCAAATACTGTATGCAGCCAAATACCGTATACAGCCAAATATTGTATAGAGTCAAACATCATATACAGCTAAATACCATATACAGCAAATACTGTGTACAGCCAAACTTTGTATACAGCGAAATACCGTATACAGCCAAATACCATGTACAGCAAATACTGTATACCGTCAAATATCATATACAGCAAATTCTGTTTACAGCCAAATACTGTATACAGCCAAATATTGTATAGAGTCAAACATCGTATACAGCCAAATATCGTATGCAGCCAAATAATATATACAGCCAAACATCGTATACAGCCAAATAACTTATAGAGCCAAATATTGAATACAGTGAAATATTATATACAGCCAAATACTATATACAGCAAAATATCATATACTGCAAACATCATATACAGTGAAAACGTCTTACTTCACAAGTTTAATAAATCAGCACAGATTCATGAAAAATATCATTTATATAAAAAAGCTAAATGTATTATCATTCTAAGATTAGACTTATGATCACATCCCGCCCTTGGTAGCTCCAGTGTTTGTAGTAATGGCGCCCATGACTATTCTCCAGCCTGTCTGGCCCGTTCTTATCTTCTCTGTACACATGTCTGCTGGGTGCACACTGCTGCACTAAATCACTGTAACATGACTGCTGCATTCCCTGCCTCAGCTTTTATACAGGCTATGATAGTCCCATGTGATTGGCTGTGCTGTACCATGTGACGAGGCTCCTGCACGGTCATGTCAGACTCCTGTGATGGCATTATGTTATTTGGATGTCAATTCTTCACATTTTCCTACACCTGGAGATGACAGAGAGCAGTAATCTGTCATTAGAGGAGATCTGTAGAGAGATCAGGGGCAGAAGTCTCTCCATCATTAATTGATGACTCTGACACCTTTCTAATCATGTGTGAATGGAGAAGCTGCAGGCTGCAATTAGGGGATAATGAGGGATCCAGCCTGAGCCTGGGAGGGGCTGTCACACTGATGAGGACAGGATTCTCCACTTCACACTGCAGGATTGTGATCTTATCTGCAGATAATCTTGTTACAGTGATGAAAGGGCTCAGCTTACTGTTCCCTCTGATGGCTAACTTACACTTAACCCTTTATGGGAACAGATGAGGCCATCAGGGGTGATAAGAAGGCAGCAAGTTATTAAAGCGCTGTGGAATTATTATTATTATTGTTATTATTATTATTATTAATTGACAAATACAATATTGCAGCTCAAATGGACTAAGATGAGTGAGGGGACATTTTACTGCCTTAATTATGGCTGTAAGGATAAAATAATACTATAGGATTACATCATAAAGTCACATTATTTATTTATTATGCTTTGCTTATATGTCGCCATTAATTCCACAGCACTCAGGGTGAGGAAGGTGCCAAGAGGGGCACCGAAACGCGTTGGTGGAAGTGGAATAAAGGAACCGTCACATCGCCCCTAGGACTCCTGTCTTTTTTGGGGGACCAACTGAAGCATCCAGGGATAATCACCCGGTGATAGCAACGCGGACCGTGGACACCTATATCCTGATACCTGATTCTCTTCCCACGTGTGAAGTGGTGGTGGAGGTCCAGCGGCAGCTGTCATATGCAAAACGCCTAATAACCAGTTGTGGGATCACAGGTTAGTGCACCTGTATTTTCACACGCACCTTTCATGAAACGTCAGTGACAGAGCACTATTTGCACCTCGTTTGTCTCCCTTTATATCTTCCGGAATCAGTTGTAGACATTCCATCGTCTTCTTTCCAAGATTTCATAGTCTGGATTGTACATAGGTTTGGGTAGACGTCCCTATAATATTCTATTGTATCTAGAATTCCCTATAATATTCTATTGTATCTAGAATTCCCTATAATATTCTATTGTATCTAGAATTCCCTATAATATTCTATTGTATCTAGAATTCCCTATAATATTCTATTGTATCTAGAATTCCCTATAATATTCTATTGTATCTAGAATTCCCTATAATATTCTATTGTATCTAGAATTCCCTATAATATTCTATTGTATCTAGAATTCCCTATAATATTCTATTGTATCTAGAATTCCCTATAATATTCTATTGTATCTAGAATTCCCTATAATATTCTATTGTATCTAGAATTCCCTATAATATTCTATTGTATCTAGAATTCCCTATAATATTCTATTGTATCTAGAATTCCCTATAATATTCTATTGTATCTAGAATTCCCTATAATATTCTATTGTATCTAGAATTCCCTATAATATTCTATTGTATCTAGAATTCCCTATAATATTCTATTGTATCTAGAATTCCCTATAATATTCTATTGTATCTAGAATTCCTTTATATTCTATTGTATCTAACTTTTGATTTCTCATGTTGATGAAAAGCAAAGGAAAATTCAACCTAAAATATTTATTTATAATAACGAATTTCATGCATGTTTTTGTAGTCTTAGGTTTCTGATTATTTTAAGCACATTTCCCGATGATTGGTGATGATGATGATGACGATGATGTATGTGATGATAGATGATGTTGATGATGATGGTGATGATGATGACGATGATATGATGATGGTGATGATGATGATGATGATGATGGTGATGATGTGACGATGATGATGATGAGATGATGGTGATGATGATGATGTGATAATGGTGATGATGATGATGATGATGATGTGATGATGATGATGATGATGATGGTGATGATATGACGATGATGATGATGGTGATGATGAGATGATGATGATGATGGTGATGATGGTGATGATGATGAGATGATGATGATGACGATGATGATGATGATGATGGTGATGATGATGACGATGATGATGATGATGATGATGGTGATGATGATGATGATGATGATGGTGATGATGATGACGATGATGATGATGAAGATGATGGTGATGATGATGATGGTGATAATGGTGATGATGATGATGATGATGGTGATGATGGTGATGATGATGATGATGATGATGATGACGATGATGATGATGATGATGGTGATGATGATGACGATGTATGATAGAATTATGATGATTGTGATGTATGATGATATGATGCTATGTTGATAGATGATGGATATCGATAAATTGATATATAACGATGATGGTATGATGATGATGTGTGATATGACTTGGATGATGATGATGATGATGGTGATGATGTGATGATGATGAGATGTGATGATGATGATGATGGATGATGTGATGATGATGATGGTGATGATGGTGATGATGATGATGACGATGATGATGATGATGATGATGGTGATGATGGTGATGATGGTGTGATGATGACGATGATGATGATGATTGATGATGTGATGATGGTGATGATGATGATGATGATGATGATGATGAGATGATATACCACACTAATCTCCAGAACATCGTCCCTTGTCCTACATCTATAAGATTAGGGCTGACCTAGTGTTTATAGTAGAGACATGAATGCTGCATCATCACCGCCCGCGATCCAGCTGCTACTCCCCAGCTAATTAATGTTGCGTTTCCAGGGCTCGGTGTCCCCCTCCGATTCCACTTTGCTGATCTGTGTTTACCTTCCTCTAATGACATCGGCCTCCTCCTATTCGGGGACAGTTCACACCGCTCTCCTCGCTCTCCGCACAATTGGGTCTGAAATTCTTTTCTTAATCCAAACACTTCATTGTTTTCCTGAAGACAATTTAGCGCCACATCAGCTCGGATTGTATCGGAGGCAGCAGTTTTATAGTGTCAAAGGCCATCGAACCATCGGGATAGTTGAGCGGTGGAAAACATAATCGCAGTCTACAAATGTAAAGAAAGGGACAATTGATGCATGGCGCCTTCAAGTGTGTCTACACTCATAGAGCGATTGAGCCCTCGGATGACTAATATGGGGAATTATTATGGCGTATTTATAGAGAGCACCGGATTGTACGCGGATGGCCTACCTGCATCCAATAGACCTGCCACCTCTAGGTGAACCATAGACTTCTATTTGACTCCGCACACCGACTAGCATTGGCTCCATGCATCACAGGGGCTACATAGGGTCTAGGTGCAAGGTGCAGACCCAACTCTGGGCTAGGTCAGAGGTGGCATCACACCTGGGCTAGGTGCAGAGGTGGCCGTCACACCTGGGCTAGGGTGCAGAGGTGGCCGTCACACCTAGGCTAGGGTGCAGAGGTGGCCATCACACCTGGCTAGGGTGCAGAGGTGGCTGTCACACCTAGGCTAGGATGCAGAGGTGGCTGTCACACCTAGGCTAGGTGCAGAGGTGGCTGTCACACCTAGGCTAGGATGCAGAGGTGGCTGTCACACCTAGGCTAGGTGCAGAGGTGCGTCACACCTAGGCTAGGGTGCAGAGGTGCGTCACACCTGGCTAGGGTGCAGAGATAGTCATCACCCCTGGACCTTGACACTTGAGGCGAAACCGAAAGTACCAGTGTTATTAATGGCATGAATAGATGGAGATACAGGGTTTGCTGACTGGCATTATCCATTCTTGAGATATCTTTTTGTATCCCTTTCCTGTTTTATACAGTTCTACTATCTTTTCCCGTGGATTTGTTGACAATTCTTTTGCTTTCCCCATGACTCACAAACCAGAAACATCAGTGGCTGGATGATAGATGCAAGAGTCTGTCTGGATCCCAGAAACTCACTCAGCTTTTATGCAATCACTGATTTACAAGCAACAGGTCACAGGTGATGATGTTACCTATTCCATCCCATCTTCAACTCTTGCATTTTTAGGCACATCCAGGGGACGTGAACTTGTGATCAGGGGCATTGGATGTTTTGGTGTAATTATGATTTATAAAGAGAAAACACAGAGATGACAATAAATGTCTTCACCCAAACACTAACTATGAGGGGAAAAGAGATAATGTGTTATCATTCATATTGTCTGAAAAAGGCCGAGAAAGCAACAAATCTGCCGGGGAGTGGAGACTGAGGAGCAGAACTGTAACATGAGGAGCAATGTGTTCCAGAGTGTAATCGCTGTATACACAAGAGATATAAACAGCAATGGTAACACACACCTTTCTCTAATGACAGATTACACGTGTTTTGACACCAGATCGTTTAAGATAATGTTATCATAGGACTCGTTTCCCTCCGCTGAGCGTTGCACCTTTTTATCGGGGAGGTTAATGACTTGGCATCTGATGGGGATGTATAAATATTTATTTTTTGTTCGCTGCTCATCACCGCCATGTGGGAGGGCTGGAGGCTCCAGAACCGCGCACCTCTGACACTTCCCAACGTGGCCAATAGCGGCTCAAGAATAACATTATTCATGTCAACAGCCATAAAAAGTATCTAGACCTTGGACTTCTCCTAATTCGGGGGTCGCCTGCTGTTTTGGTGGATGCAGCTGTTCTATAACATGAGATGTCCAACATACTTCACTCAATAAATCGACACAATAATGGATCGTTCAGGGAGAAAACAAAAGTAACACAATGGTCTCTCTTACTTTGGAGACTTGTGACGGGTTTGGGATCCTATCTGCCTCATTCTTTGGCGTCAGTTTCTGTTGTTCTCTTCCCAGGTGTGGCTACTTTGTGATCGCTCCCATCCCCTTTATATGGTCACATGATCCAACTTTCCTTGCTGGTGATTGAACTTCATTCCTATATCGTTTTTAATACTAAGATTATTAAAGTGGTAATATTTTAATATTTGGTTTTATATCTATATTAATACACGAAAACACAGCAAAATTATGAAAGACGTAGAAGAAGGGATTTGATACATTTTGTCTTGGGATCAATAAACTATGTTATTCTTGAAATTAAAAACTAAATAAACCCATTGGATTGTGAAATAATAGTAATGGGACAGAGCTGTAAAGGGAATTTATCAGCAAGTCTTTGCAATATATCTGAGGACAACGTGATGTAGGGATTGAGATCCTGATTCAGTGATGTCACTTAGATTTGATAAAATCAGTGCTTTATCATCAGGAGATAATCATTACAGGATTATGTGTGTCAGTCTAATATGTAAAACCCCGCCTCCCACTACTGATTGGCAGATTTCTGCTCATGCACAGAAAGCTGCAATCATGGGGGTTATCAGAAAGCAGCCAATCAATGTTGGGAGGAGGGTTATAGACAGAGCTGCCAATCATTGTTGGAGGGGATTATACACAAAGTGGTCAATAATGTTGGGGGCAGAGTTATACACAGAAGCGCCAATCAGTGTGGGGCAGGGTTATACACGAAGCTGCCAATCAGTGGTGTGGGATGGGGTTATAACACTGAAAGCAGCCAATCAGTGGTGTGGAGCGGGGTATACACTGAAAGCGGCAATCATGGTGTGGGTGGGTTATACACGAAAGCAGGCAATCATGTGGTGGGCGGGTTATACACTGAAAGAGCCAATCAGGGTGTGGGCGGGTTATACACTGAAAGCAGGCAATCAGTGTGTGGGCAAGGTTATACACTGAAAGCTGCCAATCAGTGTTGTGGGCGGGATTATACACAGAAAGCTGCCAATCATGGTGTGGGGGGGTTATACACTGAAAGCGCTATCAGGCTGGGAAAAGGATATACACAGAAAGCTGAACCAGGGTAGGGGATTATACAGACTCATAGAACTGGAGGACTACCTGGCAGCAGATACTAGTCTGTAGTGATAATTCTGTGAACAACTACCACAAGCAGCCCTGTAAGTGGCACATCACTGGAATCAGGCTCTCTTTCTCTACATCATGCTGCTCTCAGATTAGTTGTCAAGAATCTAGTGACAGACTTAATTTAAAGCCCCGTACACATTATAGACTTATGTTGGCCAAAACCAATGATATCGATAAGGTCAACCAATGGCCAATGTGTATGGGGGCACAGGCTGATGACAGGGAGAAATGTTGATCAGCCATGCCCGATTTCGGACTATCAATCACATTTGTCTCCAGAGTCACCGGCCGCCTGTGCCTCAGCGGAACATTGGCCCAATGAGCCTTGTTGTGTTTGGCTAAGACGCTGAACAAGAGACACGTCTGATTGGCTGCGACCTTGGGTCTAGACTCCGGTACATCAAACGTCCTATGACATTTCCCTTAGAATTACAGCTGCACAGAGGCAAGAAACCTAAATATTCCATATTGCAATTACTTACGGCTGTTAGCGCCATTGGAAGAAGTGTCCGTATATCATTACAATTCCCGGTATAATCCCTTCCGTTCATACATGAATGCCGCCATTCTCTTGGCTTTTATACGGAAGAACTAGGACTATTGAGATGTTACCGGTTCCTACAGAGCTGAGAGATTGAATCATGCTCCAGTCTCATAATGGCCAAGAGAAGGTCAAAGGTAACATCCAAAAAATCACAATGTTTTTCTAAGAAATTAGATACAAGCCCTACAAAGATCTATTATTCCTACCCCGAAATCAAAACAAATGTTGCAAAACGTGGACTTTCTAACACGCGGAGCAATGAACCATCAATTCCAGAGCCGTAGATTTATAGGGTGGACGAGGATTTTCTTAAAGATAAACCATTACCAATGTTTTTGTGTCAAAAAGTTGTGTGTGTTGAAGTTTTCGCCTCCCGCAGTGATCACTTTATAGAAAGGTCCCATGTGAGAAGCACTTCATCATCACTATTGGTTGTAAATGACCCTCTTCCACACAGCAAACACTTGTGTCCTTTTTCCTAATCTGTTTTGTTTCCCTTTCTAAGTGGAACACAAGATCTCATAGGTCGAATTACCGGCTGGTGATTATGGCCCCAGAACCACTTGACAGATATTTAGGAAAAAAGAGCCTTGCTGGGTGACAGAAAACCTCATCCATCACTCCCTAAAAGAGCCTGCGAGGCAGAGTCCGGCTCATTTTACAACCTGTAAGACTCTTCCATGTGGTCAGGGCATTGCTGAAAGCTTAACCCTGAGCACCTCCAACATTGACAACTCTTGAAGGAAAGATTGTGAAGCAAATGAGATATAGGACATATAACAATATCACATAGTCTACAGATATCAAATATAAACGTCATCGAAGGATGGAGGAAGTAGGAAGAAGATTGTCGATAGTAGACATCAAAGGATGGAGGACGCCAGAAGAAGAAGAAGGATTGATAGTAGACATCGAAAGAAGGAGGACCCAAAGAGGAAAAGGTTGATAGTAGACATCGAAAGAGGAGATGCCGAAGAGGAAGAAGGTTGATAGTAGACATCGAAAGAAGGAGTATGCCCGATAGAGGAAGAAGGTGGATAGTAGACATCGAAAGATAGGAGGAAGCCATAGAGGAAGAAGCTCGATAGAAGACATCAAAGGAAGGAGGAAAGCCCAAAGAGGAAGAAGGTTGATAGTAGAACATCGAAAGAAGGAGGAATCCCATAGAAGAAGAAGGTGATAGTAGACACCGAAAGAATTGAGGAAGCCCAAGAAGAAGAAGGTTGATAGTAGACATCGAAAGAAGGAGATGCCGAAGAGAAGAAGGTGGATAGTAGACATCGAAAGAAGGAGTATGCCCGAAGAGGAAGAAGGTTGATAGTAGACATCGAAAGAAGGAGGAAGCCCATAGAGGAAGAAGGTTGATAGTAGACATCGAAAGAAGGAGTATGCCCGAAGAGGAAGAAGGTGGATAGTAGACATCGAAAGAAGGAGTATGCCCGAAGAGGAAGAAGGTTGATAGTAGACATCGAAAGAAGGAGTATGCCCGAAGAGGATGAAGGTGGATAGTAGACATCGAAGGATGGAGGAAGCCAGAAGAAGAAGATGGTCAATAGTAGACACCAAAGGATTGAGGAAACCAGAAGAGGGTCGATGGTAGACATCAAACGATGGATGAGGCCAGAAGAAGAAGAAGGTTGATAGTAGACATTGAAAGAAGGAGGATGCCTGAAGAGGAAGAAGGTTGATAGTAGACATCAAAGGATGGAGGAATCCAGAAGAAGAAGAAGAAGAAGGTCGATGGAAGACATCAAAGGATGGAGGAAGCCAGAAGAGGAAGAAGGTGGATAGTAGACATCGAAAGAAGGAGTATGCCCGAAGAGGAAGAAGGTGGATAGTAGACATCGAAAGAAAGAGTATGCCCGAAGAGGAAGAAGGTTGATAGTAGACATCGAAAGAAGGAGTATGCCCTAAGAGGAAGAAGGTTGATAGTAGACATCGAAAGAAGGAGTATGCCCGAAGAGGATGAAGGTGGATAGTAGACATCGAAGGATGGAGGAAGCCAGAAGAGGAAGATGGTTGATAGTAGACATCGAAGGATGGAGGAAGCCAGAAGAAGAAGAAGGTGGTCGATGGAAGACATCAAAGGATGGAGGAAGCCAGAAGAGGAAGATGGTTGATAGTAGACATCAAAAGATGGCGGAAGCCAGAAAAAGAAGGTTGATAATAGGCATTGTCATCCTTCTACAGCCATTGTAATGTATCAAAAAAAGTCAAACTGGCCATGGACGTCTTTTTGGGAAATTTGATGAGTTTGAGCCCTAAAATTTACATCAATGAACAACATGATGGGATATTACATAGTTTATAGCAGAGCTCCCCAACTCCAGTCCTCAAGAGCCACCAACAGATCATGTTTTCAGGATTTCCTTACTATTTGATGGAATTATCTCCTTATCAATATAGTAGGGCAACCCTGTAAACATGATCTGTTGGTGGCTCTTGAGGACTGGAGTTGAGGAACAATAGTTTATACAATTGAAAAAAGACAAATGTCCATCAAGGTCAACTCAAGGATGGAAGAGGTTAAAGTAGGTCTTTACTAAACTCAAATAGATTCCAGAATCACAAGTCTAAGCACAATGGCTGCCGGGATCTAGCGCTGAACTACAGATAACTTTATAAGGTGGCAATGCTCCTTCAGTGGTCAATAGTCGAATATCTTGTTTGGTGGACAATACATACATGTGCCAACGAGCCATGTATTATCGACATGGAAAGAGCGTCCAATGGCGGTGTCCATCCCCAGAGATAGAAGGACATTCAACATCCCAATCCCTCTTTCCCCTTGACCCCATCTGATGAGGGACAAATACGAGGCTCCATGTTCCTAAACAATATGACCAGTTCCACCAGATTGTTGGTCTTGTCTGACCTTCATCTCCTGTACACCGCAGCCTTAATACAGTATCCACAATGAAAGCTGAATGCTCATGTTCTTGATTTCTGTAGTGTTCTTGATCATTATTGTGAAGGTTGGATCCAGTATATGAACCAACAATATATTCGGTCAAGTCAAAAGTCAAGAACCGTCCAGCCCATGGGTAACGTTACATTGATCTCTTATTTCTCGTTATATGGGACCTTTGTGTAGCCTCTGACATCTGTTATCTGTTACCTTCACAGATGGAATCTTCAATAAAGCTTGTCCCTGATTTGTATTATTCTGTAGAATTTCAATAAGACCACGACTTTAGGAAAGACAATCGGTTGTATTAGATGCAGATATAAAAGGAAAAAAGAGAGAGCACTTCGTAGGGCAACCCTTCTTGGGAAGCAAAATCATAGTATTCATGTGTGTTTTCACCATAAGAGCTTACACTCTACAGGAGAAAGAGGGAGGACCCCACTGACCATAAGAGCTTACACTCTACAGGAGGGAGAACACTGCTGACCATATGAGCTTACACTCTACAGGAGAAAGAAAGAGAGAGAGGACCCCACTGACCATAAGAGCTTACACTCTACAGGAGAAAGAAAGAGAGAGAGGACCCCCACTGACCATAAGAGCTTACACCCTACAGGAGGGAGAACACTGCTGACCATATGAGCTTACACTCTACAGGAGAAAGAAAGAGAGGACGGACCCCACTGACCATAAGAGCTTACACTCTACAGGTGAGAGAGATAGAAAGAAAGAAAGAGAGGACCCAACTCACCATAAGAGCTTACACTCTACAGGAGAGAGAGGACCCCACTGAACATAAGAGCTTACACTCTACAGGAGAGAGGACCCCGCTGACCATAAGAGCTTACACTCTACAGGAGAGAGGACCCCGCTGACCATAAGAGCTTACACTCTACAGGAGAGAGATGACCCCACTGACCATAAGAGCTTACACTCTTCAGGAAAGAGAGGACCCCACTGACCATAAGAGCTTACACTCTACAGGAAAGAGAGGACCCCACTGACCATAAGAGCTTACACTCTACAGGAGAGAGGACCCCGCTGACCATAAGAGCTTACACTATACAGAAGAGAGAGGATCCCACTAACCATAAGAGCTTACACTCTACGGAAGAGAGAGGACCCCACTGACCATAAGAGCTTACACTCTACAAGAGAGAGAGGACCCCACTGACCATAAGAGCTTACACTCTACAGGAGAGAGAGGACCCCACTGACCATAAGAGCTTACACTCTACAGGAGAGAGAGGCCCCCACTGACCATAAGAGCTTACGACTACATAAATTGTAAACATGAGCCCGCTTTCTGATGCTTCTGGTGTTGGACAAGTTTATTTTTTTGGCAACCTACGATCTGAATCACAAAGTGTTTAACTTAATGTGAAACTACAAATTGCAGGAATTTGACTCAAACTCGATCCTCAGCAGATTGATCGTCTTCTCTACCGATTTCCTCCCACATTTCATAGACTGATCTGGAATGTTGGTTGTGAGCCCCGATGGGGACAGCGATGACGTCTGTGCAGCGCTACAGGATGTGATGGCGATATATAAGCGAGTACAACCACTGGCGGACACAGGCAGAAAAGGGCCCCTGTGCAAGAATAGTTTACTGGGCCCCTTTGCAGTCCTATAACTCATCAAAATACACAATTCCACCTGTTTTGGATGTGGAAATTAGCCCCCTCACCTGTTGGGCCCAACTATATACCATGTATTAGTGAAACCACTTATCCAATCCACTGTGATTAATGTCTCTGCTCCTAGGAGACACAATTGTAATAGGGAGAAGAGAGAGAGCGATGGGGGGGGGCAGTAGGGAGAAGAGGGAAAAATGGGGGGGCGTAGAGAGAAGAGGGAGTAATGGTGGGGCATAGGGAAAAGAGGGAGTGATGGGGGGCCCTAGGGAGAAGAGCGATTGGGGACCGCAGCGAGAAGAGGGAGCGATGGGGGCTGTAGGGAGAAGAGGGAGTGATGGGGGGCTGTAGGGAGAAGAGGGAGCGATGGGGGGACATAGGGAGAAGAGGGAGCGATGGGGGCCATAGGGAGAAGAGGGAGCGATGGGGGGACATAGGGAGAAGAGGGAGCGATGGGGGCCATAGGGAGAAGAGGGAGCGATGGGGGGACATAGGGAGAAGGGGGAGCGATGAGGGGCTGTACGGAGAAGAGGGAATGATGAAGGGTCAGTAGGTAGAAGAGGGAGCAATGAAGGGCCATAGGGAGAAGAGGGAGCGATGGGGGCTGTAGAGACAAGAGGGAGCGATGGGGGGTCAGTAGGGAGAAGAGGGAGCGATGGGGGCCTGTAGGGAGAAGAGGGAGCGATGGGGGCCTGTAGGGAGAAGAGGGAGCAATGAAGGGCCATAGGGAGAAGAGGGAGCAATGAGGGGCCATAGGGAGAAGAGGGAGCAATGAGGGGCCATAGGGAGAAGAGGGAGCGATGGGGGGCTGTAGAGACAAGAGGGAGCGATGGGGGGTCAGTAGGGAGAAGAGGGAGCGATGGGGGCCTGTAGGGAGAAGAGGGAGCGATGGGGGCCTGTAGGGAGAAGAGGGAGCAATGAAGGGCCATAGGGAGAAGAGGGAGCAATGAGGGGCCATAGGGAGAAGAGGGAGCAATGAGGGGCCATAGGGAGAAGAGGGAGCAATGAGGGGCCATAGGGAGAAGAGGGAGCAATGAGGGGCCATAGGTAGAAGAGGGAGCGATGGGGGGCTGTAGAGACAAGAGGGAGCGATGGAAGGATGTAGGGAGAAGAGGGAGCGATGGGGGGCTGTAGAGACAAGAGGGAGCGATGGAAGGATGTAGGGAGAAGAGGGAGCGATGGGGGGCTGTAGAGAGAAGAGGGAGCGATGGGGGGATGTAGGGAGAAGAGGGAGCGATGGGGGGCCGTAATCATCCAGATTATGACTATACACCGAGTATTAGTGAAACCAATCATCCAATCTGCAGGGATTACGCGGCAATAATTCCGGTAAACTCGGATCTCGTTACACAAACAAGTAAAACAATGAGTTTTTTTAGGCGGAAATCGTTCTGTATTTATTACAATGTAACATTTGCATCTCCATCCTTAGATTTATTTTATGGGGATCCGGCTTCGGTTTCCCTCAATCTGTGACTTGGATGTGTCCCCGACGTGTTTTAATGTTTAATGAAATGTGACAGATTCCGCTGGATATTTAGAGGGAGGACGTTAATGAAGTTTATGTTGACAATGTTACAGTCTGCTATAAGCGCTCGACCAACCAAACCGTCTCCGGCTCGACGCTGCCGCTGTTAATGACGTTATGTAAAATTATAAAGGCAAATCGGATTTTCCATAACGCTCAAACGCCCCTGAAATCGCAGACAATAAACTAGCAGACTGCAAATGAGATTAGCCAGAAATATCAGAGCGGCTCCTGTATAAAATCCATAATTGCTTTTAATGTCTCTGCTCCTAGGAGACACAATTGTAAAGATCATGGTGGAAGCAGATATGAGCAGCTATTGACAGAGCGAGGGAAATCAACAGGGTAACCAAATAAACAGCACTGCCCTCATTAAATATTCAGCCCCTGAAATCTGACTATGTGCTGCCGCTCTGCCTTCGACGTGCTCCTTCCTCCAGCACAACGCACAATATTCGCTGATAGATAGGACTGACGTGACTCCCTGAGGCTTCATCTGAGCTTGGAGTGACAGTGAGAGACGAGAAAGAGAGAGAAGGGGAGAGTCGACACAGGAAGAAAGAGGGGAGAGGATGAATGGAGAGCGGCAGTGGGGGAGCGATGGATGGGGGGGGGCATAGGCAGAAGAAGGAGCGATGGGGGGACGTAGGCAGAAGAGGGAGCGATGGGGGGACGTAGGGAGAAGAGGGAGCGATGGGGGACGTAGGGAGAAGAGGGAGCGATGGGGGGACGTAGGGAGAAGAGGGAGCGATGGGGGGACGTAGGTAGAAGGGGGAGCGATGGGGGGACGTAGGCTGAAGAGGGAGCGATGGGGGGACGTAGGCAGAAGAGGGAGCGATGGGGGGACGTAGGCAGAAGAGGGAGCGATGGGGGACGTAGGGAGAAGAGGGAGCGATGGGGGGGACGTAGGCAGAAGAGGGAGCGATGGGGGGACGTAGGCTGAAGAGGGAGCGATGGGGGGACGTAGGCTGAAGAGGGAGCGATGGGGGGACGTATGCAGAAGAGGGAGCGATGGGGGGACGTAGGGAGAAGAGGGACGTAGGGAGAAGGGGAAGTGATGGGGGGGCGTAGGCTGAAGAGGGAGCGATGGGGGACGTAGGAAGAAGAGGGAGCGATGGGGGCAAGTAGGGAGAAGAGGGAGCGATGGGGGGACGTAGGCTGAAGAGGGAGCAATGGGGGGGACGTAGGGAGAAGGGGGACGTAGGGAGAAGGGGGAGTGATGGGGGGGACGTAGGCTGAAGAGGGAGCGATGGGTGACGTAGGCAGAAGAGGGAGTGATGGGGGACGTAGGAAAAAGAGGGAGTGATGGGGGGACATAGGGTAAGAGGGAGCTATGGGGGGACGGTAGGGAGAAGAGGGAGCAATGGGGGGACGTAGGGAGAAGAGGAAGCGATGGGGGGACGTAGGCAGAAGAGGGAGCGATGGGGGGACGTAGGGAGAAGAGGGAGCGATGGGGGGACGTAGGGAGAAGAGGGAGCAATGGGGGGATGTAGGGAAAAGAGGGAGCGATGGGGGGACGTAGGCAGAAGAGGGAGCAATGGGGGGACGTAGGCAGAAGAGGGAGCGATGGGGGGACGTAGGGAGAAGAGGAAGTGATGGGGGACGTAGGGAGAAGAGGGAGCGATGGGGGACGTAGGCAGAAGAGGGAGCGATGGGGGGATGTAGGGTAAGAGGGAGCGATGGGGGGACATAGGCAGAAGAGGGAGCGATGGGGGGGACGTAGGCAGAAGAGGGAGCGATGGGGGGACTTAGGCTGAAGAGGGAGCAATGGGGGACGTAGGCAGAAGAGGGAGCGATGGGGGGACGTAGGCTGAAGAGGGAGCGATGGGGGGACGTAGGCAGAAGGGGGAGCGATGGGGGGACGTAGGCAGAAGAGGGAGCGATGGGGGGACGTAGGCTGAAGAGGGAGCGATGGGGGGACGTAGGCAGAAGGGGGAGCGATGGGGGACGTAGGGAGAAGAGGGAGCGATGGGGGGGACGTAGGGAGAAGGGGGACGTAGGGAGAAGGGGGAGCGATGGGGGGACGTAGGCTGAAGAGGAGCGATGGGGGACGTAGGCAGAAGAGGGAGCGATGGGGGGGACGTAGGGAGAAGGGGGACGTAGGGAGAAGGGGGAGCGATGGGGGGACGTATGCAGAAGAGGGAGCGATGGGGGGACGTAGGGAGAAGGGGGACGTAGGGAGAAGGGGGAGCGATGGGGGGACGTAGGCTGAAGAGGGAGCGATGGGTGACGTAGGCAGAAGAGGGAGCGATGGGGGGACGTAGGCTGAAGAGGGAGCGATGGGGGGACGTAGGGAGAAGAGGGAGCGATGGGGGGACGTAGGGAGAAGAGGAAGCGATGGGGGGACGTAGGGAGAAGAGGGAGCGATGGGGGACGTAGGGAGAAGAAGAAATGATGGGGGGACGTAGGGAGAAGAGGGAGCGATGGGGGATGTAGGGAGAAGAGGGAGCGATGGGGGGACGTAGGGAGAAGAGGAAGCGATGGGGGGACGTAGGAGAAGAGGGAGCGATGGGGGGACGTAGGGAGAAGGGGAGCGATGGGGGACGTAGGGAGAAGAGGGAGCGATGGGGGGGACGTAGGGAGAAGAGGGAGCGACGATGGGGGACGTAGGCTGAAGAGGGAGCGATGGGGGGACGTAGGGAGAAGAGGAAGCGATGGGGGGACGTAGGGAGAAGAGGAAGCGATGGGGGGACGTAGGGAGAAGAGGGAGCGATGGGGGGACGTAGGGAGAAGGGGGAGCGATGGGGGACGTAGGGAGAAGAGGGAGCGATGGGGGGGACGTAGGGAGAAGGGGGAGCGATGGGGGGACGTAGGCTGAAGAGGGAGCGATGGGTGACGTAGGCAGAAGAGGGAGCGATCGGGGACGTAGGCAGAAGAGGGAGCGATGGGGGGATGTAGGAAAAAGAGGGAGCGATGGGGGGACGTAGGGTAAGAGGGAGCGACGGGGGGACGTAGGGAGAAGAGGGAGCGATGGGGGGACATATGCAGAAGAGGGAGCAATGGGGGGACGTAGGGAGAAGGGGGACGTAGGGAGAAGGGGGAGCGATGGGGGGACGTAGGCAGAAGAGGGAGCGATGGGGGGATGTAGGCTGAAGAGGGAGCGATGGGGGACGTAGGCTGAAGAGGGAGCGATGGGGGGACGTAGGGAGAAGAGGGAGTGATGGGGGGACGTAAGAAGAGGGAGTGATGGGGGACGTAGGCAGAAGAGGGAGTGATGGGGGGACGTAGGGAGAAGAGGGAGCGATGGAAAGGACGTAGGCAGAAGAGGGAGCGATGGGGGGAACGTAGGCAGAAGAGGGAGCGATGGGGGGACGTAGGCAGAAGAGGGAGCGATGGGGGGACGTAGGGAGAAGAGGGAGCGATGGAAAGGACGTAGGCAGAAGAGGGAGCGATGGGGGAAACGTAGGCAGAAGAGGGAGCGATGGGGGGACGCAGGGATAAGAGGGAGTGATGGGGGGACGTAGGAGAAGAGGGAGCGATGGGGGGACGTAGGGAGAAGAGAGAGCGATGGGGAGACGTAGGCAGAAGAGGGAGCGATGGGGGGACATAGGGAGAAGAGAGAGCGATGGGGGGACGTAGGGAGAAGAGAGAGCGATGGGGAGACGTAGGCAGAAGAGGGAGCGATAGAGGGACGTAGGAGAAGAGGGAGCGATCGGGGGACGTAGGGAGAAGAGGGAGCGATGGGGGGACGTAGGGAGAAGAGGGAGCGATGGGGGGACGTAAGCAGAAGAGGGAGCGATGGGGGGACGTAGGCAGAAGAGGGAGTGATGGGGGGATGTAGGGAGAAGAGGGAGCGATGGGGGGATGTAGGGAGAAGAGGGACTGATGGGGGGGACGTAGGCAGAAGAGGAAGCGATGGGGGGACGTAGGAGAAGAGGGAGTGAAGGTGGCTATAGGGAGAAGAGTGATGGGGGATGTAGGAAGAAGAGGAAGGGTTGGGGGACATAGGAAGGAGGAGCAATGAGGGGCCATAGGGAGAAGAGCGATTGGGGACCGCAGGGAGAAGGGGGAGTGAAGGGGGGCTGTAGAGACAAGAGGGAGCAATGGTGGGTTGTTGGGAGAATAGTGATGGTGGGCCATAGGGAGAAAAGGGAGCGATGGTGGGCCATAGGAAGAAGATCAATCGATGGGTAGCCATAGGGAGATGAGAGATAGGGGAACATATTGAGAAGAGCGATGGGGGTGCCATAAAAAGAAGAGGGAAAGGTGGGCGGCCATAGGGAGAAAAGGAAGCAATTGGAAGCCTTAGGGAGAAGAGGTAGTGATGGGCGATCATAGGGAGAAGAGCGATGGGGCTCCTTAGGGAGAACAATGGGGGCTGTAGGGAGAAGAGAAGTGATGGGGGCCATACGGAAAGAGCAATTGGAGGGCCATAGACAGAATAGGAGCAATGGGGCAATAGGAAGAGGGGAGTGATGGGGGCAGTAGGAGAAGGAGCATCGCTTGAATAATAGTCAATTATTCTATAGGTAACATCCATGTTTACTCTATAGAGTTTATTGACCATATGCAGATTTGCCTACTGATGTCATGTAGAATGCCTGTGATGTCATCCTTAATGGGAATTAGCGCTAAAAATGATTCCATGTTTCCGAGCACCGATGTTCCGCCAGCGGCCATTCTCATCCGCTAATCTACATGTACGGATTCATTGGAATTGGCTTTATGTGTATTTAATTTTTGGCATCATCACACATAAAATACAAATAACGAGGTGAGCCGGGCCTCCTCCCTGGACGGTGCCGGAGCGCGGGATGGCGGTATACATTATGCATGCACTGGCTGTACCCAGCACAATTACACACAACGCTCTTCTCTTCTCCACTCTGAAACTTTATGTAAATAACCGATGACAGCGTTATTGTGTGAAGAATATCAATGCTGTAATTAAAGTTTAAGGTTTGCACCGCCACCGCGAGCCGCTGTTAATTTTTCACCGTCTCTCCAGGGAGGGATAAGCGTTTGCTCCTAGTAACAGAGCTAATAATGAAATCTTTGAGCTGAGGCAGAGATACCTAACCCCGAGGTCCTTTATCACAGGCAGGCGGCTAAACATGGCTCCTTCCCTAGATAGAAGAGCACTGAGGCGCCGAGAATGATTAAAAAAAAACCAGCCCGAGCACCAAAATTAACAGGCTGTCCGCGAGGACACGGGTACCCTCGAATGTCACAGCTTAACATTTCACTATCAATAATGAAAGTGCAGAGTGTAGATTTCATAATGTAACTGTATATAGCCGACAACTAGTGGTAATGCCTCGGAAGAACACTATCACGTCACCGACAAACTGAGGAGATGCCTCCTCAGGGGAAGAACACTATCACGGTCACCGGACAAGCTGGGAGATGCCCTCGGAAGAACACTATCACGTCAGCCGGACAAGCTGAGGAGATGCCCCTCGGGGAGAACACTATCACGGTCAGCGACAAGCTAGTGTAGATCCCCTCGGGGAAGAACACTATCAGTCAGCCGACAGCTAGTGTAGATCCCTCTGGGAAGAACACTATCACGGAATGCGACAAGCTAGTGTAGATGCCCCTCGGGAGACACTATCACGGTCAGCCGGACAAACTAGTGTAGATGCCCCTCGGGGAAGACACTAATCACGGTCAGCCGGACAAACTAGTGGTAGATGCCCCCTGGGAAGAATACTATCAGGTCAGCCGACAAGCTAGTGTAGATGCCCCTTTGGTGGAAGAATTCTATCACGGTCACGAAAAGTAGTGTAGATGCCCTCGGGAAAAGTAACTATCACGGTCAGCTGGACAAGCTAGTGTAGATGCCCCCTCAGGGGAAGAACACTATCACGGACAGCCGGACAAGCTAGTGTAGATGCCCCCTCGGGGGAAGAACACTATCATGGTCAGCCGGACAAACTGATGGAGATGCCCCCTCGGGGTAACAATACTTCCCAGACAGCCGGGCAAGCTATGGGAGATGCCCCCTCGGGGGAAGAACACTATCACGGACAGCCGGACAAGCTGAGGAGATGCCCCCTCGGGGAAGAACACTTCACTGACAGCAAGACAAACTGAAGGAATGCTCTTCGGTAGACTACTTCCCGACAGCGACAAGCTGAGGGAGATGCCCCCTGGGGAAGAACACTGTCACGGTCAGCCGGACAAGCTGAGGGAGATGCCTCTTCAGGGAAAAAACACTATCATGCAAAGCCAGAAAAGCTGAAAACTATGCCTCCTCGGGGAAGAACACAATCATGGACAGCCGACAAGCTAGTAGGAGATGCCTCCTCGGGAAAAACACTTCCCGGACAGCCAGACAAGCTAGTGGGAGATGCCGTACCAGGGTAGAATCGAAGTCCAGCTGCCACCGAGGACGTGATGCGCCTGGACCAGGGTAGAAGTGATGACCAGCTGCCACCAAGGACTGGGTACCAGACCAGGGTAGAAGTGAAGACCGGCTTCCACTGAGGATGCTGGACCTGGGTAGAACTAATCGACTTTTTCATCTGTAATTAAAATTGAGACTATAGGGAAGTTTGGAGGATCCCATAATCAACTGGACTTGAGTATGGGGACAGTGGGGCTAGGTAACCACTTGGTGACACATAGACTATAACTACATTGCCGTAGGACATTTTGTATCTTTTCTATCAGTACGTTTATTAGTGTAGTGTGGAGGTAAACGGTGAGTTTCTCTCTCATATTAGTATCGCAAGTCCACAAACGGGACGTGTCGGTCCATAAGGACAGCCTCTACCTGAAGGTATCAAGCAAGATGTTATGTAACCGCTTACACTCTCGTTAATATGGTAACAGGTTAAATGATGACATAGAACCTCTCATTGGCTGTGGTCATGTGAGGCTCACAGATGCCATTAGTAGTCATTAGTGGAAACTTTCTGAATCATCGTGTCCCAACCAAAATTCCAAGAGCGGCCGATTCAAACCGAGACGTTCTCCAAGCTGCATTTTGTGGTTTTGGGGGTTTCTCTGCAGATTTCCAACACTCTGTATATAATTCTGGGGCGACACATCACTAAGTGGTGGAGAACACAGCTCTTTATATACAACATCTGGGGACGGTCTTGTATTTCTACATCAGGGTTCAGAAATACGCATTTTCTAAAACACAGTCCTTAAAGTGTAACCACCGATGATTAAATTTGTATTTAATAATAATGCAGAGCAAGTGATTAGAATAAACTTTCAAATATACTTTATTAATGAAATCTGGTTGAAAACCATTCATAAACCTTCCACAATGTTTCCTTATTAGATTGTGTGTGAAGCAGACATATGTACATTATCAGTCAGATCCGTCTTCACACTGAATATGGGCATGTAACCATATAAGGGAAAGGGGGTGTGGCCTACACTGCTGACTGCAGCTGGTGAGGAAACAATGTATCAGATTATCTCATTGTACAGCGCAGTGCGGAGCAATGTCAGAATGTCAGGATCACTGCAAACTCCTCTTTCCTTGGCGCAAGCTTCTGATCTGTCATCTGGCTCCACACAGTTCTGATTTCTGTTAACCCTTTCTCTCATTAGTAACTGCAGTGAGTTGTAGAACAAGAACGGTGGGAGAATTTTACACCATTTCAAACATGGCTGGACAAAAAACAAACTTTTTAAAGAGAACCTGTCACCAAGTCTAAATTGTCCACTTTTGCCTCTTATCTTATTCCTGCTGCTTCCTTCCTATGAGTGTCTTAATTTTCTAAATCCACCATACGCTTCCAGGGATATTGAGGATATTGATATTTAGTGCTCAATTTATAGTCTTTTTTAAAAGGGGGCGTGGCTCACAGGATCCTCTAAGGCGTGTCTTTAGGTTCCTGTATAATTACTATGAGCTACGCTCCTAGTGAAGATCATAAATGGTGGCATCACATAAAGAACCCAAATCTCTGGAATTGTATGGTGGATTTAAAAAAAAAGGACATTTTCAAAATACTCAGCGAAGCGGCGGGAATAAAATACAAAAACTTGTCACTTTTGACCTGGTGACATGTCCTCTAAGGTACCGTCACACGCGCCATTATTGCAGGCAATGTCACTGGCAATTTGCTGGTTGCAGTGAAATCATGGACACATTGTTACATTTCTACACAGCAACAAAATAGAACAATGTGTCCATGATTTCACTGCAACCAGTAAGTTGCCAGTGACATTGCCTAGCAATATTGCCGCGTGTGACGGTACCCTAAAAGGGTTGATTTGGCTGTATACTCTTATATTCTGTGATCCCCAGCTGTAATGTCTGTATACTCCTATATTCTGTGATCCCCGGCTGTAATGTCTGTATACTCTTATATTCTGTGATCCCCGGCTGTAATGTCTGTATACTCTTATATTCTGTGATCCCCAGCTGTAATGTCTGTATACTCTTATATTCTGTGATCCCCGCTGTAATGTCTGTATACTCTTATATTATGTGATCCCTGGCTGTAATGTCTGTATACTCTTATATTCTGTAATCCCTGGCTGTGTCTGTATACTCTTATATTCTGTGATTCCCAGCTGTAATGTCTGTATACTCTTGTATTCTGTGATCCCCGGCTGTAATGTCTGTATACTCTTATATTCTGTGATCCCCGGCTGTAATGTCTGTATACTCTTATATTATGTGATCCCCGGCTGTAATGTCTGTATACTCTTATATTATGTGATCCCCGGCTGTAATGTCTGTATACTCTTATATTCTGTGATCCCCGGCTGTAATGTCTGTATACTCTTATATTCTGTGATCCCCGGCTGTAATGTCTGTATACTCTTATATTCTGTGATCCCCGACTGTAATGTCTGTATACTCTTATATTCTGTGATCCCCGGCTGTAATGTCTGTATACTCTTATATTCTGTGATCCCCGGCTGTAATGTCTGTATACTCTTATATTCTGTGATCCCCGGCTGTAATGTCTGTATACTCTTATATTCTGTGATCCCCGGCTGTAATGTCTGTATACTCTTATATTCTGTGATCCTCAGCTGTAATGTCTGTATGCTCTTATATTCTGTGATCCCCAGCTGTAATGTCTGTATACTCTTATATTCTGTGATCCCCGGCTGTAATGTCTGTATACTCTTATATCCTGTGATCCCCGGGTGTAATGTCTGTATACTCTTATATTCTGTGATCCCCGGCTGTAATGTCTGTATACTCTTATATTCTGTGATCCTCGGCTGTAATGTCTGTATACTCTTATATTCTGTGATCCCCGGCTGTAATGTCTGTATACTCTTATATTCTGTGATCCCTGGCTGTAATGTCTGTATACTCTTATATTCTGTGATCCCGGCTGTAAAGTCTGTATACTCTTATGTTCTGTCTTACTCCCCCCTGGCTAAGAGCTGTGGTACATCCCACCTGTTCCTTCATGATTGGACACATTTATAAAAATATTTCGGGACAGGAATATTTTATGTAATGTCCAATTGAGGAACGTATTATTATTATAAGATCTATTAATGAAAATGTTCAATTGCTTGGGGCACAGCCCCTGTGACTACTGCTATCTTATCTATGGAGAATAGGTCAGAGTTTAAAAGAATAGTTTTTTGGGATTTTTTCAAAAATTTCAAAACTGTAGAATTTATGTAAAGTTTAAAATGTAGTATTTTAAAGTGCAGTAAGTGAAAAACTAAAAGACTTAGCTAAATCCATCCCCAATGAAGTCCCCAATATCCCCATCATCTTCTTGCAGCCCCAATATCCCCATCATCCCCTTGCAGCCCCCAATATCCCGATCATCCCCTTGCAGCCCTCAATATCCCCATCACCCCCTTGCATCCCCCAATAACCCCATCATCTCCTTGCAGCCCCCAATATCACTATCATCCCTTTGCAGCCACCAATATCCCCATCATCCCCTTGCAGCCCCCAATATCCCCATCATCCCCTTGCAGCCCCCAATATCCCGATCATCCCCTTGCAGCCCTCAATATCCCCATCACCCCCTTGCATCCCCCAATAACCCCATCATCTCCTTGCAGCCCCCAATATCCCGATCATCCCCTTGCAGCCCCCAATATCCTCATCATTCCCTTGCACCCCCCAATAACCCCATCATCTCCTTGCAGCCCCCAATAACCCCATCATCTCCTTGCAGCCCCCAATATCACTATCATCCCTTTGCAGCCACCAATATCCCCATCATGCCTTGCATCCCCCAATATTCCCATCATGCCTTGCATCCCCCAATATCGCCATCATCCCCTTGCAGCCACCAATATCCCCATCATCCCCTTGCAGCCCCAATATCTCCATCATCCTATTGCAGCCCCAATATCCCCATCATCCTATTGCAGCCCCCAATATCCCCATCATGCCTTGCATCCCCCAATATCCCATCATCCCTTGCATCCCCCAATATCCCCATCATCCCTTGCAGCCCCAATATCCCAATCATCCTCTTGCAACCCCCAATATCCCCATCATCCCCTTGCAGCCCCCAATATCCCGATCATCCCCTTGTAGCCCCAATATCCCCATCATCCCCTTGCAGCCCCCAATATCCCCATCATCCTCTTGCATCCCCCAATATCCCCATCATCCCCTTGCAGCCCCCAATATCCCCATCATCCCCTTGTAGCCCCAATATCCCATCATCCCCTTGTAGCCCCAATATCCCCATCATCCCCTTGCAGCCCCAATATCCCAATCATCCTCTTGCAACCCCCAATATCCCCATCATCCCCTTGCAGCCCCCAATATCCCGATCATCCCCTTGTAGCCCCAATATCCCCATCATCCCCTTGCAGCCCCAATATCCCAATCATCCTCTTGCAACCCCCAATATCCCCATCATCCCCTTGCAGCCCCCAATATCCCGATCATCCCCTTGTAGCCCCAATATCCCCATCATCCCCTTGCAGCCCCCAATATCCCAATCATCCTCTTGCAACCCCCAATATCCCCATCATCCCCTTGCAGCCCCAATATCCCAATCATCCTCTTGCAACCCCCAATATCCCCATCATCCCCTTGCAGCCCCAATATCCCCATCATCCCCTTGCAGCCCCAATATCCCCTTCATCCCCTTGCAGCCCCCAATATCCCCATCATCCCCTTGCATCCCCAATATCCCTATCATCCCCTTGCAGCCCCCAATATCACCATCATCCTCTTGCATCCCCCAATATCCCAATCATCCCCTTGCAGCCCCAATATCCCAATCATCCCCTTGCAGCCCCCCACAGAGCGACGTTTTACATTAATGGAGAAGTAAAGCGGTAATGCAACAATTGTGTTTTCTTATTTCACAATTTGTTTACGACGACTCGAGTTCCAGGCGAAACGTTGAGTTTTCAGCCGTTCTGCGCTTTCACCCCCGGCAGCAGCCGACGGCCAGACACAAGCGGAAAACAATCCATAAAAAACCACAAACACCACAAAGTCATAAAAGTTACAGTAATATATGAGATAGAAGCAATTGTCATAAACGTTAGAATGTAGCGAGAAAATACAAATCTACGGGACCCGAAAGAAACAGGGAATATTAATCAAACTAGATCTCATTCTCTCATAATATCAATTACATCAGAAACTGAAAAGTATATTTATATTTAACAAAAAAATAAATTAAATGATTTTATTACAAAATACAATTAAAAGGAATATAATTATATTTAATAATAAAAAATAGATTAAATTATTTTATTATAGGACGGAAAATTCAAGCTAAAATGTATATTATTATATTTAATAAGAAAACAAATTTGATGATTTTAATATATAAAAAAATTCAAACTAATATGTATATGATTATATTTAATAGGAAAAATTAAGTAATTAAATGATTTAATTATATTATGAAAAATTAAAACAAAAATGTATAATATTATATTTAATAAATAAATAAAATTATTTGAATATATAAAAAAAAAAAAAAAATGTATATTATTATATTTAATAAGAAACAATATTAATAAAAAAATAAGACTAAAATGTATATTATAATATTTAATAAGAAAAATGAATTAAATAATTGTATTATATAAAGAAAAATTAAAACTAAAATGTATATTACTATATATAGCAAGAAAAAAATCAAATAAATAATTTTATATTATTCAGAAAAATTAAAACTAAAATATATCATTAAATTTAATAAGATAAAAAAATCTAATGATTTTATTATATTAAGAAATATTAAAACTAAAATGTATATTATTATATTTAGGAAAAATTGAAAACTAAAATGTATATTATTATATTTAATAAGAAAAAAAATTTAAATTATTTTAATATATATAAAAAACAAAAATGTATAATATTATATTTATTAAGAAAAAATAATAATTAAATGATTTTAATATACAAAAAACAAAAATGTATATTATAATATTTAATAAGAAAATTTAATTAATTACATGATTTTATTATATTAACAAAAATGAAAACTAAATGTATATAATTATAGTTAGCAAAAAAAATCAATTAAATTATTTTATTACGGTATATTAAAAAATAAAAAGTATATAATTATATTTAGCAAGAAAAATTTCAATTAAATATATGATTTTATGTTATTGGAAAGGTAAATATAAAAGCCATAATAAATATTTTATTGACATTATTATAAATGTATATATAAAATATATATATATATATATATATATATATATAAACATATATAATAAAATTATATATATACATATATATAATAATTATATAATTATTATAATATTAAATTATATTTCTGTATGTGGAATATATGGAATGAATTAAAGATAAAAATATATATAATTTGGATATAAAACAACTAGTTTTTCTGAAAATAAAATAAAAAGAACACATGCAAATAAGGAAAGTGCAATCTATCAGTTGAGGTTTAGTGCTGGTGCCGCTCGGGGTGCGGTATTGATATCCGCGGCATTAATTAGTGGTGATTTCGGGAGGATGGAGTAGATAACCGCTCGCTCGCCCTCAGCTGCCAGGCAAATAATTAATGGTAATTAGTAAATTAACACAGTGGGTGAAAACCAGTGAATATGACAAAGGATCAGGGAAAGAAAAATGGTGAAAAGTGTCATTTCTCTGTTCTATGACTGACAGGTAAATGTATCAAAATACAAGAAAGTGATACATGATCATTAAAGAGTAACCAAACTTTTATCTATGTTTTAAGGTTTTTTTTCCAATATGAAAAGTTTTATAAAGGGTTGTAAATTATTATTTGGGGATTTGTCTGCATTCCTACAAAAAAAAAAATTCCCTGGTCTATTTTTCTGCATTCAGCTGCACTGATATCAGAATGTACTAATGTGGAGTACAGATGATGGCAGTGATGGGTCATGTGGAGTACAGATGATGGCAGTGATGGGTCATGTGGAGTACAGATGATGGCAGTGATGGGTCATGGGGAGTACAGATGATGGCAGTGATGGGTCATGTTGAGTACAGATGATGGCAGTGATTGGTCATGTGGAGTACAGATGATGGCAGTGATGGGTCATGGGGAGTACAGATGATGGCAGTGATGGGTCATGTGGAGACCAGATGATGGCAGTGATGGGTCATGTGGAGTACAGATGATGGCAGCGATGGGTCATGTGAAGAACAGATGATGGCAGTGATGTGTCATATGGAGTACAGATGATGGCAGTGATGGGTCATGTGGAGTACAGATGATGGCAGTGATGGGTCATGTGGAGTACGGATGATGGCAGTGATGGGTTATGTGGAGTACAGAGGATGGCAGTGATGGGTCATGTGGAGTACAGATGATGGCAGTGATGGGTCATGTGGAGTACAGATGATGGCAGTGATGGGTTATGTGGAGTACAGATGATGGCAGTGATGGGTTATGTGGAGTACAGAGGATGGCAGTGATGGGTCATGTGGAGTACAGATGATGGCAGTGATGGGTCATGTGGAGTACAGATGATGGCAGTGATGGGTCATGTGGAGTACAGATGATGGCAGTGATGGGTTATGTGGAGTACAGAGGATGGCAGTGATGGGTCATGTGGAGTACAGATGATGGCAGTGATGAGTCATGTGGAGTACAGATGATGGCAGTGATGGGTTATGTGAAGTACAGATGATGGCAGTGATGGGTCATGTGGAGTACAGATGATGGCAGTGATGGGTCATGTGGAGTACTGATGATGGCAGTGATGGGTCATGTGGAGTACAGATGATGGCAGTGATGGGTTATGTGGAGTACAGAGGATGGCAGTGATGGGTCATGTGGAGTACAGATGATGGCAGTGATGAGTCATGTGGAGTACAGATGATGGCAGTGATGGGTTATGTGAAGTACAGATGATGGCAGTGATGGGTCATGTGGAGTACAGATGGTTGCAGTGATGGGTCATGTGGAGTACAGATGATAGCAGTGATAGGTCATATGGAGTACAGATGATGGCAGTGATGGGTCATGTGGAGTACAGATGATTGCAGTGATGGGTCATGTGGAGTACAGATGATGGCAGTGATGGGTTATGAGGAGTACAGATGATGGCAGTGATGGGTTATATCTGGGAATACACTGGTGCAGGAGATTGTTCTGCCCAATACATCATTCCAATAATAACATCTCATGTAAATTGCCTTGTAAACCCCTATTTTCTCCCCGTCTATTTTTTCTTCTCATATATAGAGTGTGAGGGGGGAGATGGCCGGGGAATTCAGCTTGTACCCGAGCGATACAATAGATAAGAAGGATGTGAAGGCCCCAAGTCGGCTCCACGGCGGAGGCTCATGAAGACGATGGATCTTTCTGAATGTGTTTGTTCTTAGAAGACGACTGTTTCAACGAATAAATGTCGCATTTCTGTGGAGATGAAGCATCAGAGCGGTGATTTCTATCTGCACTGATGCCCAGATCCTCGGGGGCAGGGACTGATGGACAGAGGATGTCTGGATGGGAGGAGATGATCATTCTGATAGCATTCTCTATAATGGGGCATATGTAGGGGTGTAACTACAACAGGTGCAGGCCCTGGGTCCTAGGGGGCCCCAAAAGTCTCTTTGGTCTATAGGAAAAGACTATTGCTATGAAAGATTTGCAATAATTAGGGCCCCCTTGCAGCTTATGCTTCAGTTTATAGCACTGGGCAAATGGGATCCTTTGTGTTCCACAATTTGCCCCACATGTAGATACATTAATGCCCCATAGACTGGACGGATACATGGAGGCAAAACACTAAAGGCTCCTATACATTAAAGCCGGTTGAACCATTGACAGAGAGAAGAATGGGGGGGCGTTAATGTAAACCTTTCATCCTTTTGTGAACCAACAAAGCAAAGTCTGGCTGTGGCGTACTCCACTCCCCCCAATGGGAACACGTACACCAGGCCAACCCCAGAGGACAGGAGGGAGGCTGGAGGCTCAATGAGACGATTGTGATGACATCTTGCCGCTCTTCTCATCTCTACGTCTGATGTTTATCTGACGTCGTCCGAAGTATTTGGGCACCTTCACACTCCAGACACCCTGGTATGGCGCCATCAGGCCTAGAAGGATCCTCAGTAGAGGGGATGGCGGCACACGTCATGTCAGGGGACACATTGTCTCTACTGCAAAGAGTTAAAGTGCGGAGTACGAGGGCGTCTAAAGCCGCGTCTTGACTTAATTATAATCTGGGTGGTGGTTTCTCGCTTTCCTCTAATCTGGATTCCTTGTAATTAGAAGCCGCAGATCAAAATCTTCTGGGCCAAGAATAGACGACAATGTGTTTTTCCATTAGAAATAAACCATCCAGGACGTGCTAAATCCAAATAATCCATAAAAGAGGACAAACCGTCCATCACACGTGAGCACGGACCGCTGCATACTCCTGGCGTGTGAACTGTATCTTATGGGCTAAAAAGTCAAAAGTGATGGGAACCTGAAAACGAGGATACGTCACTGTCTGGGGGTGAAAGCTGATCCGGGGTCACCTGATCCGGGGTCACCTGATGCGGGGTCACCTGATCTGCGGTCACTTGATCTGGGGTCACCTGATCCAGGGTCACCTGATTTGAGGTCACCTGATATGAGGTCACCTGATCTGGGGTCACCTGATCTGGGGTCACCTGATATGAGGTCACCTGATCTGGGGACACCTGATATGAGGTCACCTGATCTGGGGTCACCTGATCCTGGGTCATCAGATCTGGGGTCACCTGATCTAGGGTCACCTGATATGAGGTCACCTGATCTAGGGTCATCTGAACTGGGGTCACCTGATCTGGGGTCACCTGATATGAGGTCACCTGATCTAGGGTCACCTGATCTGGGGTCACCTGATCTGGGTCACCTGATCCAGGGTCATCAGATCTGGGGTCACCTGATATGAGGTCACCTGATATGGGGTCACCTGATCTAGGGTCACCTGAACTGGGGTCACCTGATCTGGGGTCACCTCACATCAGACCCAAAGTCAAAATGTACCATCCATTGCTGTTGACTGACCATTGTGATTCCTGACCGTCTCATACCATTGTGACTGATTCCCCCCGGATTATTGGGTTCCACATTTTAGCGTAACATATGACGACTCCTTACTCATAGGGACAGGGGCGTAACTACAACAGGTGCAGGGGTTGCAATCACATCCGGGCCCTGCAGCCTAGGGGGCCCCAAAAGTCCCTTTGGCTTATAGAAAAAGACTATTACTATTAAAGATTTGCAATAATTGGGGGCCCCGTTGGAGTTTTGCATCGGGGCCCCAGGGCCTGAAGTTACGCCATTGCATAGGGACGATACATAAATGCTCTTGCACTTTTCTTTATGGAGTATAAATGATGTTTTTCGTTCCCCCGATGTTTCACTTTACACAATGTGTGACACATTTTACCCAATTGTTCTCCTGTAGTTTAGGGGAGTCCAACATCTGCCTAACGTTCCCCTTTATGACTCAGTTGAAGACTGAACCGTCCCATTTGACTTCCCATCTAAAGGATCATGTGACTTCTTTCCTCTATAAAGGCCCAGGATGTATATTGTGTGAATTGTCACCACTTTATCACACATTGTGCACCGCTCTGGAGGAAAATGTCTCAGTGCAAAAAGAAAAACAAGACAAAAAAGACAAAAAATGATAAATTGAAGCCATAATCTCCAAAAATGTCACCGTTCTGATCGGAACCGTTGTTTTATTTTCATTTCATAAATCAATAGAAACTGTGTAATGATCTGATCAGGAATCGGCTTCTTTCTCCAGAATTGATCAATTATCCACACTCTCAATTCTGATGTCAAATCTGAAGTCAGTGAACACTTTCCCATCACTGAGATAGGAGACGAGGGGGAGGAGCTCTGCAGCTAGCTCCTCCCACTGTCAATAGCTCCCCCCATTGTCACTAGCTCCTCCTACTAAATCTGTCTTCACCCCTGACTTTAGCCCCTCCCTTCTCCAATAGTCTTTAGAGTTGGTAGTTGATGCTGATGACATTCTATTTAGACAGAAAAGGTAGGAGATGGGTGGAGTTATGCCTCTAGCTCCTCCCTCTTATTCTAGCTCCTCCTACTGCATCTGGCTTCTCCCCTGACTTTAGCTCCTTCCATGGTCATAGGAGATGACAGCTGGTGCTGATGAGATTCTATGATAAAAAGAGGGAGGAGCTAGAGGCAGAGGGAGGAGCTATAGGTAGAGGGAGGAGCTTTAAGTAAGAAGGAGAGTGGGAGGCAGAGGGAGAACTATAGGTAGAAGGAGGAGCTATAGATAGAGGGAGGAGCTATAGGTAGGGAGGAGATATAGAAAGAGGGAGGAGCTATAGTTAGAGGTAGTAGCTATAGGTAGAGGGAGGAGTGGGAGGCAGAAGGAGGAGCTATAGGTAGAGGGAGGAGCTTTAAGTAGAGGAAGGAGTGGGAGGCAGAGGGAGAACTATAGGTAGAAGGAGGAGCTATAGATAGAGGGAGGAGCTATAGGTAGAGGGAGGAGCTATAGGAAGAGGAGGGGCTAGAGGCAGAGGGAGGAGCTATAGTTAGAGGTAGTAGCTATAGGTAGAGGGAGGAGTGGGAGGCAGAGGGAGGAGCTATAGAGGGAGGATTGCAAGGCAGGGGAGGAGCTATAGGAAGAGGGAGGAGTAGAAGGCAGAGGGAGGAGCTAGAAGCAGAGATAGACTCTCCTTAGCCCCAGCTGTCGTCTCCTATCTCAGTGATGGGAAAGTCTTCATTGACTTCAGATTTTATCTCAGAATTGAGAGTTTTGATAATTGATCAATTCTGGAGAAAGAAGCCGATTCCTGATCAGATCATTACACAGTTTCTTATTTTCAGATCTACGTTGATTTATGAAATAAAAATGAAGACGACGATTTCACTTTAAGTTACTAAAGTTTTTCAAAACTATTTCCCAGTAGGAAACGTTCCGCTGACGGTTAAATCTGCCGGATCCTCTTCCAGATCCTTTTTCCGGTCTGTTTTTCTGTTGTGTTTATTGGAATGTGGAATCACCCGGATGAGAATGAGAATGAGAGTGTTGTGTGGTCTGTGCAGCAGGAGGAGGAGGATCACACAGGATTTATTAATGGCCTCTATCAGGAGAGTCTTCACAAGTGCTGGTTATAGGATATCCTCAAACTTTCCGCACTATAAATCTATACATCAGATAAGAGAGGAATGCAGATGCTCCAAGAGAAGAAATTGAGATGTTAAGTTTCTCCTCCAGGATGATTTATGTCTGGAGCTGTGAGGAGCCTCCAGAAAACAACCTGTAGCTTGAGATAACCCGTCCTCTCCTGAAGGGTTTCTCCTCATCGCCCCATTTAACCTTTTCCCTAATCCTAAATGGGATTCTTAAGGGACCAGTATGAAGTGCGGCCAACTAATGGATGACATCTCTCACTCGTTACTCACCAAAATTGCAACAAGCCCACTGGGCAAATGCCCGGTATTCCCGCTTGCCAGTCCGGGCCTGGTTTGGCTTTTAGAGCAATATGTTGGGAAAAAAGTTGGAAAGAACCTACAAGATTTTGATTCCAGCAAGTTTCTATGAATTGTTCATAGGGACGTTAAATTCAAGGGGTGGATGAGGCTTATTGCTGAGGTCATGAGGCGAGCGAGCAGTGAGTACCGCAGAGACGCCTTCCAGATGTTTCAGGATCTCTGACTCAGTCTAGAAAAGATGACGCAGTCCGAGGATGAGAGCGATCAGAATTAACTCACGTAAAATAGATGTTTGTACCATATTAGCCAGTAGATAGACGAATCTTACAATCTGAGAGTCCTCAGGGGTTGATACATATTAATGGTGAACTGTAAAGATGGTAAATAATAGCAGCTACGAGGACAACTCAGGTCTCTTCTTCAGGCTGGTAAGAGACAAGATCTGATGTTGCACATACATACATATATATATACCCTGTTAACCCTAAAATAAGATCGGGGCATATTGCATGGGAATATTGGGGACTGCAAGGGGATTGTGGGGAAATTGGGGACTGCATGGGAATATTAGGGCTTGGAGGGGGATGATGGAAAGATAAGACATCCCCTGCAAATAAGACATGGTGCATCATAAGTAATATGAGAGTGTCTTATTTTAGGGGAAACAGGGTATATATATATATATATAGACATATAAATACACACAACATGACATGCAATACTGCAGTTTTTAAGACAAGGGAGATGGAGCACAACAGGAGAAAGATGGGGTGAAATGGCAGTTATGGCAGTTATGCCACAACCGTTTCACCCCTTCTCATTACAATCTACATAGACTCTTATCAGCACCAGCTGTCATCTTCTACAACAGGAGGGAGGAGCTGGAGTCAGTGGGAGGAGCTAGATGCAGAGCCTTGCCCCTCCTCCCACACCTCTTCTATCTTCATAGAATCTTATCAGCACCAACTGCCATCTCCTATAATAAGAGGGAGGAGCTAGATGAAGAGGGAGGAGCTATGTGCAGTGGGAGGAGTTATATGCAGCACTTCGCCCCTCCCTCTTCTATCTACATAGGAGATTGGCAGTTGGTGCTGATGAGATTCTATGTCAATTGTAGGAGAGAAGAACTGAAGGAAGAGGGAGGAGCTAGATGCAGAGCTCCTCCCCCTCTATGTCCATAGACTCTCCTCAGCCCCAGCTGTCGTCTTCTATCTCAGTGATGGGAAAGTCTTCACTGACTTCAGATTTTATCTCAGAATTGAGAGTTTTGATAATGACGGGTCGATTCTGGCTGAGAACAAAGTAAATTTGATAAGATTGTTACAATGTTGCTTATTTTCATTGATTTATGAAATGAAACTTAAAACAGTTACACTTTAATGAGTTTGGGCACAAACGTTCATTTTGAAGTTGGAGGAGGAGGCGAGCTGTGACATCTCTGTGTTTGGTGGATCCTGAGTGATCAGCTGTGGATCGAGGCGCTGTCTGTCAATGTTATCCTGCATTGATGATAATGACCTGCTGAAAACTCTCTGAAAAGGCACGAAGAGTCTAAAGATAGATAGATTTATCAATAGATAGATAAAGTCAAAGGGCCGCTTTACACACACAGATATCTGTGTCCAACTTCTGAACAACTTACTGGTTGCTGTGAAATCATGGACACGTTGTTCTATTTTGTAGCTGTGTACAAATGTAACAATGTGTCCATGATTTCACTACAACCAGAGATCTGTTCAGAAGTTGGTGCGTGTAAAGTGGCCTTTAGATATATGGATAGATGATAAATACATAGATACATGAACAGATACATAGATAGATATATACCGTAAGTACATAGATAGATAGAAAGATAGATAGATAGATAGATAGATAGATAGATAGATAGATAGATAGATAGATAGATAGATAGATAGATAACGTCTGTGATCTCTTGTTCGGATCCACATTACGGACTGGTGACCGCAGGAATTGTTTATCTTTCGTCTCCTCTCGGTTAATTGGATCCAGTGACTTCGCCTCTGGTTTCTGGATCCCACTGAGCGGCACAGAATACATTTCTAGATCCGCTGTGACCATTAACCCCTTAGTCGGAGGCTCCTATAAGATCCGCCGTGCTGTGGGGCTGCAGACATAGATGATCTCTGGATCCCTTGATAACCTTATGTGATACAATGTTGCTATTCGGTGGATATTTTATTCCTGTCCCTGTTAGTTCTTCACACATATGTGATTACAGCTGAAGTGTGACATGTGCTGGAGGCTGGGGCTTGTAGTGTGGATGATGGAGGTCGTAGTTTTAGCCAGGAACCTATAGAAGCCAATTCTCTATTCTTCCCTATAAGACGTCTCCATTGTGATAACCCTAGTGGGGCCCTTCTGGGTCTGAGCTTCTGTCACTGTCATGTGGAGGAGCCAAAAGAACCTAAAACTTTCCAAACCTTGTTTGTAAACATTGATTGCTCCCAACCCTCCCCACAGGCGGCTCAGCACAGGGGGGTGTTACTAATGGGGAGAGAGGAGTAAACACCTGGAGACTTCAGGCAAATATCATTCAATCTGACTGATCCTGTTCTTCCTTCTGGCCCCTGCACACATCAGGGGCCCCAGTCCTGCTGAAGTCTGTGTGATCAGTATGGACAGAGATGGCAGCAGGAGAGGCTCACAGTCACATCTGCAGAGATCACATAGGGATGACTCAAGCTGCCATATACCAATAGAACCCTTCACCAGCATGATGTAGGGCAGAGACCCTGATTCCAGTGATTTATCACTTACTGGGCTGCTGGCTGTTGTTTTGATACAATCATTGTTTTCTTTGCTACAGATCTAACAGTGCTCTGAATGCTGAGCCCTGCCGACACCATTGATTGGCCGCTTTCTGTGTATAACCCCGCCCACACCACTGATAGGCAGCTTTTAGTGTATAACCCCGCCCACACATCTGTGGCAGCTTTCTCTGTATAACCCCACCCACACCACTGATTGGCAGCTTCCAGTGTATAACCCCACCCACACCACTGATTGGCAGCTTCCAGTGTATAACCCACCTACACCACTGATTGGCAGCTTCCAGTGTATAACCCAACCCACACCACTGATTGGCAGCTTCCAGTGTATAGCCCCACCCACACCATTGATTGGCAGCTTCCAGTGTATAACCCAACCCACACCACTGATTGGCAGCTTTCTCTGTATAGCCCCACCCACACCATTGATTGGAAGCTTTCTGTGTATAATGTACATTGGCAGCTTTCTATCAATCAGTGGTGTGGGTGGGGTTATACACAGATAGCAATCAGTGGTGTGGGTGGGGTTATAAACAGAAATGTGCCAATCAGTGGTGTGGGCGGGTTATACACAGAAAGCTGCCAATCAGTGATGTGGGTGGGGCTTTACACAGAAAGCTGCCAATCAGTGATGTGGGTGGGGCTATACACATAAAGCTGCCAATCAGTGATGTGGGTGGGGCTATACACTGAAAGCTGCCAATTAGTGGTGTGGGTGGGGTTATATACTGAAAGCTGCCAATCAGTGATGTGGGTGGGGCTATACACATAAAGCTGCCAATCAGTGATGTGGGTGGGGCTATACACTGAAAGCTGCCAATCAGTGATGTGGGTGGGGCTATACACATAAAGCTGCCAATCAGTGATGTGGGTGGGGCTATACACTGAAAGCTGCCAATCAGTGACGAGGGCATGGTTATACACAAAGTTGCCAATAAGTGTGTGTTTGGGATCACACAAGTGCAGCAGGACTAGCAGGCACCAGACATGTAGTCCTATACTGCAGATTTACAGGGTTTGAAGAGGTAAGCGGCACATCGCTACCTCCAAACTAGGTGTAATGGTGCACAACGATGAGTTATTGGACTGTGAAGGGCCCATATACTGTTCCTGCAAAAGGGGCCCAATTTGTCTGCATCAACCAGTGGATTTACTGTATTCATGATATATTCCAGCAATAAATGAAACACGCACAGAAATATACCAGCAGCAAACACACTACAGTATATACACAAATATCCACCAACAGCAAAGCTAGAAGAAACTCTCCGATAGATCGCTGACCGGACGCTTTGTGGCCGATGTGTCCGGCCGGGATCTCTCAGTCGTGGCAGCTGCCATCATTAATCGTGATGGGAGAAGATGATAGAAACCTGTGATAGATAGCGGCTTCCAGAGATTTTTTACCTTAGACATTTTACATTTTTTTAGTCCCAAATTGCTCAAAAGCAGAAAAAATGTAAAAGTACCTTTACACGTCGCAACATTGCACGTAATTTCACTTCCAATTTGCTGGTTGCAGTGAAATCATGGACATATTGTTACATTGTACACAGCAACAAGATAGAACAATGTGTCCATGATTTCACTGCAACCAGCAAATTGCCAGTGAAATTGCATGCAATGTTGCGACGTGTAAAGGTACCTTAAAAGACAACTCAATGCCAGTCTGCAGCAATAAAGGCTCGGATAAATGTCGGTACATAACAAAATCTGGTGTAAGCTGCAGAGCTGACAATCTATGTGACCACGTATTCTGCTGTCAGATGGGTCTGAACACGTCTCTTCCAGTGTGAAAAAGTCAAGTTATGTCTGTTCAGCTGTAGGAGAAACCGTCTCCGTTCCTACATGTCTCCAGTGCGGCCGCACAAGACAGATCATTTGTAATCTCCGACACTGTAAATGGATCACATTTTTTTCTATGAAGCTACTTGATTTATTTTAATGGCTGAAACCTTCTGTACAATGTTATTATCTCGATCACTGAGGACTCGGCGCCGTCATTACATTAATTAGCAAAGAGTTTCACTCAAGTTTTTCTTAGTTTGTAATGGTCGGTGTTTGTGATGGAGACGAGAGCGCCGGGCGGCAATAAACCGGAGGAGATGAATTATACGGACAATCAGATTCTGGAACAGGAAAAGTTATTTACAAATAATCGTTAAGATCCGACAAGATCTATGAACCTTTATGAGCCCCTGAAGTTTCACTCGGAGGAAAGAAATAAACAACTTCTTATTGAATAGTAACGATCACACTCGCTCATCACCAGGGCCACCATCAGGGCCTGACTGGCCTGCCTCCTGTGAGGGGCCCTAACATCCCCACTGGCAGCCCTGCTCATCTACTTCAGCTCATCTCTCCTGTCTGGATGTTCTTACAAGAAAGGGTTAAAGGACCCGGTCACCTGATCCAAGACGTCATTAACCAAAGCTGAATCACTGCTGCCAGGTTCATGATTATGTGGAGCTCGATATAGAGTGAGACGTTCCAGTTGTGGATTCAGTGTCATAACCAGAGACCAATGGATCCCGATGGAAAATTTGGACCTGGCCGCTCATCTGCACATTGGTCAAATTTACAGGCCCTTGTAGCATTCTAAATCCTATAAAGACATATGTGCTGCCCCCATAGTTTAATAATGTACTCCATCTTGTACTAATGTCCTCCATCCCGGCCCCCTTCCTGGTATAATATCCTCCATCCTGATATACTGGCTGCCATCCTGCACCCCTTCCAGTATTAATGTCCACTATCCCGAGCCTCTTCCTGTAATAATGTCCTCCATCCTGAGCCCCTTTCAGGAATAATGTCCCCATCCTGAGCCTTTTCAAGTAATAATTGGGGGCTTGTCCGTACACTCTCTATCAGTCAGACAATCTTTTGTATATACCCCATACATAGGGCCTTTTACCTGATACACAGAGCTTTGTACCTCACATATAAAGAAATATACCCCATATATACAGCCTTTTATCCTATTTATAGAGCATTATACCACATATATAGAGCCTAATAGTCCATACATAGAGCCTTATACCCTATATAAAGAGCCTTATACCCCATACATAGAGCCTTATACCTATATATAGAGCCTTCTACTCCATACATAGAGCCTTATACCCATAAATAGAGCCTTCTACTCCATACATAGAGCCTTATACCCATATATAGAGCCTTATACCCTATATATAGAGCCTTCTACTCCATACATAGAGCCTTATACCCCATATATAGAGCCTTATACCCTATATAAAGAGCCTTATGCCCCATACATAGAGCCTTATACCTATATATATAGAGCCTTATACCTATATATAGAGCCTTCTACTCCATACATAGAGCCTTATACCCCATATATAGAGCCTTATACCCTACATATAAAGCCCTATACCCTATATAAAGAGCCTTATACCCCATACATAGAGCCTTATACTCCATACTTAGAGCCTTATACCCCATATATACAGCCTGGTAGCCCATACATAGAGCCTTATACAACAATCATAGAGCCTTATACCATATATATAGAGCCTTATACCCCATATATAGAGCCTTATACCCTACATATAGAGCCTTATACCCTATATATAGAGCACTATGCCCCATACATAGAGCCTTATACCCTATATATAGAGCCTTATACCCCATACATAGAGCCTTATACCCCATATATAGAGCCTTATACCCTACATATAGAGCCTTATACCCTATATATAGAGCCCTATGCCCCATACATAGAGCCCTATACCCTATATATAGAGCCTTATACCCTACATATAGAGCCTTTATACCCTATATATAGAGCCTTATACCCCATACATAGAGCCTTATACCCTACATATAGAGCCTTATACCCTATATATAGAGTCTTATATCCCATACATAGAGCCTTATACCCCATATATACCGCCTGGTAGCCCATACATAGAGCCTTATACAACAATCATAGAGCCCTATACCCTATATATAGAGTCTTATATCCCATACATAGAGCCTTATACCCTATATATAGAGTCTTATATCCTATACATAGAGCCTTAAACCCTATATATAGAGTCTTATATCCTATACATAGAGCCTTATACCCTATATAAAGAGTCTTATATCCTATACATAGAGCCTTATACCCTATATATAGAGTCTTATATCCTATACATAGAGCCTTATACCCTATATATAGAGTCTTATATCCTATACATAGAGCCTTATACCCTATATATAGAGTCTTATATCCTATACATAGAGCCTTATACCCTATATATAGAGTCTTATATCCTATACATAGAGCCTTATACCCTATATAAGAGTCTTATATCCCATACATAGAGCCTTATACCCCATATATACCGCCTGGTAGCCCATACATAGAGCCTTATACAACAATCATAGAGCCTTATACCCTATATATAGAGCCTTATACCCCATACATAGAGCCTTATACCCCATATATAGAGCCTTATACCCTACATATAGAGCCTTATACCCTATATATAGAGCCCTATGCCCCATACATAGAGCCCTATACCCTATATATAGAGCCTTATACCCTACATATAGAGCCTTATACCCTATATATAGAGCCTTATACCCCATACATAGAGCCTTATACCCTACATATAGAGCCTTATACCCTATATATAGAGTCTTATATCCCATACATAGAGCCTTATACCCCATATATACCGCCTGTTAGCCCATACATAGAGCCTTATACAACAATCATAGAGCCCTATACCCTATATATAGAGTCTTATATCCCATACATAGAGCCTTATACCCTATATATAGAGTCTTATATCCTATACATAGAGCCTTATACCCTATATATAGAGTCTTATATCCTATACATAGAGCCTTATACCCTATATAAAGAGTCTTATATCCTATACATAGAGCCTTATACCCTATATATAGAGTCTTATATCCTATACATAGAGCCTTATACCCTATATATAGAGTCTTATATCCTATACATAGAGCCTTATACCCTATATATAGAGTCTTATATCCTATACATAGAGCCTTATACCCTATATATAGAGTCTTATATCCTATACATAGAGCCTTATACCCTATATATAGAGTCTTATATCCATACATAGAGCCTTATACCCCATATTATACCGCCTGGTAGCCCATACATAGAGCCTTATACAACAATCATAGAGCCTTATACCCTATATATAGAGCCTTATACCCATACATAGAGCCTTATACCCCATATATATAGAGCCTTATACCCTACATATAGAGCCTTATACCCTATATATAGAGCCCTATGCCCATACATAGAGCCCTATACCCTATATATAGAGCCTTATACCCTACATATAGAGCCTTATACCCTATATATAGAGCCTTATACCCCATACATAGAGCCTTATACCCTACATATAGAGCCTTATACCTTATATATAGAGTCTTATATCCCATACATAGAGCCTTATACCCCATATATACCGCCTGGTAGCCCATACATAGAGTCTTATACAACAATCATAGAGCCCTATACCCTATATATAGTCTTATATCCCATACATAGAGCCTTATACCCTATATATAGAGTCTTATATCCTATACATAGAGCCTTATACCCTATATATAGAGTCTTATATCCTATACATAGAGCCTTATACCCTATATATAGAGTCTTATATCCTATACATAGAGCCTTATACCCTATATATAGAGTCTTATATCCTATACATAGAGCCTTATACCCTATATATAGAGTCTTATATCCCATACATAGAGCCTTATACCCCATATATACCGCCTGGTAGCCCATACATAGAGCCTTATACAACAATCATAGAGCCTTATACCCTATATATAGAGTCTTATATCCCATACATAGAGCCTTATACCCTACATATAGAGCCTTATACCCTATATAAAGAGCCTTATGCCCCATACTTAGAGCCTTATACTCCATACATAGAGCCTTATACCCCATATATACAGCCTGGTAGCCCATACATAGAGCCTTATACAACAATCATAGAGCCTTATACCCTATATATAGAGTCTTATATCCTATACATAGAGCCTTATACCCTATATATAGAGTCTTATATCCTATACATAGAGCCTTATACCCTATATATAGAGTCTTATATCCTATACATAGAGCCTTATACCCTATATATAGAGTCTTATATCCTATACATAGAGCCTTATACCCTATATATAGAGTCTTATATCCCATACATAGAGCCTTATACCCCATATATACCGCCTGGTAGCCCATACATAGAGCCTTATACAACAATCATAGAGCCTTATACCCTATATATAGAGCCTTATACCCCATACATAGAGCCTTATACCCCATATATAGAGCCTTATACCCTACATATAGAGCCTTATACCCTATATATAGAGCCCTATGCCCCATACATAGAGCCCTATACCCTATATATAGAGCCTTATACCCTACATATAGAGCCTTATACCCTATATATAGAGCCTTATACCCATACATAGAGCCTTATACCCTACATATAGAGCCTTATACCCTATATATAGAGTCTTATATCCCATACATAGAGCCTTATACCCCATATATACCGCCTGGTAGCCCATACATAGAGTCTTATACAACAATCATAGAGCCCTATACCCTATATATAGTCTTATATCCCATACATAGAGCCTTATACCCTATATATAGAGTCTTATATCCTATACATAGAGCCTTATACCCTATATATAGAGTCTTATATCCTATACATAGAGCCTTATACCCTATATATAGAGTCTTATATCCTATACATAGAGCCTTATACCCTATATATAGAGTCTTATATCCTATACATAGAGCCTTATACCCTATATATAGAGTCTTATATCCCATACATAGAGCCTTATACCCCATATATACCGCCTGGTAGCCCATACATAGAGCCTTATACAATAATCATAGAGCCTTATACCCTATATATAGAGTCTTATATCCCATACATAGAGCCTTATACCCTACATATAGAGCCTTATACCCTATATAAAGAGCCTTATGCCCCATATATAGAGCCTTATACTCCATACATAGAGCCTTATACCCCATATATACAGCCTGGTAGCCCATACATAGAGCCTTATACAACAATCATAGATCCTTGTGCTCCATACATACTGTAGTATCTTGATGAATTCTAATCTTTTCAGGATTGTGAACACGACATGTAGCAAAAAAAAAAAGTATTTTGCAAATGGTTTTTCAGCTAAAAAGAATGAATGGTGATACTGGAGTAACAGGTCAGACCACATATTTCTGTTACTAGCAGCAAAGGAGTTAACCATTTCCAGCAGCTTAGAAAGGGTTAAACAGGGTGTGTGCCCGAGTGACCCAGTCTGACACCTCTCAGTGGGGCGACCCGGCCAGACTGTCCTACTGACCGACCCGCCTGCGGGCGAGGGGAGGGATGCCATGGGGTGCTCTCCACGGGGCCCCAAACCACAGTTCAAAGGGACACATTTCAGCTCCCCTCACCTCCTCATCTTCAAAGAGAGACTGGTGGATGGTGGGGGACAGACAGACTGCTGCTGGGACATCGACAGACAGACAGACAGACTGCTGCTGAGACACAAAATGCAAACAGTATCAGCCATTGCTCTGTATCATGCTATGGCCTAAAACCTGAATGATAGAATATCCATTATCTCCCTCTCAGGGGTAATCAGGCCTGGCAGAGCACAGGAGGGTACAGTGCCCGCCCCGGCGGAGATCAGGCAGAGCACAGGAGGGTACGGTGCCCGCCCCGGCGGTGATCAGGCAGAACACAGGAGGGTACAGTGCCCGCCCCGGCAGTGATCAGGCCTGGCAGAGTACAGATGGGTATGGTGCCCACCTCGGCGGTGATCAGGCAGAGCACAGGAGGGTACGGTGCCCACCTCGGTGGTGATCAGGCAGAACACAGGAGGGTACGGTGCCCGCCCCGGCGGAGATCAGGCAGAGCACAGGAGGGTACGGTGCCCGCCCCGGCGGTGATCAGGCAGAGCACAGGAGGGTACAGTGCCCGCCCCGGCAGTGATCAGGCAGAGCACAGGAGGGTATGGTGCCCGCCCTGGCAGTGATCAGGCAGAGCACAGGAGGGTACAGTGCCTGCCCCGGTGGAGATCAGGCAGAGCACAGGAGGGTACAGTGCCCGCCCCGGCAGTGATCAGGCCTGGCAGAGTACAGATGGGTATGGTGCCCACCTCGGCGGTGATCAGGCAGAGCACAGGAGGGTACGGTGCCCGCCCCGGGGGTGATCAGGCAGAGCACAGGAGGGTACGGTGCCCGCCCTGGCAGTGATCAGGCAGAGCACAGTGCTGCCCTCGGCGGTGAGACACGAGTGACCCTGCCACCTTCATCTGGGCCACACATTGGCTGCTAACCACATTATAAAGCAGCCGGATACAAAGTATCAATCACTTACAAGTTACTTTGTGACACAAATTATCATTATAGCATCACTAATACATTATCCAGGAAAGAACACGTTATAACTATGTGCTGCAACAATTGTATCCAGATAGATATAGGATGAGAAAGAAAGAAAGAAAGAAAGAAAGAGAAAGAAAGAAAGAAAGAAAGAAAGAAAGAAAGAAAGAAAGAAAGAAAGAAAGAAAGAAAGAAGAAAGAAAGAAAGAAAGAATTCCGGTCTGAAAGGTATGAAGAGATCCAAGCGAGGGCCAAATCTGTGATACCAAGAGATTTTGGGATCTGTAACAGGAGGGAACGGTCTACAGTGTCGAAGGCGGAGGACAGGTCTAGGAGGAGGAGGACGGAGTAATGTAGAAGGTGGAGGACAGGTCTAGGAGGAGGAGGACGGAGTAATGTAGAAGGCGGAGGACAGGTCTAGGAGGAGGAGGACGGAGTAATGTAGAAGATGGAGGACAGGTCTAGGAGGAGCAGGACGGAGTAATGTAGAAGGCGGAGGACAGGTCTAGGAGGAGGAGGACGGAGTAATGTAGAAGGTGGAGGACAGGTCTAGGAGGAGGAGGACGGAGTAATGTAGAAGATGGAGGACAGGTCTAGGAGGAGGAGGACGGAGTAGAGTCGTTTGCTCTTGGTGGTTATTAAGTCGTTGGTGACTTTGGTCAGGGCAGTTTCACTGGAGTGATGCGGTTGAAAGCCAGATTGAAATCGGTCAAGGAGGAGCAGGAGGAGGAGAGGTAGGAGGACAACTCGAGGTGGACACGGTGTTGCAGCAGTTTGGAGGCAAAGGGGAGCAGTGATATGGGGCGATAGTTAGAAACAGAGGAGGGGTCGAGGGAGGACGATTTATGGATGGGTGTGATCAAGGCATGTTTGAAGGATGGAGGGGAAGATGCTAGTGGTGAGTGATAGGTTAAAGAGATGGGTTAGAGCAGGAATGAGGACTGAGGTGAGGCTGGGGATGAGATGGGATGGACGTGGGTCAAGGGTTCTGGGGGTGAGGTGTGATTTTGACAGAAAGATCAAGAGATGTTTTTCTGTCATGGTGGAGAGCTGGCATTGGAAGGAGAGGGAGATGATGTTGTGAGGAGAAGCTGCGGGGACAGAGGGTCAAAGATGTCTCTGATCATTTCAATCTTCTGTTTGAAAAAGGAGGCAAAATCTTCAGCAGAGATAAGAGGGGAGGAAGGAGGTGCAGGGGGACGTGGTAGAGAATTGAAGGTTTTAAATAGCTGTTTAGGATTGTGAGACAAGGAGGTTATTACAGAAGAGCAGTAAGCTTGTCTTACAGCGGCAGAAAGTAGATAGGTAAATATAATATGTGGATGGATAGATAGATAGATAGATAGATAGATAGATAGATAGATAGATAGATAGATACATGGATTGATAGATACATTGATGAATGGATACATAGATGGATACATAGATGGATACATATGAAGTATGAGTAGATGTGGGTACAGATACATGACTGTAGACTTTTCTATACCGTCACACACATCTGACCATAACATATTTCCCCGGCTGTGATTTCGGAGCCGGTGCCTCACCCGACATAAATCTTCATTTATTTTGCTTCTTTAAGTCTGAACATAACTATAAGTGAATGAATGGAGCCGTACAATAATGAACAACAGGAAAGATCCAAAAAATGATGAAAATATCTCGAAAAGCAAAACCACCTGGCGCCCGGTGCGGTACCACGTCTATATCTCAGGCCTGACTATGGAGAATGTTAATAAGGATTAAAAGAAAACTCTGCAGATCAACAAATCATGGAGAAGCCGCCAATTACCCCCGTCCCCTCCTTAGATCTCCGGCTCCCAATCCACCAGGAGAAGAAGGTCATTATATGTGAACGACGGCGAGGAGGAAACCTATAGAAAAGCTCCAGAAGGGACATTAAACCCTACAATGAATATTCCAGTTTTATGGCCCATAAGCCGCATTGTGCCCCCTCCTCTTATTCTCCAAAACATCAAAGTTGGTTGATTTGGGCACAATTTAAGCATTAGCCAATAAATGTGATTAAGATAACGCTTCCAGAAAGACGCGGGTCTGGGACTGATGGAGTCAGATGGGATACAGATGTGCCGGGGATTTGTGCCTGACTTAAAGAATCAGCTGATTTCAGTAGAGATGGTACAAGGGACACTGCCAGACTCAACCTATTACCGGGCGAACCGCCATCAAAGCTCCGCGCTTTATATCAACCCATAAAAACAATCCACCTTAGAAGGAGCGAAGTCCTCTCTGCATTGTTATGGCTGCCATGGAGAAGACGGAGGCAGCTCGCAGTAAGACCTCGGCTTTTGTCTGGGCTCAGGCTGCTCCATTATTAAAAAAGCCATAATCAATGTTATTATTAACTCCATTAGATGAGTCAGGAGGCAGGTGGAGGCCATATTGTGTCAGGGGTCACTGCACTGGGCTTGTGTAGAATAGAGAGAAGGATGGATGGATGGATGGATGGATGAATGGATGGATGGATGGATGGATGGATGGATGGATGGATGGGTGGATGGATGGATGGATGAATGGATGGATGGATGGATGGATGGATGGATGGGTGGATAGATAGATGAGTGGATAGATGGGTGGATCAATGGATGGATGAATGGATGGATGGATGGATGGATGGATGGGTGGATGGATGGATGTATTTATGGATAGGTGGATGGATGGATGTGTGGATGGCTGGTTGGATGCATGAATAGATGGTTGGGTGGGTATTTGGATGGATAGATGGATGAATAGATGGATGGATGGATGTGTGGATGGATGGATGGATGTGTGGATGGATGGATGAATGGATGGATGGGTGGATGTGTGGATGGATGGATGAATGGATGGATGGATGGATGGATGGATGGATGGGTGGATGGATGGATGGATGAATGGATGGATGGATGGATGGATGGATGGATGGATGGATGGATGGGTGGATAGATAGATGAGTGGATAGATGGGTGGATCAATGGATGGATGAATGGATGGATGGATGGATGGATGGATGGGTGGATGGATGGATGTATTTATGGATAGGTGGATGGATGGATGTGTGGATGGCTGGTTGGATGCATGAATAGATGGTTGGGTGGGTATTTGGATGGATAGATGGATGAATAGATGGATGGATGGATGTGTGGATGGATGGATGGATGTGTGGATGGATGGATGAATGGATGGATGGGTGGATGTGTGGATGGATGGATGAATGGATGGATGGGTGGATGGGTGGATAGATAGATGAGTGGATAGATGGGTGGATCAATGGATGGATGAATGGATGGATGGATGGATGGATGGGTGGATGGATGGATGGATGGATGAATAGATGGTTGGGTGGGTGTTTGGATGGATAGATGGATGAATTGATGGATGGATGTGTGGATGAATAGATGGGTGGATGTGTGGATGGATGGATGTGTGGATGGATGGATTGATAGATGGATGGATAGATAAGTGGATAGATGGGTGGATCAATGGATGGATAGTTAGATGGATGAATAGATGGGTGGGTGGATGGATGGATAGATGGATGGATGGATGTGTGGATGGATGGATGGATGGATGGATGGATGTGTGGATGGATGGATGGATGGATGTGTGGATGGATGGATAGATGGATGGATGTGTGGATGGATGGATGGATAGGTGAATGGATGGATGTGTGGAAGGATGGATGAATGAATGAATGAATGGATGGAAGGAAAGCAGGATGGATGATAGATTGATAGAACTGTTCTCAAGGAGACTGTTTGGTATCCAAATTGGTACAAATAGCAAAAAAATAAGGCAGAACTCAATATAGAAAATGCAAAAAGATTAACCTGTTACTTCGTCCATCCAGTGTGTCAACGTTTCGCTTCTACTGAACCTTCGTCAAGGAGACTCTGAGGGCTTTGCTTTGGGCTTGTGTAGAACAGAGATAGACAGAAAGACAGATGGATATGGATAGATGATAGATACTTTAGATAATATAGAAAAAAGAAGCAGCATATATATATTTTGGGGACCAATCCTCCTGGATGACATTATAATCTCCCCATACATAGTAGCAAAAAAATAAGGCAGAGCTTAATATAGAGAGTGCAAAATAGATGATCTGTTTATTAGCCCCTCCGATGTGACAATGTATCGATTCTACTGAATTTTCTCAAGGATCGATCACTGAGATGTGAAATCGGCATTAAAGGGGGTCGTCCACTACTAGGATAAGCCATCCTGATCTTCTGATGCTGCCTGTACTCACTTCCTGTGCGGTGCCGGTACGGGCGGTTAAGGGTTCACGTGACATTATGACATCATCACAGCCCGGCGTCCAATCACCACTGGCTTCGGCTTCCCCATCACAGCTGTCACTTCCTGTTGGTCTGAAGGTGGGGCTAAAGAAGCCAGCAGTGATTGGATGCAGGAATCTCATGAAGTCACATGATCCCCAGAACCACGATTGTTGACACCGCTGACACTGCTAGAACAAGACCAACACCAGAGCTGAGATTGGGGCTTATTGTTTTACCTGAGAGAGACGTGGAATAAGAAGGGGTTGTCCTAAGAGTAGACAACTCCTTTACCTTCTCTACACAAAAGGGATATTAGAAGAGTTTAGGTTGTTGCCAGTGGCATAACTTGAATCTCATGGGCCTGACACTCGCCTATCTCTGTATCCTGAGCTCCCTAGCATTCCTATATGGGTCCTCCCCCCCATCACAGTCACATGCCAGATACCAGAGCAGTAACTGGCTGATTTACTTATTCACTTTACTGTGCCAGAACACTACTAGTCTTCATTGGACGTTCTCCTGTACAGAATTTTCTGCCTGTAGAACTTGGATATTTGACTAAAACAAGAACATACAAGAAATGCAAAGGTCGGTGAGAGAGCCAGAGAGAGGAAGGCCCTAACATTAGGGAGAGGGGAGAGGAATCACCTCCTTATACTCACCTATTTCTGTATCCTGAGCTCCCTAGTGTCCCTATACGGGTCCTTCCCCCCCATCACAGTCACATGCCTAATCCCTCACTATCCCTCCACACACTTGAAAAAATCTCACCCTCAGTGACAGTGGCGTAACTTGAGCCCTGATGAAAAGGCTCCAACTGGGCCCCCAATTATCGCAAATCTTTAATAGCGTTAGTCTTCTTCTATAGGCGAAAGGGACAATTGGGGCCCCCCAGTCTCCAGGGACCGGGATGGGGGGTGATTGCAGCCCCAGCACCTGTTGTAGTTACGCCCCTGGTTGTTGGCACAGTGAATCACTTGTCATATCTATCTCTCATGGGGCAAAAAGAAGCCATTTTGAATTAGTCATCCGTCCTGGCAGAAGTAAAAAAGAAAAAGATCAAACAAAAACAAGTATAAAACAATGAAATAAGCAGAAAACGCTCAAAAACAAGGTAAAAAAAGAAAGTATTTTGTAGTTGTGTGTTTTGCTAGAAGCGGTGGCCTTGACTCGGTGTATTGGTGGCCATGACTCGGTGCGGTGTATCGCGTCTGCTCATGGCGGAGGATCACGGTGAGGAGCTCGAGCTTCGGCTCCTTCTTCTCCTCCTGAAATCTATTATCTCGGGATGTTTCTGATGAACGCTGTCACCACGGCCAAGATTTCCTCAATCCAAAGCAGAGCCCTGACTGCGCCTGGAGTGGGAGCTCTGCAGCAGGGAGACGTGTTTCACGTCTACGGGATATGTAACACCGCGGGTGAGAAGATAAAGAAGGTTTCATCTCTGCTGATCGTAACACGGGTTATGGCAGAAGAGGTCGTGCCGGGATGTGATTGCATCTCTCTACATCTAATTGTTTCTCTTCTATAAGCCGGAGACGTTTCTGGATAGTTACAGATGTTTACACCTTGGGGATACATTTTCATTTAAGGGGTTTCCCCAATGTATAAATTGGATATATAATTACTATCTCACCGGTTGGGGTTTGACTGTTATGACCTGAAATCTTTACGAGAAGGAGCCCTGATGACACCTAAATCGCAGAAGCTCCTTCACATTTGTCTCTATGCTGTGCCGCCACCAACCTGACGCTGTCCAGTAAAGTGAAACATAGCGCTAATGATGACAAGATGCAATTCTGCAGGTTGTATATAGGGACTTATTGTCCTGCCTTGATAAACCACTCCCAGCGAGTGACGCAACACAAGGGAAACAACAGGGAAGGCCCTAGCAGTAGGGAGAGGGGAGACAGGTCATCTTCTAATACTCGCCTATCTCTGTATCCTGAGCTCCCTAACTTCCCTATATAGGTCCTTCCCCCTGTCGGCGTCACATGCCTAATCCCTCACTGTCTCTCCACTCAAAGGCTGGTGAGAGAACTGGAGAGAAGAAGGCTCTAGAGGTAGGGAGAGGAGAGATGGATCATCTTCTGACACTCACCTATCTCTGTATCCTGAGCTCCCCAGCTTCCATATATTGGTCCTTCCCCCATCACTGTCACGTGCCTAATCCCTCACTGTCTCTCTACTCACTCTGGATAATGCAAAGGCTGGTGAGATAACCGGAGAGAGGAAGGCTCTAGCGGTAGGGAGAGGAGAGATGGATCACCCCCTGATACTTGCCTATCTCTGTATCCTAAGCTCGCTAGCTTGACTATATGGGTCCTTCCCCCATCACTGTCACATGCTGAATCCATCACTGTCCCTCCACTCACTCTGGATAATGCATAGGCCAGTGAGAGAACTGGAGAGAGGAAGGCTCTAGCGGTAGGGAGAGGAGAGATGAATCACCTCCTGATACTTGCCTATCTCTGTATCCTGAGCTTGCTAGCTTTCCTATACGGGTCCTTCCCCCATCATTGTCACATGCTGAGTCCATCACTGTCCCTCCTCTCACTCTGGATAATGCATAGGCCAGTGAGATAACCGGAGAGAGGAAGGCTCTAGCGGTAGGGAGAGGGGAGACGGATCATCTTCTGACACTCACCTCTCTCTGTATCCTGAGCTCCCCAGCTTCCATATACAGGTCCTTCCCCCTGTTGATGTCACGTGCCTAATCCCCCACTGTCCCTCCACTTGCTCAAAAGAATTTCACCCACAGTGGCAGTGGCGTAACTTAAAGCTCATGGGTCTCAATGTAAAAGATCCAACAGGGCCCCCAATTATTGCAAATCTTTTCTAGCATTAGTCTTTTTCTATAGGACAAGGGGAATTTTGGGGTCCTCTAGGCTCCAGTGCCCGGGTGTGGTTGCAGCCCTTGCTTCTATTGTAGCTCAGTGATTCTAGACATTGAAGAACCGTGTAATATTCCCATTTTCCCTGATGGGAAACATCTGCATTATCTTTCTGTGGTCGCCCATCGAGCAGTGGAGACTCCTCAGTGTTTTCATTCCATCCTGTTTGATGCTCCACAGGGTCACCGACCGAACACAAATCAACTCAGACCTAGAAGTCAGGAGAAGGGGCAGGGGGGAAACCCAATCCGAAAAAATATTCAGTGTCTCCAAACAAGATCTCAGTTTTCCTAGAGACCTCCGTGACTTCCAGGACACAACTAAAGCCAAGAGGGCGACCAAGACGATCCGAGAAGACACAAGTGTAAAGCTCCGACCTTCAAAGGAACGAGAAATCAGCAAAAAGAACCATTCTTGGACTGATTATTGCATTTGCACCTTTTTTCACTGTTTTTTTTAATGATTTCTGACTGTTCTTTATTTGCTCCAAATTCGTTTAATTTCTTTAAGTCTATTTTATGTGTTCACCTGTTATTTCGATGTTCACGATTGGGTTATCAGATGATGTACAGGAGCGGCTCAATGAATGAGAAGATCATCAAAAAGTTACCTTATTTCAGTAATTCAATCCATCAAGTGACCACATCTATTATAGAGTCATTACACACAGAGGGATCTATGTCATGTGGTTATTTCTGTTAATGTTGATGATTAATGAAAATCCAAACATCATTATCTCAGAAAATTACAGTGCTAACCACTGAGCCACCATATACGATGCTAACGACTGAGCCACCTTATAAAGCTCCACCAGTATCTTTTCCAAGCCTAGATAGGTCCACCATTGTATTCTCCAAGCCTAGATAGATCCACCAGGGTCTTCTCCAAACCTAGATAGGTCCACAATGGTCTTCTCCAAACCTAGATAGATCCACCAGGATCTTCTCCAAGCCGAGATAGGTCCACTAGGGTATTTTTCAAACCTAGATAGGGCCACCAGGGTCTTCTCCAAGCCAAGATAGATCCACCAGGGTCTTCTCCAAGCCTAGGTAGGTTCACCATGGTCTTCTCCACCTTTGTTTTGATAGTACCAAACCATCAGGTTGCGAGTCTTCCTCTTTGCCTTGTTCCTTCTATTCTTCCCACCATGTTATCTTCTCCAGTGATGTTTCTCTCAGTCGTATCTTGGTGATCTTTGCTTCCAGTGACATGTCTGGTTGTTTCTTCTTCTTGCCATCCAGGGTATTGATATCCTCCTTCTCCAGCTCCACATTATGAAGGTGTTGATCCTTCTTCTGTCTTGTTCCTTTATCGGCCAGGTGTCACTTCCATATGTTACTACAGAATGGACCAGACTATGTACGAGCCGTGTCTCCATCACCAGTGAGATGTTACTACAGAATGGACCAGACTATGTATGAGCCGTTTCTCCATCACCAGTGAAATATTTCTACAGAACAGACCAGACTATGTACGAGCCGTGTCTCCATCACCAGTGATATGTTACTACAGAATAGACCAGACTATGTACGAGCCGTGTCTTCATCACCAGTGAAATGTTACTACAGAATAGACCAGACTATGTACGAGCCGTGTCTTCATCACCAGTGATATGTTACTACAGAATAGACCAGACTATGTACGAGCCGTGTCTTCATCACCAGTGAAATGTTACTACAGAATAGACCAGACTATGTACGAGCCGTGTCTCCATCACCAGTGAAATGTTACTACAGAATACACCAGACTATGTACGAGCCGTGTCTCCATCACCAGTGAAATGTTACTACAGAATGGACCAGACTATGTACGAGCCATGTCTTCATCACCAGTGAAATGTTACTACAGAATAGACCAGACTATGTACGAGCCGCGTCTCCATCACCAGTGAAATGTTACTACAGAATAGACCAGACTATGTATGAGCCGTGTCTTCATCACCAGTGAAATGTTACTACAGATAGACCAGACTATGTACGAGCCGTGTCTCCATCACCAGTGAAATGTTACCACAGAATAGACCAGTCTATGTAAGAGCCGTGTCTTCATCACCAGTGAAATGTTACTACAGAATAGACCAGACTATGTACGAGCCGTGTCTCCATCACCAGTGAAATGTTATTACAGAATACACCAGACTATGTACGAGCCGTGTCTTCATCACCAGTGAAATGTTACTACAGAATACACCATACTATGTACGAGCCGTGTCTCCATCACCAGTGAAATTTTACTACAGAATAGACCAGACTATGTACGAGCCGTGTCTTCATCACCAGTGAAATGTTACTACAGAATAGACCAGACTATGTACGAGCTGTGTCTCCATCACCAGTGAAATGTTACTACAGAATACACCAGACTATGTACGAGCCATGTCTCCATCACCAGTGAAATGTTACTACAGAATAGACCAGACTATGTACGAGCCGTGTCTTCATCACCAGTGAAATGTTACTACAGAATAGACCAGACTATGTACGAGCCGTGTCTCCATCACCAGTGAAATGTTACTACAGAATAGACCAGACTATGTACGAGCCGTGTCTTCATCACCAGTGATATGTTACTACAGAATAGACCAGACTATGTACGAGCCGTGTCTTCATCACCAGTGAAATGTTACTACAGAATAGACCAGACTATGTACGAGCCGTGTCTCCATCACCAGTGAAATGTTACTACAGAATACACCAGACTATGTACGAGCCGTGTCTCCATCACCAGTGAAATGTTACTACAGAATGGACCAGACTATGTACGAGCCATGTCTTCATCACCAGTGAAATGTTACTACAGAATAGACCAGACTATGTACGAGCCGCGTCTCCATCACCAGTGAAATGTTACTACAGAATAGACCAGACTATGTATGAGCCGTGTCTTCATCACCAGTGAAATGTTACTACAGATAGACCAGACTATGTACGAGCCGTGTCTCCATCACCAGTGAAATGTTACCACAGAATAGACCAGTCTATGTAAGAGCCGTGTCTTCATCACCAGTGAAATGTTACTACAGAATAGACCAGACTATGTACGAGCCGTGTCTCCATCACCAGTGAAATGTTATTACAGAATACACCAGACTATGTACGAGCCGTGTCTTCATCACCAGTGAAATGTTACTACAGAATACACCATACTATGTACGAGCCGTGTCTCCATCACCAGTGAAATTTTACTACAGAATAGACCAGACTATGTACGAGCCGTGTCTTCATCACCAGTGAAATGTTACTACAGAATAGACCAGACTATGTACGAGCTGTGTCTCCATCACCAGTGAAATGTTACTACAGAATACACCAGACTATGTACGAGCCATGTCTCCATCACCAGTGAAATGTAACTACAGAATAGACCAGACTATGTATGAGCCGTGTCTCCATCACCAGTGAAATGTTACCACAGAATAGACCAGACTATGTACGAGCCGTGTCTCCATCACCAGTGAAATGTAACTACAGAATAGACCAGACTATGTACGAGCCGTGTCTCCATCACCAGTGAAATGTTACCACAGAATAGACCAGACTATGTATGAGCCGTGTCTTCATCACCAGTGAAATGTTACTACAGAATAGACCAGACTATGTACGAGCCATGTCTCCATCACCAGTGAAATGTAACTACAGAATAGATCAGACTATGTATGAGCCGTGTCTCCATCACCAGTGAAATGTTACTACAGAATAGACCAGACTATGTACGAGCCGTGTCTTCATCACCAGTGAAATGTTACTACAGAATAGACCAGACTATGTACGAGCCGTGTCTTCATCACCAGTGAAATGTTACTACAGAATAGACCAGACTATGAACGAGCCGTGTCTTCATCACCAGTGAAATGTTACTACAGATAGACCAGACTATGTACGAGCCGTGTCTCCATCACCAGTGAAATGTTACTACAGAATAGACCAGTCTATGTACGAGCCGTGTCTTCATCACCAGTGAAATGTTACTACAGATAGACCAGACTATGTACGAGCCGTGTCTCCATCACCAGTGAAATGTTACTACAGAATAGACCAGACTATGTATGAGCCGTGTCTTCATCACCAGTGATATGTTACTACAGATAGACCAGACTATGTACGAGCCGTGTCTCCATCACCAGTGAAATGTTACTACAGAATAGACCAGACTATGTACGAGCTGTGTCTTCATCACCATGAAATGTAACTACAGAATAGACCAGACTATGTATGAGCCGTGTCTTCATCACCAGTGAAATGTTACTACAGAATAGACCAGACTATGTACGAGCTGTGTCTTCATCACCAGTGAAATGTTACTACAGAATAGAGCAGACTATGTATGAGATGTGTTAGTCACCAGTGAAATGTGACTACAGAATAGACCAGACTATGTATGAGCCGTGTCTCCATCACCAGTGAAATGTTACTACAGAATAGACCAGACTATGTACGAGCTGTGTCTCCATCACCAGTGAAATGTTACTACAGAATAGACCAGACTATGTATGAGCCGTGTCTTCATCACCAGTGAAATGTTACTACAGAATAGACCAGACTATGTATGAGCCGTGTCTTCATCAGCAGTGAAATGTTACTACAGAATAGACCAGACTATGTACGAGCCGTGTCTCCATCACCAGTGAAATGTAACTACAGAATAGACCAGACTATGTATGAGCCGTGTCTCCATCACCAGTGAAATGTTACTACAGAATAGACCAGACTATGTACGAGCCGTGTCTTCATCACCAGTGAAATGTTACTACAGAATAGACCAGACTATGTACGAGCCGTGTCTTCATCACCAGTGAAATGTTACTACAGAATAGACCAGACTATGAACGAGCCGTGTCTTTATCACCAGAGAAATGTTACTACAGATAGACCAGACTATGTACGAGCCGTGTCTCCATCACCAGTGAAATGTTACTACAGAATAGACCAGTCTATGTACGAGCCGTGTCTTCATCACCAGTGAAATGTTACTACAGATAGACCAGACTATGTACGAGCCGTGTCTCCATCACCAGTGAAATGTTACTACAGAATAGACCAGACTATGTATGAGCCGTGTCTTCATCACCAGTGAAATGTTACTACAGATAGACCAGACTATGTACGAGCCGTGTCTCCATCACCAGTGAAATGTTACTACAGAATAGACCAGACTATGTACGAGCCGTGTCTTCATCACCAGTAAAATGTTACTACAGAATAGACCAGACTATCTATGAGCCGTGTCTTCATCACCAGTGAGATGTAACTACAGAATAAAACAGACTATGTACGAGCCGTGTCTTCATCACCAGTGAAATGTTACTACAGAATAGACCAGACTATGTACGAGCAGTGTCTCCATCACCAGTGAAATGTTACTACAGAATAGACCAGACTATGTACGAGCAGTGTCTCCATCACCAGTGAAATGTTACTACAGAATAGACCACACTATGTTCGAGCCGTGTCTTCATCACCAGTGAAATGTTACTACAGAATAGACCAGACTATGTATGAGCCGTGTCTTCATCACCAGGGAAATGTTACTACAGAATAGACCAGACTATGTATGAGCCGTGTCTTCATCACCAGTGAAATGTTACTACAGAATAGACCAGACTATGTACGAACCGTGTCTCCATCACCAGTGAAATGTTACTACAGAATAGACCAGACTATGTACGAATCGTGTCTCCATCACCAGTGAAATGTTACTACAGAATAGACCAGACTATGTACAAGCCGTGTCTTCATCACCAGTGAAATGTTACTACAGAATAGACCAGACTATGTACGAGCCGTGTCTTCATCACCAGTGAAATGTTACTACAGAATAGACCAGACTATGTACGAGCCGTGTCTCCATCACCAGTGAAATGTTACTACAGAATAGACCAGACTATGTACGAGCCGTGTCTTCATCACCAGTGAAATGTTACTACCGAATAGACCAGACTATGTACGAGCCATGAATGTTCCTTGATTTGAAGACTATATTAAAGAAGTGCTGTTTCTTCAGGTCCAAAGAGTTAAAAAAAAAGAAGTGAAAAAGGAGTAAGAAAGAGTAGAAATGACCTGTAGTCAATATCTCTTTTCGCTATGGACGGTGTTCCAGTACCGGGGTGTCAGTCTGTGAGACTTGATGGGGTTTTGGCTCTCGAATGTTCACAGCTCCAGGTTCTGCCAGAGATTCCTGCTCCGCTGTTTAGATCTGGTCCAACCGCAAAGCTCACAGTCCCAGCAGGTTTCTGGATCACAACGCGAAAGTAATACTACAGTATGCGCCAAATCCTGTTTGTCTACAGCTCTTTGAGGTGGTGCGCTCCCAGGCCAAGTAGGACTAAGTATCAAAGCGAGCAAAGGACGGCGTATAACGGGGAGAAGGGGCCATTACAAAGAATTTCAATCAAACGTACGTCAAGACTCCTCTCCGACAAAACAGATCAATGTCACAGTCATCGCTGCCACACAAAAATTCCATCTCCGGCTGCCAAAAAAATCTGTTACATTTTGCAAACCTGAGTCCAGGGAAGATGGGATGACCTTGTGCCCTTCTCCATGGGCAGCGTAAGCCGAGCAAAGGCAACTGTAGAAGCTAAACCCTAGGAAGGAATGAGTCTAAGACCGGTTGCACAATACTTCTCTCCTCCAAGGAACGGTTAAAACAGAGGTGAGAAGACCCTTGAAGTCCCAGCTCCGATCCACCATTCCCTACAAACGCTGCTTTGGTGCTTTGGTGGCTGTTTGGTTACTTAATAACTTCTGAAAAAGGGCCGACGTCTCGTCTAATTTTTGGAAGAATTCTCCATCAAAATGAGTCACCGGACAACAAAAAAAGTGAGCGTTTTTGGACTTTCTTAGAGTCTTTGGACTTTGGATCTTGGGTCCATGAAGACTTCTCCCTACCACGCACCCCTGGGCTCACAGGTCTCATCATGCATGTGTCACATGTCTAGTGGATGTAGCAAAGGAAGCAGGATGGTAGTATAACGGGCAAGGAAACCTGGGTAGCTAGGGATACCTCTTATGGTGAGGAGGTCTGGGCCACCACCCTTGCTCTTTGCTCCTCAACCAGCCCTGTGCTACTCCCTCTCACCTCCCAACCACAGACAGGTAAACAGCAACTTCCAAAAGGAAAAGCACAAATAATCTTCAGCAGAGGAGAGATGTCTACAGCTCACACGGTCAAAGGCAGAGGACCTCTATCAGCGATGTCATATTTAAAGGCCAGGGGTGTGATCACCTGATAAACCTACACCTCCACCTGCAGAGCCGCCTACACATAGACATCAACAGCAACTTCATCATTTACCCCGACTGAACCAGAGGAAATAAATTCCCGCGAAGCAGTCAACACGTGACAATGTGTGTGTATGTAGAGAGACCTGTCAGTCATGGTTCAGACCGTATGAGTTCACCATCAGGTTCATTTAAAGGGGTACTCTAGCTGAACTCTAGCTCTATGTCTATCTACAATATGGACTTTTGGACTATGCTAATTAACTATGGGCAACCCCATTAAATCTGCCTCTGTGCCTTATCTACAATATGGGTTTTTGGACGAATGCAGCCATGCTTTTCTAACTATGGGCATGTCTGTTACACAAGACCAACGTGTATCTTAGCATGTGGGATGTCCAGGGTTGCCAGACCCCCACGTGATGTGAGTGTCTCACAAGGGCTGGTGGCCCCAGTTTATCCCTCGACGTCATGTCTTGGGCAGAAGCTTCAATGCTGGGACGTGACCTCTGGGTCTAATCCACTTGAGCTCCTGGTTCCCCGGCTGCTGATTTTATTTAAGCCCTGTCTGCCTTTCATTTCTCAGTTATAGAAGCAGATGAGGATAATATTTACCATAACCTCACATTTATGCTGAGAAACAGACGCTCCGGCTTTTTTCTTGTGGGACTTGGGAGTCATGGGAAAGTGAAGGCCTCATTAGCCCGATGGGGTCTGGATACTATAAGTGAAACGGTTAATGTTGTATCTAAAGTATATTTGCTCTTCTCCTGGAGGACTACCAATAAGCAGACATTGCGCACACTTGTATATATAATGAGATTTTCTTTAGTGTGTGTTTGTCCTTAACATACTCCCAAATCGTTTCCTCTAGTAAATAAAGCTCCGCGGGCAAGAAAACCGTGAACGCAGAAGACTGCGGAGAAGAAGGAGATCTGCCGGAGACCGGTGCAAGGAGAAATGCACCAACATACATATATACATAATACGAGTCAAGAAAAAATCCACCATTAGGGGTGAAAGGCAGGGGCGGAACTACACTGGTGCAGCTGGTGCAGCTGCACCAGGGCCCCGACCGGTTGGGGGCCCCTTCAAGCCTGGAGGGGGGCCCCCAGCCGACCCCCGCAAGCCGCCGCCAGAGGAGAGGAGGGTCAGGCAAGGGAAGCAGACAGCTTCCTGCTTCCCCTGCCTGATCCCGCCCCTCCTCTCCTCTGCTCCTCCGGCTCCTAGAATACTTCCGCGTGGCTCCCAGGTAGGAGAGCATCGCGGCACCCTCCCCCCCCTTTCCGGGCCGCGCCGACGGCCAGTGGAACCCCTCCCCCCCGGGCAGCGCCGACGGCCAGTAGCCCCGCCCCCCGGTCCTCTCCTGCAGCAGGGCCCCCGGGGGTGACGGTCCGCCCCTGGTGAAAGGTGTATTGGATACATCTCGATTTGGGAAATAGCCAACGTAGTCATCAGTCACCTAATGTAGAAATTGTCACCCACATTTACTGTGTTTCGTTGGTGGATGTGGCCCCACTGCATCACGGGCTGGGATCATCATGGAGGGGCATCAAAAAGTGTCTACTGGGTCTTCACCAGAGCCTCCGATGGTAAGGATAGGCTGGGCTGCCCGGTAGATACCCGGTACAACTCAAGGACAGTCCTCGGGACTGCAGCTGACCGGAGGAACAGAAAGGAGGGAACGAGGTACAGGAGAGCGAGAAAGATGTGTAGTCAGATGGTCCAAGGTTGGGGCAGGCGGAACAGGATCATAGAACAAAACCCAGGTCAGACAGGACAGGTATCCGAGCCAGGTCAATAACTGGAAAAGCAATACAAACACATGAACAGGACACTAGCAGCCATGATCGGGTAGAGAGTTGTGGACGAGCTGCCGGAAATAGGGAAAGGAGCACTGGACAGGAGCACTGGACGAGATGGGAGCACTGGACAGGAGAACTGGATGGGAGCACTGGATGGGATGGGAGCACTGGACGGGAGCACTGGATGAGAGCATCGGACGGGATGAGAGCACTGGATGAGAGCACTGGATGAGAGCACTGAATGAGATGAGAGCACGGGACGGGAGCACTGGATGGGAGCACTGGATGAGAGCACTGGATGAGAGCACTGGATTGGAGCACTGGACGGGAGCATTGGATGGGAGCACTGGATGGGAGCACTGGATGGGAGCACTGGATTGGAGCACTGGACGGGAGCATTGGATGGGAGCACTGGATGAGAGCACTGGATTGGAGCACTGGACGGGAGCACTGGATGGGAGCACTGGATTGGAGCACTGGACGGGAGCATTGGATGGGAGCACTGGACGGGAGCACTGGACGGGAGCACTGGACGGGAGCGCTGCATTGGAGCACTGGACAGGAGCATTGGATGGGAGCACTAGATGGAAACACTGGATTGGAGCACTGGACGGGAGCATTGGATGGGAGCACTGGATGAGAGTGCTGGATGGGAGCACTGGATGGGAGCACTGGATGGGAGCACTGTATGACAGCACTGGATGATAGCACTGGATGAGACGGAAGCGCTGGATGGGAGCACTGGATGGGAGCACTGTATGACAGCACTGGATGATAGCACTGGATGAGACGGAAGCGCTGGATGGGAGCACTGGATGGGAGCACTGGATGGGAGCATTGGATGGGAGCACTGGATGATAGCACTGGATGGGAGCACTGGATGGGAGCGCTGGATGGGAGCACTGGATGAGACGGAAGCACTTGATGGGAGCACTGGATGGGAGCACTGGATGATAGCACTGGATGGGAGCACTGGATGAGACGGAAGCACTTGATGGGAGCATTGGATGGGAGCACTGGATGATAGCACTGGATGGGAGCACTGGATGGGAGCGCTGGATGGGAGCGCTGGATGGGAGCACTGGATGAGACGGAAGCACTTGATGGGAGCACTGGATGGGAGCACTGGATGATAGCACTGGATGGGAGCACTGGATGGGAGCAATGGATGGGAGCGCTGGATTGGAGCACTGGATGAGATGGAAGCACTTGATGGGAGCATTGGATTGGAGCACTGGATGAGAGCATTGGATGGGATGAGAGCATTGGATGGGATGGGAGCACTGGATGAGATGAGAGCATTGGATGAGAGCACTGGATGGGAGCACTGGACGGGAGCACTGGACAGGAGCACTGGATGGGAGCACTGGATAGGCTCTTTGGACGGTATGGGAGCACTGGATGAGAGCACTGGACGGGAGCACTGTATGAGATGGGAGCACTGGATGAGATGAGAGCACTGGATGGAAGCTCTGGATAGGCTCATTGGACGGGATGGGAGCACTGGATGAGAGCACTGGACAGGAGCACTGTATGAGATGGGAGCACTGGATGGAGCACTGGATGAGATGAGAGCACTGAATGAGATGAGAGCACTGGATGGGAGCACTGGACGGAGCATGGACGGGAGCACTGGATGGGAGCACTGGATGAGAGCACTGGACGAGAGCACGGACGGAGCAGTGGACGGGACACTGGACGGGAGCACTGGACAGGAGCATTGGACGGGAGCACTGGATGGGCACTGGAGGGAGCACTGGACGGAGCATGGATGGAGCACTGGATGGAGCGCGGGAGAGATGAGAGCACTGGACGGGAGCACTGGACAGGAGCACTGGATGGGAGCACTGGATGAGAGCACTGGACAGGAGCATTGGACGTAGCACTGGATGAGAGCACTGGATGAGAGCACTGGACAGGAGCACTGGATGGGAGCACTGGATGAGAGCACTGGACAGAAGCATTGGACGGGAGAGCATGGACTGGATGGGGCATTGGATGCGGGACACTGGACGTGGAGCACTGGATGGAGCATTGGACAGGATGGGGGCATTGGAGGGAGCACTGGACGGGAGCAACTGGATGAGAGCGTTGGACAAGATGGGGGCACTGGATGAGGAGCACTGGACGGGAGCACTGGATGGCAGCGCTGCTGTAAGCCGTTGCTCATTAAGTAATTCCCTATGTTGTAGTCTGTGGTGGTAACAATATATTGTTATTATTGGCACTGAGCTGCACACACGTCATGTGTCGGAGTGACGAGGTTACCGGTCACTTGTTGGAAAACTACAACATGTGAATGACTCCACAATGTATCACAATTTATTCGAATAATCTCCCGCAACCAGAAAGACGAGAAGAATCGCTCACACTTCACCCCAGTGACCCAGTTTCCTTCTTCTGCTGTGATTCCTGCAGGTTGTATGATGACTTTACTGAACGACACAATATACGGAGATGACATCGGCGCACCGAGCCCAGTGGGCACAACTGGCAGAGACGTCCCTGGTATAAATCCATATGGGCAATTCCAGGAGAAGAGGAAACTGATTATATTCTCGCCCTCCTTCTTTTACCAAAAATAGTAACATTTTCTGCATATTTAAAACAAACTCGACCCCCAATATCCCTTTGAACCAAATATGGGTAAGAAATAGCAGTGTGCATGATCATAAACCAGGTGCAAAGAGGGTAAAGCATCCACGGCCCCGGGAGTCAGGAGGGCTGTCCTGCCACTAATCAGCACTGTGTAGAAGGCAACGGCTGCGTCATCCAGGTAGGTCTCAAAGGGAATTTGACACCAGGTTTTAACCCAATCTGAGAACAAAATGATGTAGAGGCAGAGACCCTGATTTCAGAGATATAACACTTACTGAGCTGCTTGCTGCAGTTTTGAGAAAATGCCTATTTTCTCTGTTGCAGATCTATTCGTTCTCTGAATGCTGAGCTCTGTATAACCCGCCAACACCACTGATTGGCAGCTTCCAGTGTATAACCCCGCCCATTCCACTGATTGGCATCTTTCAGTGTATATCTCCGCCCACACACGATTGGTAGCTTTCACTGTATAACTCTGCACCACTGATTGGCAGCTTTCTGTGCATAACTCCACCCACACCACTGATTGGCAGCATTTAATGTATAACCCCACCCACACCACTGATTGGACTGTTTTAGTATATAATCCTGCCCTTAGCTACTAACCCCTTCCTCAGCCTTTAGCTCCTCCTTCCTATGTCCCGTCTCTGCCTATGACTGTCTCAATCCTTAGCTCCTCCCTTCTGTCTGTCTCAACCTCTAGCTTCTCCTTCTTATGTTTCTCTCCACCTCTAGCTCCTCCTCTCTGCTTGTCTCCACTGCTAGCTCCTCCCCTTTGTTGAAGCCCCTAGCTCCTCACCTCTGTTTCTTTCTGCCTCTAGCTCCTCCCTCCTATGTCTGTCTCCCAGCTTCTCCCTCGTATGTCTGTCTCTGCCTCTCGCTCAGCTCCTCCCTCGTATGTCTGTCTGCCTCCAGCTCCTCCCTCGTAATTATATGTCTTCGCCTTTAGCTCCTCCCTCCTATGTCTGTCTCCCCTCTAGCTCCTCCCTCCTATATTGTCTCTGCCTTTAGCTCTTCCCTCCTTTGTCTGGCTCCACCTCTAGCTCCTCCCTCTATGTCTGTTCCCCCTCTACTCCTCCCTCTTCCTGTCTCCGCCTCTAGCTCCTCATATCTTATCTGTCTCCCTCTAGCTCCTCCTCCTTAGTCTGTCTCCACTCTAGCTCCTCCCTCCTTATCTTTTCTCCACCTGTAGCTCCTCCCTCCTATGTCTGTCTCCACCTCTAGCTCTCCCTCCTATTGTCTCCACCTCTAGCTCCTCCTCCTATATGTTCTCTGCCTTTAGCTCCTCCCTCCTAAGTCTGTCTCTAGCTCCTCCCTCCTAAGTCTGTCTCCACCTCTAGCTCCTCCCTCCTTAGTCTGTCTCCACCTGTAGCTCCTCCCTCCTATGTCTGTCTCCACCTCTAGATGCTCCCTCCTATGTCGGTCTCCAGCTTCTCCCTCGTATGTCTGTCTGCCTCCAGCTCCTCCCTCGTATGTCTGTCTCTGCCTTTAGCTCCTCCCTCCTATGTCTGTCTAGCTCCTTCCTCCAATGTCTGTCTCTGCCTCTAGCTCTTCCTCATATATATATATATATCTTCGCCTTTAGCTCCTCCCTCCTATGTCTGTCTCCACCTCTAGCTCCTCCCTCCTATATATGTCTCCACCTCTACCTCCTCCCTCCTTAGTCTGTCTCCGCCTCTAGCTCCTCCCCCTTAGTCTGTCTCCGCCTCTAGCTCCTCCCCCTTAGTCTGTCTCCGCCTCTAGCTCCTCCCTCCTTATTCTGTCTCCACCTCTAGCTCCTCCCTCCTATGTCTGTCTCCACCTCTAGCTCCTCCCTCCTTAGTCTGTCTACACCTCTAAGTCCTCTCTCCTATATATGTCTCTGCCTTTAGCTCCTCCCTCCTAAGTCTGTATCTAGCTTCTCCCTCCTAAGTCTGTCTCCACCTCTAGCTCCTCCCTCCTTAGTCTGTTTCCACCTCTAGCTCCTCTCTCCTATATATGTCTCTGCCTTTAGCTCCTCCCTTCTAAGATTGTCTCTAGCTCCTCCCTCCCAAGTCTGTCTCCACCTCTAGCTCCTCCCTCCTTAGTCTGTCTCCACCTCTAGCTCCTTCCTCCTATATATGTCTCCACCTCTAGCTCCTCCCTCCTTAGTCTGTCTCTGCCTCTAGCTCCTCCCTCCTTAGTCTGTCTCCGCCTCTAGCTCCTCCCTCCTTAGTCTGTCTCCACCTCTAGCTCCTCCCTCCTTAGTCTGTCTCCACCTCTAGCTCCTCCCTCCTTAGTCTGTCTCCACCTCTAGCTCCACCCTCCTTAGTCTGTCTCCGCCTCTAGCTCCTCCCTCCTTATCTGTCTCCACCTTTAGCTCCTCCCTCCTTATCTGTCTCCACCTCTAGCTCCTCCCTCCTAAGTCTGTCTCTAGCTCCTCCCTCCTAAGTCTGTCTCCACCTCTAGCTCCTCCCTCCTATGTATATCTCCACCTCTAGCTGCTCCCTCCTTAGTCTGTCTCCACCTCTAGCTCCTCCCTCCTATGTCTGTCTCCACCTCTAGCTCCTCCCTCCTATGTCAGTCTCCACCTCTAGCTCCTTCCTCCTATATATGTCTCCACCTCTAGCTCCTCCCTCCTATATATGTCTCCGCCTCTAGCTCCTCCCTCCTTAGTCTGTCTCCACCTCTAGCTCCTTCCTCCTTAGTCTGTCTCCACCTCTAGCTCCTCCCTCCTTAGTCCGTCTCCGCCTCTAGCTCCTCCCTCCTTAGTCTGTCTCTGCCTCTAGCTCCTCCCTCCTTAGTCTGTCTCCGCCTCTAGCTCCTCCCTCCTCCATAGCACCTTTCAGCCCCCGCTGTCGTCTTTTCTCTCAGTAATGTGAAATCTTTCTTCTCTTCACACAGATTTTACCTGAGAAATGAACGTATGAGATCCGCCCCGGAGGAGAGAAGATTCCACTGATCAGGTCACTGCAGCTTCTTATGTTCACATATAACATTGATTTATGAAGTAAACGTTGCACCCACGTTCCCGCTATAAACCCTTCATGGTGCTTAGTTTTGCCCCTTAATGAAACATTGTGATATCAGGACAATGCAGGACGCTGCTCTGGATCTGCCCCGTCTGTGTCTCCCCCGGATGTGATGGACGCGGCACACCGGACCCCGCTGAGTGACCAGATCAGAGGAGCCGGACAGCGGGGCCCGCCACACTGGGTGCCGTCCAGGGGCCTTTCTTCTCCGAGCTTCACATGAATGGAGGGATTAGGACGCTGTTTCCGCTCGCTCTCTCCGCAGGACAATGGACTCCGCGGTTTAGTGTCAGTCTCTGATACAAGTACAGCGGCCGTCAATCACGTTTCATCAGGACACTTGTGTCACCTCCATAATCTTATTAGCGGATAAAAACAGGCAAATCCTTCCGAGAATAGAACGTTACATTTAATAGCTCACACGATTCCTCTAATCCCTCTGGTCATCAGGCCATGGAGCCGTCCGGAGGAATTCACCACTAACAAAATGTCTGGTAGGGTTGGGTTGTAAATGACATGGGAATTCGGGAGGCACAATCCTGAGCACAATCCGAAACACAATCCTGAGCACAATCCAGAACACAATCCTGAGCACAATCCAGAACACAATCCTGAGCACAATCCGAAACACAATCCTGAGCACAATCCAGAACACAATCCTGAGCACAATCCAGAACACAATCCTGCGCACAATCCGGAACACAATCCTGAGCACAATCCTGAACACAATCCTGAACACAATCCTGAGCACAATCCGAAACACAATCCTGAGCACAATCCTGAGCACAATCCTGAACACAATCCTGAACACAATCCTGAACACAATCCTGAGCACAATCCGAAACACAATCCTGAACACAATCCTGAGCACAATCCAGAACACAATCCTGCGCACAATCCTGAACACAACCCTGAGCACAATCCGGAACACAATCCTGAGCACAATCCTGAACACAATCCTGAACACAATCCTGAGCACAATCCGAAACACAATCCTGAACACAATCCTGAACACAATCCAGAACACAGTCCTGAACACAATCCTGAGCACAATCCTGAACACAATCCTGAACACAATCCAGAACACAATTCTGCGCACAATCCTGAACACAATCCTGAACACAATCCTGAGCACAATCCAGAACACAATCCTGAGCACAATCCTGAACACAATCCTGAGCACAATCCTGAGCACAATCCGAAACACAATCCTGAACACAATCCTGAACACAATCCTGAACACAATCCAGAACACAATCCTGAGCACAATCCTGAACACAGTCCTGAACACAATCCAGAACACAATCCTGAGCACAATCCTGAGCACAATCCTGAGCACAATCCTGAACACAATCCTGAACACAATCCTGAACACAATCCTGAGCACAATCCAGAACACAATCCTGAGCACAATCCTGAACACAATCCTGAGCACAATCCTGAGCACAATCCGAAACACAATCCTGAACACAATCCTGAACACAATCCTGAACACAATCCAGAACACAATCCTGAGCACAATCCTGAACACAGTCCTGAACACAATCCAGAACACAAATCCTGAGCACAATCCTGAGCACAATCCTGAGCACAATCCTGAACACAATCCTGAACACAATCCTGAACACAATCCTGAGTACAATCCTGAGAACAATCCTGAGCACAATCCAGAACACAATCCAGACACAATTCTGAGCACAATCCTGAACACAATCCAGAACACAATCCTGACACAATCCTGAACACAATCCTGAACACAATCCAGAACAAAATTTCTGGCACAATCCTGAACACAATCCAGAACACAATCTCGCACAATCCTGAACACAATCCAGAACACAATCCTGACACAATCCTGAGCACAATCCTGAGCACAATCCGACACAATCCTGAGCACAATCCTGAACACAATCCAGACACAATTCTGCGCACAATCCTGACACAATCCAGAACACAATCCTGAACACAATCCAGAACACAATCCTGAGCACAATCCGACACAATCCTGACACAATCCTGACACAATCCAGAACACAATCTGCGCACAATCCTGGAACACAACCTGAACACAATCCGGAACACAATCCTGAGCACAATCCTGACACAATCCTGAACACAATCCTGAGCACAATCCGAACACAATCCAGAACACAATCCTGAGCACAATCCGAAACACAATCCTGAACACAATCCTGAACACAATCCTGAACACAATCCTGAGCACAATCCTGAACACAACCTGAGCACAATCCGGAACACAATCCGAACACAATCCTGAGCCAAACAATCCTGAACACAATCCTGAGCACAAAAAATCCGACACAATCCTGAACACAATCCTGAACACAATCCAGAACACATCCTGAACACAATCCTGACACAATCCTGAACACAATCCTGACACAATCCAGAACACAATCCTGACACAATCCTGAACACAATCCTGAACACAATCCCTGAGCACAATCCTGAACACAATCCTGACACCAATCCTGAACACAATCCTGAACACAATCCTGACACAATCCTGAGACACAATCTGAACACAATCCTGAACACAATCCTGAACACAATCCGAACACAATCCTGAGCACAATCCTGAAACAATCCTGAACACAATCCTGAACACAATCCTGAGAACAAATCCTGAGCACAATCCTGACACAATCCTGAACACAATCCTGAACACAATCCTGACACAATCCTGAGCACAATCCTAGACACAATCCTGAACACAATCCTGAACACAATCCTGACACAATCCTGAGCACAATCCGAAACACAATCCTGAACACAATCCTGAACACAATCCTGACAACCAATCCAAACACAAATCCTGAACAATCAAATCCAATTGAACACAGTCCTGAACACAATCCAGAACACAATCCTGAGCACAATCCTGAGCACAATCCTGAGCACAATCCTGAACACAATCCTGAACACAATCCTGAACACAATCCTGAGTACAATCCTGAGAACAATCCTGAGCACAATCCTGAACACAATCCAGAACACAATTCTGCGCACAATCCTGAACACAATCCAGAACACAATCCTGAGCACAATCCTGAACACAATCCTGAACACAATCCAGAACACAATTCTGCGCACAATCCTGAACACAATCCTGAACACAATCCTACGCACAATCCTGAACACAATCCAGAACACAATCCTGAACACAATCCTGAGCACAATCCTGAGCACAATCCTGAGCACAATCCTGAGCACAATCCTGAACACAATCCAGAACACAATTCTGCGCACAATCCTGAACACAATCCTGAACACAATCCTGCGCACAATCCTGAGCACAATCCTGAGCACAATCCTGAACACAATCCAGAACACAATCCTGAGCACAATCCTGAGCACAATCCTGAACACAATCCTGAGCACAATCCTGAGCACAATCCTGAACACAATCCTGAACACAATCCTGAGCACAATCCTGAACACAATCCTGAGCACAATCCTGAACACAATCCTGAACACAATCCTGAACACAATCCTGAGCACAATCCTGAACACAATCCTGAACACAATCCTGAGCACAATCCTGAACACAATCCTGAGCACAATCCTGAACACAATCCTGAACACAATTCTGCGCACAATCCTGAACACAATCCTGAACACAATCCTGCGCACAATCCTGAGCACAATCCTGAACACAATCCAGAACACAATTCTGCGCACAATCCTGAACACAATCCTGAACACAATCCTGCGCACAATCCTGAACACAATCCTGAACACAATCCTGAGCACAATCCTGAGCACAATCCTGAACACAATCCTGAACACAATCCTGAGCACAATCCTGAGCACAATCCGGAACACAATCCTGGACTCCACCAAGATCTAGAAGCAACTTTACTGTAAACTGAATTTAATGGTCCATTGGCCCCGAAACAAAGTGTACGGCCAAAATCCCATAGATTATGGGAGACGCTCGCTGCTCCTATCGGCACGAGAGATTCCTCTCCGGACACATCGCACCTTCAAAGCAAACTACTCCCGGGTCACAAAAGTTTAGGTAATTTTGTTTTTATTCAATATTTACAATTTGTATAAAAAAATATATCTAGCCTTGATTCAGATAAACACAAACTTGACATTTATATCTTTCTCTAAATGCAAATTTAACAAAGAACATTTTTTTTATATTTACTTATATATTTTTATGAATTTTTTAATATTTTAATATTTCTTTTTTTTTTATGTTTATTTACCATATATATTTTATATGTTTTTATGTATTCATTTATATATTTTTATATATTGCTTATACTTATCTATATATTTTTATATATATTTTTTATATTTATTTATGTATTCATTCATATATCTTTTAAGTATTTATTAAGTTTTTATATTTCTTTTTATATATTATTTTTTTATATTTATTTATATATTTTATATATATTTTTAAGTATTCATCTATATATTTTTGTATATTGTGTTTATACTTATTTATATATTTTATATATAGAATTTATATTTATTTATATATTTTTATATATTTTTTATATTTATTTACCTATTTTATCTATAGTTTTAATGTTTATTTATATATTTTTAGATTTATTTAAGTATTTATTTATATATTTATATATTGTGTTTATATTTATTTATATATTGTATATATTTTCTATGTTTATATATTTTTTATACATGTTTTTAATGTTTATCTATATATTTTTATATGTACTTTTTGTATTCATTCATATATCTTTTATGTATTATTTAATGTTTTTATATTTCTTTTTATATAATTTTTATATTTATTTAAGTATTCATTTATATATTTATATATTGTGTTTAGATTTATATATTTTTTATATATTTATATATTTTTAATGTTTATTTATATATTTTAATATGTATTTTTTTGTATTCATTAATTTATCTTATGTATTTTTTTATGGTTTTATTTTTCTTTTTATATAATTTTTTATATGTATTTATATATTTTATATATTTTTATATATTGTGTTTATATTTATTTACGGTATATATTTGTATATATTTTTTTGTACTCAGACATATATTTTTATATTTTTTATATTTTTTATTTATAATCATTCATATATTTTTTTTATATATTTCTACAATTCATATATATATTTAATATTCATTTATGTAGTTTTATATTTTTTATGTATTTTTTATTTATTTAGATTTGTTATATATTTGTTATATATTTATTTCTATATTTATAATATATATTTTTTTTTCTATATATATTTCATATATATATTTATATTTATTTATAGATTTTATATATTTATTTCTGTATATTATTTTATATTTTTACATTTGTTTTATATATTTTTATATTTATTTATAGATTTTTTATATATATTTTTTTTTATTATATATTTGTTATACATTTATACACATTTTTTATTCATATTTTGGAACCAGGGGTGTAACTGCAATAGGTACATAGGTTGCACTCACACCAGGGCCCTTTGGCCTATAGAATAAGACTAATGCTATTAAAGATTTGCAATAATTGAGGGCCCCGTTGGAGCTTTTATACTCATCCATAACAAATTGTTACAAAATATAAATAATGTAACATTGACCCGTTTGTAACCTCAGAGGCGAGAGGTCACTCATTCTCAGTTCTGGGGTTTGGGGTTCACCTTTGAGGCTTTGACTGACTTATTCTTTTTACATAAAGCAGCACTCCGGCGTTTTTTGTGTTTCAGCACTGGAGAGGAGCTTTAAATCTATGTCCCAGCTTCGGTCTTCAGTCTTCAGTCTTTATTAGAGATGCTCCGGTCCAGCGGTGCCACTTTTTGCTTGTAACTTCCAAATGGCCTGACGTCAGAAGTTATGTCACAAAGTCCCTGAATGCAAATGTATGAGAACCAGAATGGGGCCAGAACAAGACTATACCAAGGAAAGAAATACACCAGAGCAAGGCTAGAAGGAGGCCAGAAGGAGACCAGAACGAGGCCAGAATGAGGTAAAAATGAGGCCAAAACAAGACCACACCAAGGCCAGAAAGACACCAGAGCAAGGCTAGAAGGAGGCCAGAAGGAGGCCAGGATGAGACCAGGACAAAGCCGGAATAGGTCAAAATGAGGCCAGGATGAGGCCAGAACGAGGCTAGGATGAGGCCAGAACAAGACAACACCAAGGCCAGAAAGACACCAGAGCAAGGCTAAAAGAAGGCCAGAAGGGGGCCAGAGAAGGCCGAAATAAGGTCAAAATGAGGCCAGAATGAGGCAGGAATGAGGTCAGAACGAGCCAAGGATGAGGCAGGAACAAGGCTAGAACGAGGCCAGAATGAGACCATACGAAGGCCGGAACAAGGCTCTCATAGACTTATATTGAGATCAGACCTCAGGTCACTCCATTAAACACTGGAGCTGGAGGTCACAGATCACCGGAGACCGACCGGAGCGATGATGGAAAAAAGTGAAAATGCTGAACGGTGAATATAACGGGGGGCAGGGGACTTACATTTAAAGCAACATTACGATTTAAAAAGAAAATGGAGTGCCGCTTTGAAAATCTGCATTTAAGTCTAAAAGACAATTTGCATTTGGGTTTTATTAATGATTTTTCGTTTCCTTACACATTTATCCCTGTCATGACCTGTGGTCATCTAATATGAGCTCAGAAAAAGAGAGATAAAGAGTTACAAGCTTCCTATTGGATCATCAGAACAAGCTCGCTGACAGATCCTCAGTTAACTCATTCTGCAGAAAGCAAAAGAGGCGACAGGAGGCGAATGCTGCAACATTGTTATTGAAATCCAAATACAAAAATGACTTTTATTTCTTACTTAAATACATATATTTTTGGCCAAAAACAAAGCACAAACCGAAGGTGGAAAACAGGACGTCCGTGAGATAATAGAGACCGAGGAGAGACATCAATCCTAAATAGATATAGACTGATCTCCACTGATGTGTGCGGAGGAAGGAGGATCCTCATGTATCGGATCTGGGGAAAGTTCTGATAATAACATTGAAGATTCTAAAATGTCACAAAGTATCAAAAGAGAAAGATCGAGGAGGAGAAGATCCCGGAGATTCCGGAGAACAATCGCAGATGGGAAATGGGATTTTCCTCTTTTTGTTTATGTTGTGGGGAAATAATGTGAAGATATAAGAATGCAGCGATGTTCTCTAGACCTTCATGGAAAGCTTTCACCTTAATGTACAAAGTGAACTTTCTTTATTATCTTGGAAAATTCTGCGCTAAATGCAAGAGGCCAATAAAACACTTTGTATATTTCTAACACTCGGAGCCGCACGTGCACAATATAAAGGTGTCGACTGTTCTTCCTCTGGACTCAATGACGAGCAGGTTTGTGCCCGAGCAACTGGGATTTTATTTTCTTAATTTATGACTAAACAGCTAATGTCAACAGACGTCATATTTATTACAGTATTAATAGCAAAAGAAAAAATCAGTCCTAAAAAAAGACAAATATATATATATTTATTATTTATATTATATTTATTTATAATATATTTTTTATTATTTATATTTAATTTATTTATAATTTATATATACATATAAAATAAATAAAATATGAATAATTAAATATATTATGAATAAATATAATGTAAATAATAAAAATATATTATAAATAAAAAAATATGTATAATAACTGCAACAAATATTATAAATAAAATATAAAGGAATTTGTTATTTATTATTTATATTATATATATTTATAATATATTTATTATTATTTATATTTCATTTATTTATTATATATATAAAAATAAATAAAATATTAATAATTAAATATATTATAAATAATAAATAATAATATATTATAAATGTAAAAAATATACATAATAACTACAATATATACAAAATATAAAATATTTAAAATATTTAAATATAAAATATAAATAATAACTCCAAAATAATTATAATAAACTACTTACTACTATTTCTAATAACTACAAAATATTTATAATAAATAATTGAAATATATTAAAACTAAATATAATATAAATAAAATAGATAAAATATAAATAATAATTATAAAATATTATAAATAAATAAAATATAAATAGTAAATAAAAGATATTACAATTAAATGAAATATACATAATAAAAACTATATTATAAATAAATATAATATAAATAATAAATAACAGATAAATATAAATAATAATTATAACATATATTAAAAATTAATAAAATATATTATACAAAAATAAATATAAATAATAAATACAAAATATATTATAATTAAATATATTATAAATAATAAATTAATAAAATATAAATAATAAAAAATATATGATAAATAAATATAATATAAATAATAACATAAATAAAATATAAATAATAATTATAAAATATATTATAAATAAATAAAATATAAATACCAATTAAAATATATTATAAATAAATAAAATATAAATAATAATAAATACAAAATATATATTATAAATAAATTTAATATATTTAATAAAACATATATATTGTAAATATAATAAATAATATATATAATAAATATATAAAATGTAACTAAATAAAAAATCTTATATATAAAACCCGAAGGCCACTTCCTGAAAAGGCAAAGGCCACTTCCGTGATGGCCTTCGCCCAGGGGCTGGTGACGTCAGCCAGTGCAGGGCCCCCCCTGCTACAGGCAGCGGCACAGGAACGTTCCGACCTCGGAAGTTCCGTGTGCCCTCCAGCCACTCCCCTCCACCCTCTGCCCTCCAGACATGCCGGATGCCGGGCGCCTGGAGAGGAGGGAGGGCGGGACTTCCTCTCCTGCAGCTCTGCCCGCCCCTCCTCTCCTGCTACAGTACAGCTGATTCCCGGCCCGTGGTGAGTCTGCCCTGCCGGCTCCAGCAGCCTCTGCCCTACCAGCTCCAGCTGCCTATGCCCTCCAGCCTCCCTGCCCTCTGCCCTCCAGCCCCCTCTGCCCTCCAGCCTCCTCTGCCCTGCCCTCTGCCCTCCAGCCTCCTCTGCCCTGGCCTCTGCCCTGGCCTCTGCCCTCCAGCCTCCTCTGCCCTGGCCTCTGCCCTCCAGCCTCCTCTGCCCTCCCCTCTGCCCTGGCCTCTGCCCTCCAGCCTCCTCTGCCCTGGCCTCTGCCTGCCCTCTGCCCTTCAGCCTCCTCTGCCCTGCCCTCTGCCCTCCAGCCTCCTCTGCCCTGGCCTCTACCCTCCAGCCTCCTCTGCCCTGGCCTCTGCCCTCCAGCCTCCTCTGCCCTGGCCTCTGCCCTCCAGCCTCCTCTGCCCTCCCCTCTGCCCTGGCCTCTGCCCTCCAGCCTCCTCTGCCCTGGCCTCTGCCCTGCCCTCTGCCCTCCAGCCTCCTCTGCCCTGCCCTCTGCCCTCCAGCCTCCTCTGCCCTGGCCTCTGCCCTCCAGCCTCCTCTGCCCTGGCCTCTGCCCTCCAGCCTCCTCTGCCCTCCAGCCTCCTCTGCCCTCCAGCCTCCTCTGCCCTGGCCTCTGCCCTCCAGCCTCCTCTGCCCTGGCCTCTGCCTTCCAGCCTCCTCTGCCCTGGCCTCTGCCCTCCAGCCTCCTCTGCCCTGGCCTCTGCCCTCCAGCCTCCTCTGCCCTGGCCTCTGCCCTCCAGCCTCCTCTGCCCTGGCCTCTGCCCTGGCCTCTGCCCTGCAGCCTCCTCTGCCCTGGCCTCTGCCCTCCAGCCTCCTCTGCCCTGGCCTCTGCCCTCCAGCCTCCTCTGCCCTGGCCTCTGCCCTGGCCTCTGCCCTCCAGCCTCCTCTGCCCTGGCCTCTGCCCTCCAGCCTCCTCTGCCCTCCCCTCTGCCCTCCAGCCTCCTCTGCCCTGGCCTCTGCCCTCCAGCCTCCTCTGCCCTGGCCTCTGCCCTCCAGCCTCCTCTGCCCTGGCCTCTGCCCTCCAGCCTCCTCTGCCCTGGCCTCTGCCTTCCAGCCTCCTCTGCCCAGCCCTCTGCCCTCCAGCCTCCTCTGCCCTGCCCTCTGCCCTGGCCTCTGCCCTCCAGCCTCCTCTGCCCTGGCCTCTGCCCTCCAGCCTCCTCTGCCCTCCCCCTCTGCCCTGGCCTCTGCCCTCCAGCCTCCTCTGCCCTGGCCTCTGCCCTCCAGCCTCCTCTGCCCTCCAGCCTCCGCTCTCCTCTCCCTGTCCTCTGCCCTCCAGCCTCCACTCTCCTCTCCCTGTCCTCTGCCCTCCAGCCTCCACCCTCCAGCCTCCACTCTGCTCTCCCTGTCCTCTGCCCTCCAGCCTCCGCTCCCCTCTCCCTGTCCTCTGCCTTCCAGCCTTCGCTCTCCTCTCCCTGTCCTCTGCCCTCCAGCCTCCGCTCTCCTCTCCCTGTCCTCTGCCCTCCAGCCTCCTCTCTCCTCTTCCTGTCCTCTGCCCTCCAGCCTCCGCTCCCCTCTCCCTGTCCTCTGCCCTCCAGCCTCCGCTCTCCTCTCCCTGTCCTCTGCCTCCAGCCTCAGCTCTCCTCACCCCTCCATATGCAATGTACAGTATGTGTGTATATGTGTGTATGTACGCACTTCCGTCACTTTGTCCACACTTCCCTCAACTTTGTACACACACACACATACACACACACACACTCCGCTATACTTACCACCGGCCCTGCGTCCGCTGCCTGGATCCTCAGTCGACATGTCGCTGCCCCCAAACTACTGGATCCAATATAGCGTCCAAGATGTCTGGCAACACTACCCGGACAACATATTGGATCCAGTAGTCCGGGGGCGGCGACATGTCGACTCAGGATCCAGGCGGCGGGGAAGACGCAGGGTCGGTGGTAAGTATAGCGGAGTGTATGTGTGTGCTTACCACTCTGCCCACGGCGCTGCGCTGACCACTCTGCCCACGCCGCTGCGCTGACCACTCTGCCCACGCCGCTGCGCTGACCAATCTCACCGCACTCACTGCTAACCACTGAGCCACTGCACTCACTGCTAACCACTGAGCCACTGCACTCACTGCTAACCACTGAGCCACCGCACTCACTGCTAACCACTGAGCCACCGCACTCACTGCTAACCACTGAGCCACTGCACTCACTGCTAACCACTGAGCCACTGCACTCACTGCTAACCACTGAGCCACCGCACTCACTGCTAACCACTGAGCCACTGCACTCACTGCTAACCACTGAGCCACCGCACTCACTGCTAACCACTGAGCCACCGCACTCACTGCTAACCACTGCGCCACCGCACTCACTGCTAACCACTGCGCCACCGCACTCACTGCTAACCACTGAGCCACCGCACTCACTGCTAACCACTGAGCCAGCGCACTCACTGCTAACCACTGAGCCACCGCACGCAGTACTAACCACTGAGCCACCGCGCAGTGCTAACCACTCATCCACCGCGCAGTGCTACCCACTGAGCCACCGCGCAGTGCTAACCACTGAGCCACATCTATACACACAATTAATTTCACCGCACTCCCCTAACTATTACTAAATAAACTATATATGGATTCTAGACTACCCGATTCTTTAGAATCGGGCCACCATCTAGTATAATATAAATAGATAAAATATAAATAATAATTTAAAAATATATATTATAAATAAATAAAATGTAAATAATAAATAAAATATATATTATAAATAAATATTATATAAATAATAAATAAAATATATTATAAATAACTAAAAAATATTATAAAAAAAATAAGAATTTGAGTTTTTTGAAAAAAACGTAAGTTTTTACATTTTTTCCTCATATACTGAAAATACTGGACCCGACATACTGAAATGCTCTCATAATGAAAACAGTTTCTGCCTTCATTTAAGTATTAGGAAGTCTAAAAATATGAATAAAAAAAAGAGAAAAATAATTGAAAACTAATCTAAAAATATGACTATAAAAAAATCTACTCTGTAATATATACAGGAGCCTCTCAATGAATGAGAAGATCATCAAAAAGTTACTTTATATCAGTAATTAAATACATACAGTGACCACATCTATTATATAGAGTCATTACACACAGAGGGATCTATGTCATGTGTTTATTTCTGTTAATGTTGATGATTAATGAAAACCCATTATCTCAGAAAATTAAAGTAGGGAGGATGAAGGGTTAAACACATTATTACTCAGCGCATTTCAGAGCTCCCAGAAACATGGCAATATTACATTGATTCTTGATGATATTCTAATATATTGAGATGCTCTACTATACAGAGAAAGGAGAGATTTTATATTATTTTTCAAACATATTTTAAGATTTTTTCAGTTATTTATTTCTCTATTCTTTTCTAGGCTTCTTACATTTCTATATTCCAACTTCATTTTAAAACAAGACTTTATCTGAGAGCTTTCAAGATCCCGATCGGAGGCACGGGCGATCATTTTAGGAGGTATAGATTTTTTTTTTCATTTTTTTTAACACTTCTACATTATTTTTCAATACTTTGTTTTTTATTCTTTTTTAGACTTATTATTTATACTTTTATATATATAAAAAAGACTTTCAAGATCTCGATTAGATGCACAGGTGTTCATTTTATCATGTGTAGATTAAAAAAAAAAAAAGTTAACTTTTTTTTTTTAACTTATTTATATATATAAATATACGGTATATACTTTTATACTTTCAACAGGATTTTCTTTTGTTTTTTTTTCACCTTATTTTCTACATATACCAGTATGTTAGGCTATGGGTTGAACTAGATGGACTTAAAGTCTTCCTTCAACCTTAAAAACTATGTTACTATGTTACTATGTATATATATATAATAATCAAGATTAGACGCACAGGTGTTACTTTTAAGTGACTTCGGGTTTTTTTCAAATAATTTGTAGATTCTTCTTCTTTTTCTACTTATATATTTTTAGATATTTAAAACAAAACATTTCATGGGAACTTTCAGGACACTGATTAGATTCTTTTAACCAAATTTTTTTAAGCAATTTTAAGATTTTTTTTTTCATTTTTTCTCACTTTTTACTATAGATATGTATATATATATTTATATATATATTATATATATATCTCAATTAAACTCTTCACAGGAACCTTCAAGATCCCAATTAGATGCACTGGTATTAATTTGAAGAGATGTACATTATTTTTAAATTTTTTTAAACATATTTCTACTTTTTTATTTTTTTCTCTCTTTACTGTCTACAAATATTAGCTATAAAACAATACTTTTCATAGGAACGTTCAAGCTGCTGATTAGAGGCACTCACATTAATTTTATAACGTGCACATTTAAAATGAAAAACTTTAAAACATGTTTTAAGATTATTTTATTTTTTATTCATTTTTAATTATATATATTATTATTTTTATTATTATTATTATTATTTATTTATATATAATATATATATATTTATATGTAAAACAAGACTTCCTAGGAACTATCAAAATCTTGATTAGATGCACTGGTGTTAATTTAAGAGGTATAGATATTTTTTCAATGTTTTTCAAACATCTGCAGATTATCCTTCTTTTTTAAATTTTTTAATTACACAATCAAAGAAAATAATATTTTCTAATTTAATTTTAATTTATTTTTTTTTACTCTCTCTCTCTATATATGTATATAACAAAACTTTTCCTAGGAACTTTCGAAATCCTAATTAGACCCACATAGGGTAATTTTGGAGGGTGCACATTTTATAAATTTTGTACATTTCTTTTAATCGTGTTTGTTTATTTGTTTATTTATTTTCTTTTTTTTTCATCCTTCTCTAATTATTATTTTTTATATATAAAACAATAGTTTTCCTAGTGACTTTCAGGATCCTGATTAGACGCTCGGGCGTTAATTTGAAAACCAACACAGAAAGGGGTAAGAAAAAAAAGAAGGAAGAAATCGGATCTAATGAAAAATAATATTTGCCTCCTCGGTGAGCGAGTGAGAAGGATGAGGAAACGCTGTCAGCTCAAACTACACGGTTACGTTGTGCCATTGATGGCGGCGCACCGCGTCTCTTATAAACAGTTAATCCCAGGAGCGCGGGGCACGAAAAGCAAAACACACGTCCAACACTTCTCAATCACATCACACCTCCCCGGCACATTCCCAAACACAAACTTTTCATGTGAACGGAGATAGATTCTTTTCACAATCCCGGGGTCAGATTTTCACTTTTTTTTTTTTTAAACACAATATTATTCACAAATAAACATTTAGGAACTAAAGTGAAATATAAGGCCTCAGGAGCCGGTGGGGAGGGCCCCGGTGTTATTCCTGGCATCGGATAACACAAGCGGAGACAGAGGCGCGATGACACGGCGGCCATCGCCAGACGCTTCCTCCGGCTTCCTGTGTTACTTTGCCATGGTGTTCACTGGCGGATTGGAAGCACTCCCAATGCTCCCCTGCACTTCCCAATGCTCCCCTCTGCTCCCTTGCTCTCCCCTTCACTCCCCAACGCTCCTCTCTGCTCCCTTGCTCTCTCCTTCACTCCCCAACGCTCCTCTCTGCTCCCTTGCTCTCCCCTGCACTTCCCAATGCTCCTCTCTGCTCCCTTGCTTCTCCCTGCACCTCCCAATGCTCCTCTCTGCTCCCTTGCTCTCCCCTGCACCTCCCAATGCTCCCCTCTGCTCCCTTGCTCTCCCCTTCACTCCCCAACGCTCCTCTCTGCTCCCTTGCTCTCCCTGCACTTCCCAATGCTCCTCTCTGCTCCCTTGCTCTCCCCTGCACCTCCCAATGCTCCCCTCTGCTCCCTTGCTCTCCCCTTCACTCCCCAACGCTCCTCTCTGCTCCCTTGCTCTCCCCTGCACTTCCCAACACTCCTCTCTGCTCCCTTGCTCTTCCCTGCACTTACCAACGCTCCCCTCTGCTCCCTTGCACTCCCCTGCACTTCCCAATGCTCCTCTCTGCTCCCTTGCTCTCTCCTTCACTCCCCAACACTCCTCTCTGCTCCCTTGCTCTCCCCTTCACTTCCCAACACTCCTCTCTGCTCCCTTGCTCTTCCCTGCACTTACCAACGCTCCCCTCTGCTCCCTTGCACTCCCCTGCACTTCCAATGCTCCTCTCTGCTCCCTTGCTCTCCCCTGCACCTCCCAATGCTCCCCTCTGCTCCCTTATTCTCCCCAGCACTTCCCAATGCTCCTCTCTGCTCCCTTGCTCTCCCCAGTACTCCCCAATGCTCCCCTCTGCTCCCTTGCTCTCCCCAGTACTCCCCAACGCTCTCCTGTGCTCCCTTGCTCTCCCCTGCACTTCCCAACATTCCCCTCTGCTCCCTTGCTTTCCCCTGCACTTCCAAATGCTCCTCTCTGCTCCCTTGCTCTCCCCAGTACTCCCCAACGCTCCCCTCTGCTCCCTTGCTCTCCCTGCATTTTCCAACGCTACCCTCTGCTCCCTTGCTCTCCCCAGTACTCCCCAGCGCTCCCCTCTGCTCCCTTGCTCTCACCTGCACTTCCAAATGCTCCCCTCTGCTCCCTTACTCTCCCCAGTACTCCACAACGCTCTCCTGTGCTCCCTTGCTCTCACCTGCACTTCCCAACGCTCCCCTCTGCTCCCTTACTCTCCCCAGTACTCCCTAGCACTCCCTCTGCTCCCTTGCTCTCACCTGCACTTCCAATGCTCCTCTCTGCTCCCTTGCTCTCACCTGCACTCCCCTGCACTCCCCTGTGCTCCCCTGCACTTTCTGACACTTTTCTGCACTCCTCTCTGCTCCCCGATGCTTCCCTTCGCTCCATGACGCTCCCTTGCGCTCCTCGACATTCCTCTGAGCTTCCCGACGCTCCCCTGCTCTCCTCGGCGCTCCGGACCCACGCAGTCACCCGCCCACCAACCCGCGTCACTTTATTGTGTCAACAGAAAAAGTGTCAAGAAGTTGCAAGAGTTACATTGTGGCGACTATTAATAATCCTAGATAAGAAATGTCACCACAATGTAAAAAGAGATACATTTTGTTTTACTGTTGCATTTGCAACATTAATATATTTAGGTTTTTTTATTATTGGTCTTACATTAATCAGATTTTTATTTAGAATGTAAATGTATCCATCTCAGGCGAGGTAAGGATTCATCTTGTCGGTATAAACACGAATAGATACAAAGAACGTTATGGACTATTATCCGGCTCGATCCTTTCCTCTACCTCAATTAACTGCCAGATAGTGTTTGTAGTTGGAAAGAATTTGAAAAGGTATTTTTAATGCATTTTTGTAAGGCCTAGTTCACATCTAATGCAGGTCTGCGTTTTACTGCATTTGCGTTTCTATGCCTTTTTACCGCTAAAAACGCATCCAAACGCATGCATGTTTGGCCCCATTGATTTCAATGGAAAACACATAGAAAAATGCAAAAACGCAAAACGTGGGCTGTTGCAGCTAGGGCTGCATTTGCAAAAAAGCATAGAACGCAAATGCAGCAAAACGCAGACCTGCATTAGATGTGAAAAGGGCCATTATGTGATTTTTAGTGCCATTTGGTCACAAATCTGGAGGCCTGTCCTTATCACAGCAAAGTCTATGGAATCCTGAATAAAGCTGCAGCATGACTATTCTTTATGCATTTTTGGCTGCATATTCCCACCCCAAATGCAAGAAAATCTCACCAAAAATGCGCTGAAATTGCACTGAAACATATCTACCTGTGAGAGATCCAGATCTGGTGCAGAAAATATCTACAACCAATTATATAACATGCACATATAACCCAAACATGTATATACAGAGTTAGGTACTATATCTATGTATCTATATGTGTGTTATGTATGTATTTATCTAATGTGGTGATGTAGTATTATGTTGTATGTGTGTATGTATCTATATATCTTTATGGGTGGATGTCTATATATGTATGAGGGTGTATATATGTGTGTGTATGTCCTATGTATTTTGTATATATATTTTGGATGTGTATATGTGTGTGTGTATATATATATATGTACATACATGCACTAAGATATACACACCTAAAAATCTAACAAAAAATACAAACAAAAGTACATGTCCATGTCTGTATATACGTGTGTGTGTGTGTATATAAATAAATAAATATATATATATATACTGTATATACAAATGTACATACATGCACTGACATATAAAAAAAATACAAATATGTATATGTATCAGTGTTTCATATACAGTCAATCATTGGCCTTTTTTCCCCATTTTACATCAACGTACATTATATATATACACACACACGTACAAGCAAATACCCATATACTTTATATATATTTTCCCTATCGTATATATATATAAAATCATTGTCCTTTTCTTCGTTGTTTGTTATGTAAACACTTATTTATCTTTGTTTATTTATTTACAAACATATTTTCTTATAATTAACTGCACAAGGTGTGACGAGCCACAGGTGGAGCGGCCTTCACTGTATATATATATACTGTATACATGTTTAGCGGATGCTTTAATATGTTATGGGTGAAAACAATTTTTCCTGTTTGATGTTGAATATCATAAACCTCATGACACAAATCCGTTTTCTCCACCTGCGTAACTACACGGGAACATATCTCAATGTTTCAGTGTATATTTGGGGGGTACTGGAGCTAACCTATTGGTGTCAATTAACCCTGTAGGGGTAGTTGTGGTAGCTGCTGAGGATCAAAGAGTGAAGACCGTGCTCGCTTGTTTCACTAGGTGTAGTTTTAGTAATAGAGAAGGTGTAATGATCTAGATACTTCTCTATATCTCAATATTTCACCTTCATTTCGGTTTATTATAAAGATCTTCTGTAGGATGCAGAAAGGAACAGAAGAGCAGGATGGGAAAGGTTTTATTTTATGAAGTTACATTGGAATTTTTGGAATTTTTTTTGGTGGGGGGGGGGGAATAAAAATTTTTAACAAAAATGGCATTAATGCAAAAGAAACTCTGTGTCCCATAATGCTTCTGGCACAGGAGCAAGCTGCAATAAGTGGAGTCTAGGGGGCCCCAAAGTCCCTTTGGCCTATAAAGACTATCACTATTAAAGATTTGCCACAATTTGGGCCCGCTAGAGCTTTAGCATCAGGGCCCCTGAGCTTCAAGTTACACCGCTGTTCTGGCACATCACAGGGGCTAAGATGTTACATTGTATCAGTGGTTAAACATGGGAAAATAATGCTCATCAATCATATGACAGAAAATGAAGATAATCTGTCCATTTCTGCGACCATCGATCCCAGGGTTTATGAAAGGTCACATGACAAGATCCAAACTACATTGAGCACAATCTGCCCAGATGATTCTATATCCAACGAGATCCAACGTGTTCTGCAGCAGATGTGTCGGGGATGACAGTGTCGAGCAGGGACCTGGCTGCCATGGCAACCGGAAGCGACGTGATGTGCGGAATGTTGGGGAAACCTCATCTTCTCACCACACTGTAACCACATCTGTCATCCGGCACATCAGACACGCTGTCTTTTCGGCACTTTACATATTGAATTAAAAATATCTGTTGTATTATACTGGAATGATACATTGTGGACCGTCAGAGAGACTCAAACACTGGGGAGATTTATCCAAACTGTCAAATCACAAAACAGCTTTCATCTCCCCAGCAATGTTCCAAAAATGAATACTGAGCTCTGATTGGTTGCTGGTCCACAGCAAATCAAAGGGACTATGTAAATGATATGGAGCCTGTGAGGTCATGATTTACATCAGGGATACAGTTTTATTAAGATTTGCCTATCTTAGAGGAGAAGCTGAGCTGAATAACAGGAAAAATTCAGAATAACTTGTGTTTTATTTATTGATAATCCAGTGCGTGTATGAAGGAGTCCAGTGGGCGGGTCCTACTAGTGATTGACAGCTACTTGTGAATGAGGGAAAACTGTCAATTACTGAGTAGGACCACCCACTGGACTCCTAATACAAGTCAAGCAGTGACAAGGACTGCCCACTGGACTCCTAATACAAGTCAATCAGTGACTAGGACTGCCCACTGGACTGCTAATACAAGTCAATCAATGGTGACTAGGACCATCCCACTGGACAACCTAATGCAAGTCAATCAGTGACTAGGACGCCCACTGGACTCCTAATACAAGTCAATCAGTGATTAGGACTCCCACTGGACTCCTAATGCAAGTCAATCAGTGATAGGACTGCCCACTGGACTCCTAATACAAGTCAATCAGTGACTAGGACTGCCCACTGGACTCCTAATACAAGTCAATCAATTGGTGACTAGGACCTCCACTGGACTCCTAATACAAGTCAATCAGTGATTAGGATCCACCCATGGACTCCTAATAGCAAGTCAATCATTGACTAGGACTGCCCACTGGACTCCTAATGCAAGTCAATCAGTGACTAGGCTGCCCAATGGACCCCAATCAGTCAATCAGGACTAGGTCTGCCCAATGGACTCCTAATACAAGTCAATCATTCACTAGGACCGCCCATGGATCCTAATAAAAGTCAATCAGATGATTAGGAGCCGACCCTAGGCCTCAATCATTGACTAGCCGCCCACTGACTCCTAAATCAAACAGTGAATAAAATGTAACAGAAGCAAAAAATGTGTAGACACAGCACCGAAATATACGTACGGTATTTATATAATAAAATCACATTTTATTGAAAAATATTAAAATATAAAAGAGCATAAAGCCATAAGACCGTAGGTAGAGGCATCTTACTCGTCTCAGACTTGTAAAACGTCCTTCCTCATAAACTATAAGGTTTAACTTAAACTTTTCCATAAAATGTATATTAATCTGCTCAGCTCCGTCCCTTTAAGGGAATCTTCAGGCGGTGCATTGAGGTGAGTATACATTGTGTCTGTATCTCCCTGTATCTGAGCCCAGCGCACGGCGGTTTCCATATGACTCATTCTCACCCAAGTGATCTTACAAGAAGAAAGAAAGTATCTATAAAATATCCGTCTAATTAATGTAATTAACGATCCAATAAAAGCTGCTTATAAAAGGTTGAGAAGGTGTTTGTGCAGGCGAGGTCCCCGCTCTCTATACGAGTAGAGATGGAAGACATTGTCACGGTTCGGTGTCCTCTTATCATAGTCATCCCCCAAATCCACTCGTTACAGATAAGTAACAAACCACAAGTGCCAACATGGAAACAAAAGCTGCAGATAGCAGAGATGGCAGCCGGTCTGCACGTTTGCTCCCGGTATTCTCAGCCTAGCGTCTTGGGCACGTCTATATACGCTATGTCATGACATCACGTGAGCCGTAATGGGACCGGTTCACAGACGTCAAGAGCGGCTGCCCTGGAGCACCAGACCGGATTCCAATCTCTAGTTGTCACCTCGGTCTCTCTTACTTTGGAGACTTGTGACTGGTTTGGGGTCTGTGTCTAATTCCTTTATTGAGCCTTCTTATTAAATGTGTTTCTTTCCTCCAGCAGTGTAGGAGTTAATGTCAATTTCTGTTGCTACCAAGCTAACTAGCTCTCTTCTCAGGTGTGGCTACTTTGTGGTCACTCCCATCTCTTTATATGGTCACAAGATCCAGCATTCCTTGCATCTGATTGGACTCCATTCTTGGCCTGACTACCTCAGGTGAAGGTGCTACTCTGGAGAAGTTGACCTCTGACAAGTCGTCTGCTGCCTAGGATAGTGGCAGTAGGTGTGGTTGTCTTGTTGTTCCCCTGTCTGTCTCCCCTTCCCTCTTGTTGATTTTATTGCAGTGGTTGGGACTAGTGCTCTCAGTGGCCATCTCCCTATTCAGGGTTATCATCAAGGCAAGTGAGGGATAGGTATCCTGCTCGGCGACGGGTTAAAATAACCATATAGTGACAGTAGGGCGATCAGGGCACAGTTGCAGGTGAGTGCAGGAGGTTACCCCTTCACCGCTCCCTATAAGCAGGGCCCTCCGCTGTATTTGACCACCCATGGTGTTTGTTTCACTATCTATTGCTTTGTACAGTGCGCCGGACACCGTTGAGCTGTGCACCACTGTCTTTCCATAGTCCGCGGCATGACACTAGTAGACAATCAACTTTGGCAGAATTTACCAAACCTACAACATCCTTTACTATGTATACACTTTAGTTATCTCCAGACGCCCCGTCCCATGCATTGCTGAACATACAGGGTTCTGAAGGAGAGGAGGAATAGTAGAATGTGTCAGCTTCCGGATCCTGATAGTAACATAATGTAGGCAAAGAATTCCTGAATCCAACAATGTATCACATAGATTACTGGATGCAGCCGTTCTCACACAAAAAGAATTTAGTCTTAGAAACACAGCAGAGCTGGGAGAGCTGCCCCCACCCACACTTCAGTTAACTCCGGCCCAAATAACAAGTAACCACGCCCACACCAGGCTTTGTATAGAGATTATACATTGACAGTGAAGTGTCAATCACAGCAGGGGGCGTGTCGGACTGCCAAAGTAGTTATGTAATGGTAATCACCTGGTGATAAAGTCTTTAGATTAAGTAAACAATAGCACAGAGCCTGATAAGAGAGGAACAGTTGATTTTTTTAACTGCTACAGCATGCTGTCCTCATCTTACATAGCAAAAACCTGCTGACAGATTCCCTTTTAGATGCCCCTTTCAGCCCAACATTGATATCTTCCAACCCAAGTCCATACACATTAGATGGCTATCAGTTAAACGATGATTGTTCAGCCAACAGCCATGTTGGACATCTTCTCCATCACATGAGCGCACATTGGGCTTAAGAAGATGACAGGTATCTCTGCTGGCGGCTCATCCCTGGGAAAACAATATGATCGTCAGGCCGAAGTTGGGTATTTCTAATACGCATTTTCTCTGACGATCAGTTGGTGGGCACCACCATACACAATAGATTGTTGGCCATAACCATCAACATTGACAGGTTGGCCAACATTAGAGAAACTTTAAGGCCTTCATAAAAATTTGACCAAAGTCGAGTATGTCCAACTGACACCTCCGATAATCAGTTGGAGGGCACCACCATACACATAGGATTGTTGGCTAAAGCCATCGATATTGGCAGGTTTGGCAAACAATAGCGAGACTTCAAGACCTCCATACAAATTTGACCAATATTGGGTATGAAACAATCGACATTCCTCGGATGATCATTTGCGTGGTAGGCCTCGCACAATACACTATTGGATTGTTGGCCACAGCCATCAATATTGGCCGGTTCGGCCAACATTAGCGGGGCTTCAAGGCCTTCATACGAATTTGAACTATCAGTTGATGGGCACCACCATACACATTGGTTGTTGGCTACAACCATTGTTATTGGCAGATTCGGCATATATTAGCAGGGCTTCAAGGTCTCCATACAAAATTTGACCCAAGTCGGATATGTCCATCTAGGATCAGTTGGTTGGCGCCACGATACATGCTGGATTGCCATCAATATTGACAAGTAGAGCCAACGTTAGCAGGGCTTCAATGCGTCCATACAAATTTGACAGAAGTCAGGTATGTCCAATCGACATCTCTGACTATCAGTTGGCCGACACAACCATACATATTGGCCATCAATATTAACAGGTTCAGCCAACTAGCGAGGCTTCAAGGCCTCCATACAAATTAAACCCGGAGTCGGTTGACTCGCAAGTTTGCCAGGACGAGATGAACGTCTAATAAGTATGGGGGGGGCTTCCCTACTGGTATTCTCACCAATAGTATGCCTACTCCTTTTGGTGTCTGCCATTGGTTCACTCCTCTCTCCTGTGGAAAATACATAAATCTATCAAGTCAACCAACACGTGTATGGGGGAGTCAGGGGAGATAGCTGTTGGCTTGACAAGTCTCTGGCCAACTTTGTCTTTGAAGTTAGATCGGCAAATTATCGACAAGATCTTTGGAGTACATCCAAGTATTATGGCTTGTAAAATATAAACTTTGGGTACAACTTCAAGGAGAATTGTATCTGTAAGTCAATCAAGCCTATACATTGTATGATGGGTCCGCCTTCTAGTATACATTGTATGATGGTCCGCCTTCTAGTATACATTGTAGATGTCCGCCTTCTAGTAACATTGTATCATGGGTCCGCCTTCTAGTATACTTGTATGATGGGTTGCCTTCTAGTAACATTGTATGATGGTTTTGCTTCCTAGTATACATTGTAAATGTCGCTTTAGTAACTTGTATGAGGGTCCGCTCTAGTAACATTGTATGAAATGGAGTCCGCCTTCTAGTATACATTGTATGATGGGTTCGCCTTCTAGTATACATTGTATGATGGGTTTGCCTTCTAGTATACATTGTATGATGGGTCCGCCTTCTAGTATACATTGTATGATGAGTCCGCCTTCTAGTATACATCGTACACCACTCTCTGCCGTCGGTGAGAGGACACATTGGTTACACTCATCGGTCGACCACCAACTGTGTGTAAAGTTTTCTAGAACATTTGCAGATATTTTTTCCTATCACTCACAATCCATTGTGTAACTTTACCTGCTACAAAGAAACTTTATGTAAGTCTGAGTATCCGAATCCTCAATCATTAATAGCAGCTGCAATTATGGGATTATCATGCGTCATCAACAAAGGGATTTGCCTCCGGCGTTTTATAGAAATAGGTTAAAGGGGAAACATGGAGGACTCTGCCAGGGGAAGAGCTGGTGAAGGCATTACACCGACGAGTCACCGGAACCGTTCACCAAAAGTGGGTGAGATTAAAAGGAAAGCTTACTATGGAGTAAAGGAGAAGCCGTACACAGAAGAGGGTAGGTCGGTTTGGGGTCCCTTCTCTGCTATAATCATATTAGTCATTTCATTGCCACAGAAATTGGTAATTGCTGAAATGGAAACAATTCAGCATTGAAGTTACACTGTGAAAAGCATTTCATTAGGATCTGTCACTTTCCATGAATTAGTAATGTTTTGACTTGGCGCAAACGCCGCAGATCTCCTGAATTTAGCGCTATCTATATGTGGCCTCCTCTTAGTTCTAGTAATTTTAGCCAAAAGGGCGTCATCCTGAACTACTCTGCGCTTACCACGCCCCATTGGCTAACAACTAGATTTATATAGAAGGATAAGGGCCCTATTTCAGGAATGGAGAGGCCAGGGATAAAGGAAAGCATCGCCGGATTCAGGAGTACAGCGGCGTTATACACCAGATACAAATATCACAAATATATGGCATCCCTTAAAATGATGAATTCTATCACAGCCTCCTTATCTGAGGCTGTATCTAATCACAGAACTCTTAGATCATTGCGCTTTATGAGAATTAAGTCTCTCTGTAGACGAGCTCCACATCTGATTACACCTCAGAACAATGTTATTTATTATATTATATTTATATAGCGCATTAGTTCCATGGTTCATGGATAGGAGCAGCACAAGTACAATAACTCTAGACAATCAGACATACAGGTCAGGAGGGACAATGTAAAGTGCTTCCTTTTCTAACCATTCTTGGTATGGACGCACGATCATGTGTCCCCTGTATTATCGGCATATTGTCTTAAAGTGTAACCGACATTTACATTTTTATTTAATAATAATGTAGAGCAAGTGATTTTAATAAACTTTCAAATATACTTTATCAATGAAATCTGGTGGGAAACCATTCATAAACCTTCACAAGTTGTCCCCACTACACTGTGTGTGAAGCAACACATGTTCATTACAGTCAGATCCGTCTTCACACTGAATATGGGGCATGTACCATATAAAGGAGTGGGCGGGGCCTACACAGCATCCACACTACTGACTGCAGCTGGCGAGGAAAACATGTATCAGATTACTTCAAATTACAGCACAGTTGCTAAGCAATGTCAGAATATCAAGATAGTATAAACTCCTCTTTCTTGGCACAAGCTTCTGATCTGTCATCTGGCTCCTTCTCTGCTCAGTCACAATCTTTGTTAACCCCTTCTGTGCTATGACATTGCACTACTCCCTATCAGCTGCTGGACACGTCCACACAGCCATAAAATGCAGTTTTTAAAACAGCACAGAAAAATGTGAGAAAATAAGTCATATGGCACAAAAATCATTATCTTAGCTGGTCTGTGACCCATCATTATCAACCAGTGCAGGATTGTTTTTTTTTTTCAATGAAACGACATTTACACTTTAAAAATTGAAATTCAGAGATGAATGAAGTGTAATTGATCACAAAACACATTCTTCATCCCCACTTAGCTTCTTAAAGAGTACCAGTTTCTATGTCACAAGTGATCAGATTTTGCTTTATTTTATTCCCTGTGTTCCCCTGAGTATTTAGCTTTTTGCTTTTTAAAAATAAACCGTACAGTTCCAAAGATATGGGCCTTGTTATTTAGTGCCAATTTTTTGCCATGATCCATGGGGGCGTGGCTTTCAATCTAATGCGGAGGAGCTTAAAGCCACACCCCAGAGGACCTGTAAGCCACACCTACTTCCTAAACACCTTAATTAGCAGTGAATAAAAAGGCCCATATCTCTGGAACCGCATGGTGGATTCTAAAGGGTAAAAAATGAAAAATTCGGGGGAGCAGCGAGAATAAAATAGGAGCGAAAAAACAGACAATCAGGCCCCTTTTTAATTAGTGCTCTAAGGTTGTGGGTGCAAGTGTGCACCAATCAGCTTTCAAATGGCAAAATGAAGACATTTTTTATTTTTTTAATGTATCTATATTGTACTTGATTACTATATTCAGACGTAGACGTTCTACTGTATATAATATAAGATTGTTACTATTGTTACTGATGTCATCCCAGACATGTGATAGAATTAGACGTAGATGAAGAACGTTCACTGCTTCTCTTGCCAATGTTGCATTTCGGACAAGGGACATAACTACAATAGGTGCATGGGCTGCACCCTGGAGTCTAGGGGGGCCCCAAAAGTCTCTTTGGCCTATAGAAAAAGACTATTGCTATTAAAGATTTTTCAATAATTTGGGGCACCTTGGACCTCGGGGCCCACGCCCCTGTCTGCAGATATCTGCACAAACTTTCACTATATTTGGTATTCGATCCAAGTAAAGAGCCGACGGCGCTGCATGGTGTAAACAGATCACTGCACTTTCCCCGGACGCCTCCTCACCTGGTTCAGGTTTTGCACCTTCCCTTCCTGCACACACAGATATTTTTGCACTTACACAACATTGAGAGTCCTAAGAACGTTCTATAGCTGGAGGCCTCGGCTCCGTCACTGACAGCTGTCCTAATGGCAGCACAGCTCAAGACAGCTGTAATAGGCTGCCGGTCATTTATCATTCAGAAACACAATATGATATCATTAATTAGGCTCTGTACATGTAAATGCCCCCATACACATCAGCAGACAATTGATGCCCGAACCTGCCGATTTAAGCTGACCGTCTAATACATAAAGTGCGACAATCTCAACACTCCCAACAAGAGATGACGGCCAATAAAATAAGCATAGGGCATGTCGAATCGGACTGCCTGATCATTTTGAAAGGTGATTGGTAGTGAATTAAGACCCCCAAACACAATAGCCCAATGTCGTCCAAAACGTGCTGGGACATGCAAAGCACAAAGTGCTGGGACATGCTTACAGCCACAATACCAAGTGCTGGGACATGCTTACATCCACAATACCAAGTGCTGGGACATGCTTACAGCCAAAGCTCTTAGTGCTGGGACATGCTTACAGCTGAAGCTCTTAGTGCTGGGACATGCTTACAGCTGAAGCTCTTAGTGCTGGGACATGCTTACAGCCAAAGCTCTAAGTGCTGGGACATGCTTACAGCCGAAGCTCTAAGTGCTGGGACATGCTTACAGCCAAACTCTAAGTGCTGGGACATGCTTACAGCCAAAGCTCTTAGTGCTGGGACATGCTTACAGCCAAAGCTCTAGGTGCTGGGACATGCTTACAGCCAAAGCTCTAGGTGCTGGGACATGCTTACAGCCAAACTCTAAGTGCTGGGACATGCTTACAGCTGAAGCTCTAAGTGCTAGGACATGCTTACAGCCAAAGCTCTAAGTGGTGGGACATGCTTACAGCCACAGTTCTAAGTGCTGGGACATGCTTACAGCCAAAGCTCTAGGTGCTGAGACATGCTTACAGCCGAAGCTCTAAGTGCTGGGACATGCTTACAGCCACAGTTCTAAGTGCTGGGACATGCTTACAGCCACAGTTCTAAGTGCTGGGACATGCTTACAGCCAAAGCTCTTAGTGCTGGGACATGCTTACAGCCAAAGCTCTAAGTGCTGGGACATGCTTACAGCCAAAGCTCTAAGTGCTGGGACATGCTTACAGCCACAATTCCAAGTGCTGGGACATGCTTACAGCCAAAGCTCTTAGTGCTGGGACATGCTTACAGCCAAACTCTAAGTGCTGGGACATGCTTACAGCTGAAGCTCTAAGTGCTAGGACATGCTTACAGCCAAAGCTCTAAGTGGTGGGACATGCTTACAGCCAGAGCTCTAAGTGCTGGGACATGCTTACAGCCACAATTCCAAGTGCTGGGACATGCTTACAGCCAGAGCTCTAAGTGCTGGGACATGCTTACAGCCCCAATTCCAAGTGCTGGGACATGCTTACAGCCAAACTGTAAGTGCTGGGACATCCTTACAGCCACAGTTCTAGGTGCTGGGACATGCTTACAGCCAAAGCTCTAAGTATTGGGACATGCTTACAGCCAAAGCTCTTAGTGCTGGGACATGCTTACAACCAAAGCTCTTAGTGATGGGACATGCTTACAGCCACAATTCCAAGTGCTGGGACATGCTTACAGCCAAAGCTCTAAGTACTGGGACATGCTTACAGCCAAAGCTCTAGGTGCTGGGACATGCTTACAGCCAAAGCTCTAAGTGCTGGGACATGCTTACAGCCGAAGCTCTAAGTACTGGGACATGCTTACAGCCAAAGCTCTAGGTGCTGGGACATGCTTACAGCCAAAGCTCTAAGTGCTGGGACATGCTTACAGCCGAAGCTCTAAGTGCTGGGACATGCTTACAGCCGAAGCTCTAAGTACTGGGACATGCTTACAGCCAAAGCTCTAAGTGCTGGGACATGCTTACAGCCAGAGCTCTAAGTGCTGGGACATGCTTACAGCCGAAGCTCTAAGTGCTGGGACATGCTTACAGCCAAAGCTCTAGGTGCTGGGACATGCTTACAGCCAAAGCTCTAAGTGCTGGGACATGCTTACAGCCGAAGCTCTAAGTACTGGGACATGCTTACAGCCAAAGCTCTAAGTGCTGGGACATGCTTACAGCCAAAGCTCTAGGTGCTGGGACATGCTTACAGCCAAAGCTCTAAGTGCTGGGACATGCTTACAGCCGAAGCTCTAAGTACTGGGACATGCTTACAGCCAAAGCTCTAGGTGCTGGGACATGCTTACAGCCAAAGCTCTAAGTACTGGGACATGCTTACAGCCAAAGCTCTAGGTGCTGGGACATGCTTACAGCCAAAGCTCTAAGTGCTGGGACATGCTTACAGCCAAACTCTAAGTGCTGGGACATGCTTACAGCCAAAGCTCTAAGTGCTGGGACATGCTTACAGCCAAACTCTAAGTGCTGGGACATGCTTACAGCCAAAGCTCTAAGTGCTGGGACATGCTTATAGCCAAAGCTCTAAGTGCTGGGACATCCTTACAGCCACAGTTCTAGGTGCTGGGACATGCTTACAGCCAAAGCTCTAAGTATTGGGACATGCTTACAGCCAAAGCTCTTAGTGCTGGGACATGCTTACAGCCAAAGCTCTTAGTGCTGGGACATGCTTACACCCAAAGCTCTAGTGCTGGGACATGCTTACAGCCACAGTTCTAGGTGCTGGGACATGCTTACAGCCAAAGCTCTAAGTGCTGTGAGTGGTGACTGTAGCCGCACCAGCACTCCTTGATGACTGAAGTCTTGTGGCTCCAGAAGGCACAGGTTAGTAGTGTTACCTGGCATGACAGCTTCCCTTTAAGGTCAGATCAGAGGAGCTCTGGCAGTTGAGACTTCCCTACTCTCTTGATAACTAGCAAGTACTTGCCCTTGACACGTTTGGTGGCCCGGCTCACATGGTTCCCCTCCTTTATAAAGGATAAGAGGTGTGAAAACTAATGAGAAACCTTTACAATAATCACTGACCGGGATCGGCTCATTATTGAGATCCGTTGGGTCCCAATTGCTAGAACCTATTTCCTATAGGACTAATTAAACCTCCATGACCTTTATTGACAGCTATGGGAAAATCTGTTTTGGCCTATAAAGTTGGTCTTTTTGATTGGGCCCTAGATTTGGGATCTCGTGGGTCTGGGTGGAAGACAGTTAGAAGTTTTACCCAACAATGGTTTCATTGTTTCAAGGTCTTTAAGGTTGAAGGTAGACGGCGCTCCACAAAGCCTCAATCGTTATTCCACCATCCTCGGTACAACGTTTCGATCTACAGCTTAGATCTTTCTTTCCTTGACAAAGATGTAAAGTACAGATCGAAACATTGCACTGAGGATGGTGGAATAAACTGGCTTTGTGGAGCGCTATCTTCCACTGAATGCAAGTGGTCTATTCCCAAGGACCCTCATTTGGAGAGACGTGCGCTACACAACGGGTGAGATCTAATCCCCTTTATTGTGTAAGGGGGCTGCAACGCATCTTGTTTATATGGAAGGAAGACTTTAAGTCCATCTACTTCAACCCATAACCTTACGTGTTGGTCCGGAGAGGCAAAAAATCCCCATGTGGCTTCACATTGGGGAAAACATCATTCCCCAACGGTAGCCAACAGCACACAGCGAAACTCCAGTTGTGTCACAAGTGTTCCGGAACTCCAACACAAGGAAAACAAATACAGCAACCGGTGGAAATGAGTATGTTACCTCTATCTGTAGAACAAAATTATTTCCCAATGATAATGCCCCGGCACATGAATGGTTGGCGCGCCCTCCCGTGTGAGGCCCCCGGTGATCTAATATCTATGGCATCTTTAATTAGATTATTGTTTCCTCCCACATAAGATCCCAGTGACGAGAGACTCTACAGCTGTCACTTCTGTACGGAGATGTCTCACCCGGCGGAGTGACGGGTCCGCAGTCCTTCACTTGACTCTATAAGAACGTTTGTGTTGAGTGTTTGCAGTTTATTTTCACCCGAATGGGTTAAACCACGGAGAAGACAATTAAGTGCGTCTGATATTTCGGTCACCTCTTGACGCCAGCTGTGAGACAATGTGTGCCTGTGTGCATCTCCTGCGCGTCTGTCTGTCTGGGTGTCTGTTTGTATTTGTGAACTTAATGAGAATGAGTTGGACATAAGTCTAGTACCTGGAGGACCCAATGATAGGACGGGTTGTGTCTATGTAGACCGGTAACCCTGAAACGTCGTCCCTCTGACTGCAGACTCTATCCAATGGTGTAACTTAAAGTTCATGGGCCCCTATGTATAAGCTCCAGGGGGGCCCCCAATTACTGCAAGTCTTTAATAGCATTAATCTTTTGGGGCCCCCTAAGCTCCAGGGCCCGGGTGCGATTGCAGTTGTAGTTACTCCCCTGTTTCCATCCTTAACATGATCCAGTCTACCGGACTCCCGACCAATGGCCGACTCTAGAGGACACATTGTGTATTCTGTCCCCTGAGATTAACCCCATCATTGTCTCCGTAGATTGATATGTAATTTTGGTCCTTGCTGTTACATTGCTCCCCCTCCGCTCTATGGAGCAATCACGCTCAATTAACCATGGACGGGACTCCTGTTCTGACAACGGTAATTGTTTTCGAGCAGGTCTGATAACTTCTCATTCTAGTTGAGCTGCTACAAGCACAAAGGTTAAATCTCTGACCTGGACGGATCATTTCTGCTTTCTTTGCCACCTAAACATTTAATATCTGGGCAGAAAAAAGGTTCAAATACATAATTAGGGGCAAAGTAAGTCTGGATTATCATATATCAGCAGAGAGGCACCAATGAGCTCCTCTCCGGAGGACCCTACACATAGACACATTATATAAGAGAGTATGGATGGTAATAGGAAGTGTGTAATACTTGATGTCCCCAGTGGGGGCACCGCAGAGAAATAAAACACCCGCTGTTTCTCTACAGACCACAACTGATCGCCAGCAATGGGACACTCGATCATCTAGAATCACCCACTCCTGTGATGTCCACAAATCCCACATCCACTGCGCCGCCCCAGATGTCGCACCATATTAGCACACCCACATAACGAGCATGCTAACATGGCGCCGACCCGCAACCAACGCCAGGAAGCCACCACATACAGTGCACCCGCACCGTCCCCGGACACCCCCGTTGCATACACTGACCTGGCAGGGCCTGTAGTGATGTCATGGTCATGTGACTGATCACATGTCTGTGACATTACCAAAGGTGCTGTAACACCAGCCTGCACAGCTCACTCACCCCTGCTCAACCTGCACTCCCACTCTTCAGCCCCCACACACCACCACTCAATCCACACTCACACTTCTCAGCCCCCTCAGCCTTTACTCACCCCCGCTCAGCCCACACCTACCCCTGTTCAGTCTGCACTCACCCTCTAAGTCCACACTCACCTTCTTTAGCCCACACTCACCCCCTCAGCTTGTACTCAGCCCCCCTCAACCCACACTCAGCACCACTCACCCCTCAGCCCACACTCACCCCCTCAACTCCCACTCACCCCCATTCGAACCGCACTCACCCCCACAGCTTTCACTCAGCCCCCACTCACCCCCCTCAGCTTGCACTCACCCCCCCTCAGCTTGCACTCACCCCCCCTCAGCTTGCACTCACCCCTCAGTCTGCTCACCGCTCAGCCCACTTGCAACGCTCCCGTCTTTGCCCCACTCACCACTCGCTCTACTCACCACTCGGCCTGCTCGCACCACTCATCCTGCAGCTCGCTCGCTAAGCCCGTTCACCCCACAGCCATGCTGAAATCATCTTCCTCATGTCGCCGACACGTGAGAGCGAGCACGGGGGGGAGCAGAGAGAGACCACAGGGGGCAGGGAAGCGACCACCACAGTCAGTGCAGAGAATAACCACAGTGGGAGTAGAGAGGGACCACAGAGGGGCAGAAAGCAACAAGATAAGTTCTGCCTGTCACCACCACATCAGAGTAAAACAACAGGACTATGGTCATAATAGTATCACCACCACCAAAAGACGTGATCTACCTAGGTCTGATGGACTACTTTCTACAATGGCGTAACTTGAAGCTCATGGGCCCCGATGCGAAAGCTCCAAAGGGCCACCAATTATTACAAATCTTTAATAGCAATAATCTTTCTCTATGCATGAAAGGGACTTTTGGGGCCCCCAGGCTCCAGGGCCTGCATGCTTTTGCAACCCCTGCACCTATTTTAGTTACGCCCAAGTCCCATCCAAGAAGCCAACTGGCCACAGACTTTGTCCATCCTGCTCTCTCCATATAGGTCGCCTGTGTAGCGTTCAGCGCCATTTCTGGTCGACTCTTGTTCGTTTTTTGTTTTTTTATTCTTTTTTGTTGCACTCTTTCTTTCTTTCTTTCTCTTATTTATGATATTCACCACGCTGTGGGTCCTAGCAGCAGCGCACCTGCGGCCTCATTATGGCGGCGGCCTCATCCTATGAGTCAGGTGTTCCATATATAAATGAACTATTTCATTCTGTAAGTGGCGGTCATGTAAACTATTAGGAGGTAGAGTGTCTGTTCCCCTGTAAGTCTGACCTCATACAGGAGGCCATTATGTGACCGGCTCCTCTGCTCGCTGCACGTGGTTCATGTGTTTGGTGTTTTACACTTTGTGATACTTTGTGCTGGGAGCGATTTTACACAATCACTTTAGTGTTGACAGCGTGTAGGTGTGCGAAGGGTTAATGGTGGTGCGGTAGTTATATTGACGACGTCTCTTTGTGGAGCCCACGCTGTTATTACTCTGACACTGATAATCACATCCTAATCGCGGGTCTTCATCATTTTTAATATTTCAGGTAATTACCATTGTTCTCCATTGTCTTTTTTTTTTCTCGCACATTTAAAAACCACAAAAGAATAAATCTCCAGATGAAACAATGTATCTCCAGTTTACAACAGGTTAGCAGAAAATTATAGACACTCATTAAATATTTTACTGCTGTCTACATATTTACCTTGCAGAAAAGATTCCTGCTCATTACTACATCGTAAAAGGTAGGGGATATTTTATTATTTATTTCTCATTTATTTTAATTATTATTTTTTTTATTTTTTTATTGTCCTTAAATGTTGTATATATTTATGAATATTGTGATAATAATAAATACATAAATATATACAACATTTAAAGACAATAAAAATAGAAATTAATAATAATCATAATATGATTATTAATTTATATTGAATTATATATTTTTTATCCATACATGTTGGATACATTTATAAAGAATGTATTATTAATAATAAATTATAAATGCATCCAACATTTAAGGTCAATGAAAATAAATATAATTATTATTATTGTTATTATTATTTTCTATTTAGATTAAAAAATATATATTTTTTATATTGAATGTATTTATGAATAATGTATTATATTATTATTATTAATAATATTATTCTTATTATACATTAATAAATATAGCCAACATTAAAAGACAAAAAAATAAATGAATTAAAATAAAAAATAAAATGATAGTAATAATAATAATAATAATAATTATTATATTATTATTATTAGCAATATCATTACTGTTATTTTTTTATTGTCCTTAAATGTTTGATACATTTATGAGTAATGCATTATTATTATTAATTTATATTTTATTTTATTTTTATTGTCATTAAATGTTGTATATATTTATAAATAAGGTATATTATTAATTTATATTTTAATTATTTTTTTATTTTTATTGTCTTTAAATGTAAAAATAAATTATAAATATGAATAATTACAATGTATTTATTTTATTATTGTTTTTAAATGCTGGATATATTTATGAATATTGTATTATTATGTTTTCATTTCTAGCTAAATTATTTTTTTATTGTCCCTAAGTGTTAGATATATTTATGAATTATATTATTATTATTATTATTATTATTATTATTATTATTTTCTATTGAAACTATTTTTATTGTCTCTAAGTGTTAGATTTATTTATGAATTATTATTATTATTATTATTATTATTTTTTATGTATTTTTTATTATTATTTTTTTATTGTCCCTAAGTGTTAGATATATTCATGAATTATTATTATTTATTATTATCATTATTTTCTATTTAAACTATTTTTATTGTCCCTAAGTGTTAGATATATTTATGAATTATTATTATTATTATTATTATTATTATATATTATTATTATTTCCTATTTAAATTATTTGTTATTTTTTATTGTCCTTAAATATTAGATGTTCATGAATAATAATAATAATAATAATAATAATTTATATTTAAATATTTTTATTGCCCTTAAATGTTAGATATGTTTATGAATTATTATTATTTGTATTATTAATAATAATTTCTATTTAAATTATTTTTTCTTTTTTATTGTCCTTATATGTTAGATATGTTTATGAGTTGTTGTTATTATTATTATTATTAGCTGTATATAACTGAATAAATATTATTTTATATTATTAGATCAGGTTTAGGCCTGATGAGAGAACAGTTTTTTGTAAATTTATTTGAAGACTAATATAATTGAAGAATAATAAAATATCTAAATAAATATCAAGAGTTTAAGTGTAAAAATACTTTGACTTTTGAAGTTTTGGGAACCACAAAAAAAAAGGATTTTATCCCTAAATTGATGCAGGAATGAATGCCTCGTCTGCATCTGTGCACGTTCCTGCACTTTCTCAGGCCGCACCTTCTTACAGAACATCTGCAGACAGATTTTTGGCGCACTCGAGGGTGCAGCGCTCGGCGCACAGATGGTCGGATCAACTTCATTCAAAAATATGAACCCCCCCCAAAAAATGTGTTGAAAATGCGTGAAGGTCGCCCGGCGGCGTCTCTCCGGTGAGCGATTACGGTCAAAGCTAAACGAGCTCCGAGTCTTAGGAAAAGTATTTGACACGACATAAATATTTCACTGTAAACAATGTTCTAATTTAAAAGCAAACGATACAGTTCACCCCAGAAATAGGAATGTTGGGTAACGATCTGCAGGTACGGAGCGCCGGAGGGGCCAAAGCCAGGACTCGCTCCTCGTCCTGCGGGGTAAATCATCCAATTACATGTAGAGAAGCCTCCATTATTTAATTCCTTTTATAATAGGATAATAGTAACCAAACCCAGGCCGGGGCCCCGCGTGCTCCACCGATTAACCCATTACCGACCCCCGGACCATGGAAGAAAAACTAAGAGAAAAGACAACCTTAAGGCATAGAAGGAAGGAGCGGCATTGCTCTTTGTTTATGTTCTATTTTCCTTCTGTTCTAAACTTGTATCAAAATATTAAATAAAAACTCAAAACAAAATCGGGTGAAAGTTTTCGTCTTCGTTCCCACCATCAGGACTTGGTGCGTCTTCGATGCAGAAAGACGTCAATTCGGTCACTTGGGGGATTTCTCCTGTTTTATTGCACATTTTTGTCTTTTTGGCGTTACATAAAGCTCATTTGTTTGTTTTATTGTGTTTTTTTTTGTCTTTTTGGCGTTTTGTGCTTTATAGAAAGCCGTTTAGCTCTTTGTTTTATTGCAGTTTTTGTCCTTTCAGTGTTTACATAACATTGTTTGATTTGTTTTATTGCAGTTTTCTTTGTTTTTTTTGTGTTTTGTGCGGATTTTTTTTTGTTTTATTGAGTTTTTTTGTCTTTTTGGTGTTTCATGCTTTTCATAAAGATGTTTACTTTTATGATTTATTGTATTTTTTCCTCTCTTTTGGTGTTTGGTGGTTTACATACAGTTGTTTTATTTGTTTCATTGCAGTTTTCTTTGTTTTTTTGGTGTTTGGTGCTTTACATACAGTTGTTGTTTTTTTTGTATTATTGTGTTTTTTTCCTCTTTTTTGTGTTTCGTGCTTTACATAAAGCTGTTTTGTTTTTTAAACTTCCTGTTTTTTGCCTTTGACAAATCTTTATTGACACTCGGGTCCAGGTTACATGCGTTTTTTATGCATTTCCGCCGTGGGAATGCAATTTAAATGTTTATGCGTTTTTTTTATCTGCAGATTCTTTTTTGCATCTAATGTAAGTCAATGGGGAAAAACTGCACCAATAAATCAGCATCTGAATAACGCGCCACAGGTCAATATACACTGAGTAACATGTAAATACGGAACTGTAAGACGCCGCGAAAACACGAGGTCAAAACCGCACAAATACTGATGGTGTGAACGGAACCTTAGAACTGAAAGGAGACACAAGACCATCGAGTTCAACCAATAAAAGAACACGATCATCCAGAAAAGGACAAAACCCAACTGATGCCCCAGAATAAAAGAGAACTAATAGAAATGTAACAATATAATGATAAATGAAATAATAAAGATGTGAACTATCCAGTATTTCAGCTTAGTTTATTGTATTTAATCTACGAGATTTTATCCAGGTCCTAAGACTTCTGAGTTATTTCTATATTTATGGTATATTGTTATTATTATTATTATTATTATTATTATAGCGCCATTTATTCCATGGTGTTTTACATATGAATAGAGGACACTATATTGTTACTGGATGGGGCAAATTTATGTTACGACATCAGTGTGATTAATCGATTTATATTAATATATGGACGATATGATATTATAGTAAACCTTGAATTAATCACTTCCATTGATTTCTTCGGAGCTGCTATACATTGCTATACATTGCTTTACCCCAGTAATCTGGAATATGAAGGAACATTCTTAGTAAAGTGTTGGAGATCTAGAACAGGAGATGTGGAGCTGGACGTCATCCTGGATCACAATTATAGACACATTGTGCGGCCTGGGCTCTGATCATTTTTATTGCTGCCTATATAATCCTCCAGTGCTGATACAGATTGATAGAGGAGACGTTGGCTGAGCCTGAAATGTCTTTATCATTAGTATCAATGAGGAGAGGATAATGTCTGGGTACAACTGCACTACGCATAATATATAGATATATGTGTATACATATGTGTGTGTGTGTAACACATAGTGTGCATGCATGTGTTTGTATATATATGTGTGTGCATACACGTGTGTGTATAATGTATAGTGTGTGTATGTGTTGTGTGTGTTTATATATTCATGACTGTGTGCATAAATATAAATAGTCTGTGTGTATGTGATACACTATATCTATAACTGTTTTTCAGTATGAAGGTAGGTTTGTGTCTTCCTGTCCTTGTATATAGGTATGTGTGTATGTGTGTATGCGTGTAAGTAGACGTGTGTGTATATGTGTCTGAGGGTGTTGAACAATTACAAGACATGGTTAACTTTCAATAATACATAGAAAAGGTGATTGCAAAGAAATAAACCTATGTTCTCATATATTCCTGGGCCTGTGTGTATGACTGTATACAGTGTGAATATCTGCAATGTTACACACTCTGTATATACAACATACACCTGGGCTGCCCCTGATTTATCTCATTAATCCTGGATTTGCTCTGATACAATATTATTAGATTTCAGTATTTTTTCTTGTAAATGTATCACATTGTTCTTGTTTTACAATACACAGATCACAGCGCTATAGAAAAAATAAAAAGGTGTAAAAACAACAAGTCTGTATGAGATTAGATACATAGATGATATACAGATATAGATACATAGATGATATACAGATATAGATACATAGATAATATACAGATATAGATAGATACATAGATGATATACAGATATGGATATATACATAGATGATATACAGATATAGATACATAGATAATATACGATATAGATATAGATGATATACAGATATGGATAGATACATAGATTATATACAGACATGGATACATAGATGATATACAGATATAGATACATAGATGATATATAGATATAGATACATAGATGATATACAGATATAGATACATAGATAATATACAGATATAGATAGATACATAGATTATATACAGATATAGATACATAGATGATATATAGATATAGATACATAGATGATATACAGATATAGATACATAGATAATATACAGATATAGATACATAGATGATATACAGATATAGATAGATACATAGATTATACACAGATATGGATATATAGATTATATACAGATGCAGATAAATAAATACATACAGAGTTAGATGATAATGTAGATAGATACAGATGTAGATAAATAGAATCATGGAGAGATGATAATGTAGATAGATAATAGATAGATCATAGACAGATATACAGATAGAGATGATAGATACATAGATCATATACCAATGCAGATAAATACATACATAGAGAGTTAGATGATAAAGTATTGTAGATAAATGTAGACAAATAAATACATAGAGAGATAATACAGATATATAGAAAATGAGCATAGATAATAAAATAGATGATAGATAGATAGATAGATAGATAGATAGATAGATAGATAGATAGATAGATATTGAAAAAAAATGAAAAACAGCAGCAAAATGAAAGTGATGTGGACCATTATTGATACATAGATATTTAGATACATACAGACATACAGACATAAATACATAGTAAAATAGATGGGTAGATAAATGATAATGTGGATAGATAAAGACCAGCAAACAATGCATTGGATTTTGTCTTTTTCAGTGACCCCAAATCTTACAAGATTCAATCAACCACATGAAGAAAAGCAACAAGTATCTGAAGGAGACATGACTGTCCCCACACAGGTCAGAGGATGAGATTGCAGCTTTCCCATATTTGTGGCCATTATGGCTGGTGTCCAGTCACACCAGGGGCTGAGATACAACAATACTTTACATCTAGATCTCTCTGTCACTAAAGAAGAAAACCTCTACAGGGTCCAGACAGGAGCAATCATTAACCCCTCACCTGCCAGACACAATGTGACCTGAGCCGCACAATAAGGACAATGATCCCATATAGGAATAGAACAGATGTAGCAGAGCTGAGTGTGTCAGGTGCTGGGATCAATACTATCACAATGATCAAAGCAGGTTATCAAGAATATGCAATAATATGTTACAATCAAATATATTATCATGATCTAAAGTCATATAAAATACATTGTACAACGCCGGAGTAGAATGCTGAAATAATAATATTATTATATAATAGTAAATATATTATTACTATTATTATTGTCACTGATGGTCTTTTGTTTCAACTTAAAACATTTGCATTAACACATACTTTTCCTGGTAATTTACAATAATTCTCTATGGCAAAAATGCACCAAAAAATATTACAAATATAAAAGAGTAGTGAAGGGATACAATATAAATAAGCACATAAAGATACAATTTATATATAATATATATTTTATATAGATATATAATATATATTATTTTTCTATATACTATATATAATTCTTTTTATATATAATATATATATTTTATATTTTCTTTACATATAATATACATAATTCTTTTTATATATATATAATTTTTTTATCATTATTATGTTGCTGTACAGGGGTGTGTAAAGACATTTCAGATTTTCTTTATTTTCTCTATCCCACCAGATCTCCTGAGTACATTCATAGATCATTTTGAACCGCATTAAATAGGATTTTTTTTCATAATAAATAAAATGACGCTGATGTTGTTGCATTTCAGGGGACCCCTGTATGAGGAGGATGAGGGTCCCCAGCAGTTTGTTTGCAGGGTCTCAGGCTGGAGGTGCAGGGACTGGCTGCAGCTGTGACAATGACTGATGTGCAGCAATAGATGTTTCCCTTTGTGTCTGTGCAGACTTCTAGCAGAGACTTATTATGTCTGAGTGATTGAAGTAGCTGTGTGCTCCCCACTACACAAAGAGCCTCTAAATTCTCCTGACAAGCATGGAGAGCCCATGACCAGATCTCCAGCCCATGGAGAGACCCCCAGCCTATGAAGAGACCCCCAGCCTATGGAGAGACCCCAGCCCATGAACAGACCCCCAGCCATGGAGAGACCCCCAGCCTATGAAGAGACCCCCAGCCTATGGAGAGACCCCCAGCCTATGGAGAGACCCCCAGCCCATGGAGAGACCCCCCAGCCCATGGAGAGATCCCAGCCATGGAGAGACCCCCCCCCCCAGCCCATGGAGAGACCCCAAGTCTTGGAGAGATCCCCAGCCCATGAACAGACCCCCAGCCCATGGAGAGACCCCTGGACCATGTAGAGACCCCCAGCCCATGAAGAGACCACCAGCCAATGTAGAGACCCCCAGCCTATGGAGAGACCCCCAGCCCATGTAGAGCCCCCCAGCTCATGGAGAGATCCCCAGCCCATGGAGAGACCCCCAGGCCCCAGCCTATGAAGAGACCCCCAGGCCCCAGCCCATGTAGAGACCCCCCAGCCCCAGCAACTACAGGACTGCGACACTGGAGAAACTTGAGAGTCACCAAACACAACATAAAGAGCCGCCTGCCGGGCCTCCAGGGGTTAATCTCTCCTGCACAGATCACCTCTATCCAGCGATCGTCCTGGGGTGATCAGAGGCTCAGACAGGAATCATTAGAATAATCTCAGATCGAAATAATACAAATGTCCAGAGAAACAGGCGACACTCAGCGATCACAAGTGCGTCACTTTACAAAGGAGCGCAAAATGCTAAATACTGAGCTGGAGAATGCCAAATAATGAGCTGGAGAATGCAAAATAATGAGCTGGAGAATGCCAAATAATGAACTGGCAGAATGCAGCCAGAAAATGCAAGAAAATGAGCAAGAAAATGCAAAGACATTAACATGGAGAATGCAGCAAGAAAATGCAACATTTTGAGCTGGGGGAAAGAAGCAAAAAAACGCAAAGAAATGAACAAAAAATGCAAATAATGCAAATAATGAGCAAGAAAATGCAAAGAGATGAGCAGCAAAAAGCAGAAGTTCTGACATTTAACGGGGACAGAAAAGAGAAGGAGCAATGAAGATCAGGATTACACAGGACCAGAGAGACACAACTATTGTATCAATGATGGGGGCTGTAGTCGTTATAATAACATAAGTAATAAATCTATAGAGGCGACATCAACACCCGGAGAATAGAATATCAATGATCAGAATGTACAGAACTCACATAGGAGCGATAATAAGGAGAATCCATCTATATATATAATAATACACAGAACACATAGAATGGCCTGGATCAGCAGAACCCTAGAACCCTAGAACCCCATAAGTGTATACACAGCACAGCACACAGCACACACAGCACACACTGCAGCTGTGCGGGCAGGAGATGAGATCCCTGAGATCCCTGAGATCCCTGACACTGGGATCAGCCTTCTCTTCCCTGGAACAAGACGGATCTGACTCTTCTTCTTGTTTGGTTACAGGATTATTTAATGAGCAAACAATGATGGAGCAGGTGTCACCACACAGCACCGACACTTCCTTCCAGGTAACAGCTCCATGATAATTATCACACCTCAATATCAATGTATACACACTGCAACACCAGAGGAGGGGACATATATATAATACATATCAATCTATGTGTGTGTATACTGTATATATGGTTATAAATATGTGTGTACTGTATAAATTTGTTTATTTGTGGATATATCTGTTTACTGTGTATGTGTGTGAATATATATTTGTGTGTGTATATATAGATTATGTATCTATATATATATACTGGATATGTATACTGCTTTCATGTACTGAGATATAATCCATATATATATGAATATACACTGCATACATATCTCCACTCCTCTTCCTCTCTCGCTCAATGATCTCTCTTTCTCTCTCCCTCTCTCTATATATATACGCTCACATACACACATATGTATATATATATATATATAAAAATATATTATATACGTACATATACACAACAGTACAAATTTACACACTCCTGTATAATATATAAACACACACACATATATATATACAGGCAGTCTGGAGTATTGTGAGTTTGCAGGTGAACAAATACAGCAGTGCAGATGCTTCACCTGCAGAGACACAATGGTCAGTGTTTATCTGGATCCTTTTCTATCTGTCCCCTCAGCTGAAGTCACTCAGTGAAGCAATCACAGCCCTGATTGTGAGGATGTCATTCAACTCTATTACCCCAATACATTTACTATAGTATAAATATGAAACTATGGGCAAAGTTACTGCTGGAAGATAAGGTGTGTATTTATATGTGTATGTATATAGTGTGAGCACAATAATGTGGGGTTATATATATATGTGTGTGTGTGTATATAATATATATATGTGTATAATGTGTGTGTGGGTATATGTCTGTGTGTATATTCATGTGTGTGTGTATATATATATTTAGGTGAGCATGTATATATAATATCCACTGTAAGGAAAGTAATGTCTCTGGGCAGAGTTGTTGCACAGTTACACAGAGTTGTTGCACAGTTATAGAGGGTGGCTGTACAGTATATGGGGTGGGCAGGGGCCCCTTACTGTTGGTAGTCCTGCTTGCAGAAGAGCTTCCTGTCCCTGTAGTAGCAGCTGGTAGTGAGGGGCTGCTGACACACGGTGCACTGCAGACACTCCTCGTGCCAGGAGGACTCGTTCACCCTCATCAGGAATCGGTCAGAGATCGGCCTCGACACCCCTCACACACGGCCTGGTGCTGGCACTCCGAGCCTGGGGGGAGACACAGGTTACAGCACAGCCATACACTAGATACACTATATATACTACTCTATACACTATACACTCTATACACTATACACTATATACACTCTATATACACTATATACACTAGATACACTCTATACACTATATATACTCTATACACTATATACACCCAAACACTATATATACGCTATACACTATATATACTCTATACGCTATATACACTCTATACACTATACACTATACACTCTATACACTTCACTTCACTAGATACACTCTATACACTATACACATCACTCTATACACTATACACTATACACTAGATACTCTTACACTATCAGAATTCATAGATCACTCTATACACTATATTACTCTATCTGCACTTCACTCTATACGCATTACACTCTATACACTCTATACACTATATATACCTATACGTATATACACTCTATACACTATATATACTCTATACACTATATACTATATACGCTATATACACTCTATACACTCTATACACTATATATACTCTATACACTATATATACTCTATACGCTATATACATTTTATACTGATCACCAGACAGGAGCAATCTGATGATGCTACAGGTACAGTGAAATATATCACACAGCACAGGTACACTAATGATATACACACATCCCTGGTGGGATGATGGTGATTGTAGTTTCCAGTATTGAAAACAGGAATAAAGGGATTTCTATAGATTGTGTGGATGGTCCATATCCACTAGTAATAACGAATGTACAATATAACTCAGATGAAAGGATGAGATAGTGATAACAATAAAATGTATAAAATATCAACTCAAGGTGATGATGATGAGATGAGTATGCAGATAATTCGGATGGCAGATAGGTGATTAATAAATAATAGTTAATATATATATATATATATTACACACTAATAATGATGATGATGATGATGATGATGGGTGTGATGCAGATAATTCGGATGCAGTAGGTGATTAATAAATAATGTATTATATATACAACTATATGATATGATGATAGATATGGGTTTGTACAGATATACTATTCAAGATGAAGACAGTAGATGCACATAGTGATCAATAAATTAATGTAATATATTACACACTATAATTATGATGATGATATGAGGGTGTATGAGATAATCGGATGCAGATAGGGATAATAATTAAAATGTTATATATATATTACACACTAATATATGATGATGATGATGATGATGATGGGGGTTGTGATGCAAATATAACTCATATCAAGATGAAGACAGTAGATGGCAGATAGGGGATTAATAAATGAAAAGTATATATACTACACAGATATATATAATGATGGGGGATGTGATGCAGATATCTCATACATTTACATGAGGATAATAGTAAACATACGTGATACATTGATATATCAACACAATCTACAAATGATATGTAGATGATGATGAGGATGATGAGGGTCACTACACACATGGGAAATTGATGTAACAATGAATAAAGAGAAAACGATATATGTGGAATCTATCTAATAAAACAATGTATTTTATATCTTTTGTTTACATAAATACTGAACATTGTAGCAGAATGTATCACTGCTGCACATCATCCCCAGCCTTTATTATAGATCCCGAACCCCGAAATCATTCACAATAAACAGCCCCAATCTCTCCTGGATACAAAGTATCAACATGAGATGATCGAATCTGTGATCTCTTCACTTTATACCGAGTCCGACAGACTCCAGAGATTGTACAGTGGAGGCAGCACATTGTCTGGGGTCACTCATCGGGTTTGGACCTTTTTATTAAACTTTAGAACTATTTCACTCATTTGTTCTAAACTTTAGGAAGCAAATTGGCTACAACGTGAATGTAGAATATCACAATTATAGGCAATGATTCTTAGTGTAAGGGTATTTAGATTAAATATAAATACGTGTAGGTGCAGATATACACACAATCAATAGATAGATAGATACAAATAGAAAAAGAGAAAGAAATAGAGAAATAAAGAATCTAAATAAAACTGTCTGTATTTATAAATAAATATATATTCATAGATCATACTTGTTATACAGTAATATCACATATATGAAATACTATATTCTAAGTGACATTTCATTGCTTCATAACCTACATATTACATTCCTGTTAGTTGCCAACTAACTTATTATTATTAGTATTAGTGTAGTCGTACAGGTAGAAGCGATAGCATTAATACTAATAGTTCTGATCGCAGCAGGGTTTGATGGAAAGTTTCAGTAACTTTGCTACAAATACTAATAGATATTTTATTCGTAGTATTACAAGTAGCAGCATTAGAAATAGTAATAGTTCTATTAGTAGTAGTATTTGTAGTATTAGTATAATGTACAGCAGTAATACTAATAACTCTATTATTTGTATTTTTAGTTGTAGTGTTACTAACAGTTCTATGATTATTAGTAGTAGTAATACAATGTCCAGCAGAAGCCTTGCTCCTAAAAGTTGTATTAGTTGTGTTATTAGTAGTAGAGTAGCAGTTCTATGATTATTAGTAGTATTGTTACAATATCCAGCAGAAGCAGTGCTACTAATAATTATATTATTAGAAATGTTAGTACAATTTCTAGCAGTGGTACTAATAGTACTATGATGATGATTATTATACTAGTAATAATAATACTATTTATAATAATATTTATTCATTTATATAGCGCTATTAATTCCATAACACTTTACATACATCAGTAGCAGCAGCAGTACGATTTAAAGCAGTGGAATTAATAGTACTATGACTATTATTACTAATAGAAGTAGTGATAGAAATACTAGTTCCAGTAGTAGCAGTGATACTAATAGTACTATGATTACTAATTAGTAGTATAGTAGTAGTTGTAGTATTAGTAGTTGTAGTAGTAGTTGTAGTTTTAGTATTAGTAGTTGTAGTAGTAGTCTTTCTAGCAGTGATAGTAATAGTTCTCTCATTATTTCTAGTATTATTAGTCTCTTAGAGATTTTGTTAGTAGCAATATTATAATCTATGTCTTGTACCTATCAGCCTCCTACTGTCATTATTAGCATTTTCCCTGTATATTCATTCTCCAGATGTAGCAGAGACGAGTTTCATCTTAATGATTCTCCTTATTTCTGAGTTCTGCAAATTATTATGATTATTTTTAGAATTTTGCAAAATGAAATAAGAGCTCAGAATGTGATAATATGAGGATGATCCAGAGCACAGTCCCCTCTGCTACATCCACAGATGATGGTGCTGGGGGTTTGTTGACCTCCACAAGTGTCTGCTCCAGACCTGACCCATCCCCACACCTGACCCATCACACTGGGGGCATCACCACACCTGACCCATCACTAGCCTGACCCATCACACTGGGGCATCACCACACCTGACCCATCACTAGGCCTGACCCATCACACTGGGGCATCACCACACCTGACCCATCACTAGGCCTGACCCATCACACTGGGGGCATCACCACACCTGACCCATCACACTGGGGCATCACCACACCTGACCCATCACACTCGGGGGCATCACCACACCTGACCCATCACACTGGGGCATCACCACACCTGACCCATCACACTGGGGCATCACCACACTGACCCATCACTAGGCCTGACCCATCACACTGGGGCATCACCAACCTGACCCATCACTAGGCCTGACCCATCACACTGGGGCATCACCACACCTGACCCATCACTAGGCCTGACCCATCACACTGGGGGCATCACCACACCTGACCCATCACACTGGGGGCATCACCACACCTGACCCATCACACTGGGGCATCACCACACCTGACCCATCACACTGGGCATCACCACACCTGACCCATCACACTGGGGGCATCACCAGACCTGACCCATCACACTGGGGTATCACCACACCTGACCCATCACACTGGGGCATCACCACACTTGACCCATCATTAGACCTGACCCATCACACTGGGGGCATCACCAGACCTGACCCATCACACTGGGGGCATCACCAGATCTGACCCATCACACTTGGGGCATCACCACACCTGACCCATCTCTAGACCTGACCCATCACACTGGGGGCATCACCAGATCTGACCCATCACACTTGGGCATCACCACACCTGACCCATCTCTAGACCTGACCCATCACACTGGGGCATCACCACACTTGACCCATCACCAGACCTGACCCATCACTAGACCTGACCCATCACCAGACCTGACCCATCACCAACCTGACCCATCACCAGACCTGACCCATCCCTAGACCTGACCCATCACCAGACCTGACCCATCACCACACCTGACCAATCACACTGGGGGCATCATCACACCTGACCCTTCACTAGACCTAACACATCACTAGACCTGGCCCATCACTAGACCTGACCCATCACTAGACCTGACCCATCACTAGATCTGACCCATCACTAGACCTAACCCATCACTAGATCTGACCCATCACTAGACCTGACCCATCACTAGATCTGACCCATCACTAGACCTAACCCATCACTAGACCTGACCCATCACTAGACCTGACCCATCACTAGATGTGACCCATCACCAGATCTGACCCATCACACTGGGGGCATCATCACACCTGACCCATCACTAGACCTGACCCATCACTAGACTGACCATCACAGACCTGACCCATCACTAGACCTGACCCATCACTAGACTGACCAACCAGACCTGACCCATCACAGCACCTGACCCATCACTAGATGACCCATCACCAACCTGACCCATCACAACTGACCCATCACCCCACCTGACCCATCACTAGACTGACCCATCACAGACTGACCCATCACAGACCTGACCCATCACAACTGGGCATCATCACACCTGACCCATCACTAGACCTGACCCATCACAGCACCATCACACCTGACCCATCACCCACACCTGACCCATCACTAACCTGACCCATCACTAGAGCTCACAGACCTGACCCATCACAACCTGACCCATCACAGACTGGACCATCACTAGACCTGACCCATCACCACCTGACCCATCCCCACACCCTACCCATCACACTGGAGGCATCACCACACCTGAACCCATCACAACACCTGACCCATCACACTGGGGTTATCACTAGATCCGACCCATTACATTGAGGCATTACCAGACCTTACCCATCACACTGGGGGCATCACCACACCTAACCCATCACCACACTTGACCCATCACACTGGGGCATCACCACACCTGACCCATCACACTGGGGCATCACCACACCTGACCCATCACACTGGGGGCATCACCACACCTTACCCATCACAGTGGGGCATACATACTGACCATCACCACACCTGACCCATCACACTGGGGGCATCACCACACCTGACCCATCACATGGGGGCATTCCCACACCTGACCCATCACACTGGGCCCTGGGGGCATCATGTTACCCAGGTTGATCTGCCCCATCCCCCCAGGACACTTACCCAGCAGGACCCCCAGGGTGGCAGTACCAGTCCTCAGGGGGTGATCCTCCATCTTAATGTTGTCCAGCATCTTGGCACAGTCACTCTGCCCCCTGGTGAAGCACCTCTCCAAGGACTCAGGACCTGTTGCAATATCCATGAGGAGGATGATGATGATGATGATGAGGAAGAGGAGGAGGAGGAGGTTCAGGACACTTTAAGCAGCAAAATCAGAATAATACTAGAAGAGTGAACTTTCCAATCAGTTCAGAGTCTGGAAGATTCCTTATCCCAAATCCTGCATGGATGGATGGAGATCAGATGATCCAGAGTGAAGAAGGATCCACTGGATCTGCACAGAGGGGGCAGCTGGGACCACCTGCCTGGTGGGGGGTAGATCCAGGGGGCACACAGGTGATGGGGTGAGAGGGGTGTCCTGCAGCCAGGGTGCAGGGGGAGGGAGGGGGGTGCAGCTCCCAGGGTGCAGGCTGTGCAGGAGATGTCCAGGGAGAGGCAGCCGGAGCCGGAGTGTCCTGCACAGCCTGCACAGCCGCAACACAGCGCAGCCGGCGGAGGAACACTCCACCCACTACACTACTAACTTACTGACATTTGAACTCTGCTGGATCCCTCCGCCCCGGTGATGCGGCTGCACAGAAAGTAGTGCCTGACTCTGAGGCTCCCCCTATTAAGTTCATCAGAGGGGGAGGGGGGAGGGGGGAAAGAAAGGGGAGCAGGGGGGGCACAGCAGGGAGAAGGGTGAAACAGGGGGCACAGGGGGGAGGGGGTGCAGAGGGGGGAAGAAGGGAGAAACAGGGGGGAGGGAGGGGGTGCAGAGGGGGCAAGAAGGGGAAACAGGGGGGGGAGGGGGAAAGGGGGGCACAGAGTGGGGGGGGAAGGGGGGAAACAGGGGGGACAGGGGGGGGGGACAGGGGGGGCCAGGAGGGGGAGGGGATGGGGGCACAGGAAAGGGGGAAAGGGGACAGGGGGGGGACAGGAGGGAGGAAGGGGGGGGGCAAGGGGGCACAGGAAGGTGGGGTACACCCTCAATCCTGATTCTTATTTTCCCTTTTCTTTTTCTTTTTTTCCTACTAAAGAATTAGGACAGTTCAGGATATAATTACAATAAAGAGTCCTGATACCTGAGAGGAGACCAGGGGGGCTGAGAAAGGTGAATAGTCTGTAATATTTTATCTATCTATCTATCTATCTATCTATATCTATCTACATCTATCTATCTTCTATTCTATCTATCTATCTATCTATCTATCTATCTATCTTCTATCTATTATCTTCTAATCTATCTATTATCTATCTATCATCTATTATCTGTTGTATCTATCATAATCTGTATCTACCTTTGCATTTTATGCATTCAGTTATCTATTGTTCTCCCTGTGTATATATATACACACACAGATAGAGAAAAGATAGAATATATATAGTTGTGGTATGGATAGATGTCTGTATATATACACACTCGGCCATCTATAGATATATATGTGTGTATTTCTGTTAATATATATAGGAATCTGAGAGTCCTCAGTGGTTGATACATTGTAATTGTGATCTGAACAGTTGGATCCTTCCTCTAAGCTCCACAGTAAAGTTCTGTATTCTAATATTTCACTATTTACTGGCTAACACGGTACACACATTCTTACTATATATGTATATATATATATATATATATATATATATATATAATGTTTGTGTGTATACATATATATAACGCTTGTGTGTATATATATATAATGTTTGTGTGTATATATATGTGTGTGTGTGTATACATATATATATATATAATGTTTGTGTATATATATAAATATATGTGTGTGTGTGTGTGTGTGTGTATATATATATAATTGTGTATATATATATATATGTGTATGTATATACGGTATGTGTGTGTATATATATATATATACATTTATATGTGTATCTGTGTGTATATATATATGTGTGTGTGTGTATACATATATATATATATAATGTTTGTGTATATATATAAATATATGTGTGTGTGTGTGTGTGTGTGTATATATATTTATATGTGTATATATATATATATGTGTATGTATATACGGTATGTGTGTGTATATATATATATATACATTTATATGTGTGTCTGTGTGTATATATATATGTGTGTGTGTGTATATATGTGTGTATATACGGTATGTGTGTGTATTTATATGCGTGTTACATCTTAAGGGATATTAGGGTTTGGGGAAGGATTCAGTGAAGGACTCAGTATCTCTGATTGCAGGACTGTATGCCTCCATCTACAATTCATGAGAAGAAGCTTCTACATTTCTACATTTTCAACATTATTGTGTTTTCTAGACCAAACCATAACACAAGCTGCGCTTTATCCCCTGGAGCAGAGCCTGTGCCCCTCTCTCTATATATATTTATAATTTAATCATTATCACTACATAGATCTCAGGCTCTTTTGATGTTTACCATTTGCTTGATTTGATTCCTATATGGAGATTTGCTTGGTGCCTGACCTGTCAGTGTTCTCTGTATTGTGCTGCTGTTGTTATACAGAAGTGTGTCCTCATTGTGATCAGCACAAAAGCTGCAGGATCCTGTGCCCTCCCGCCTGCACCTGGTGATCACAGCTGATAATGGGGGATTGTCCCCAGGATCCACCCAAACCCTCCACAATGTCATATCCTGAGCTGAGGTATATATATATACTCCAGTGATCACTGCACAATCCACACCACATACAATAGAACACAGAACCACAATCCACAGGCTGCAGACAAGAGGACATTCATCCATCACATCATTCATCTAAGAACAACTAAATGTGTCACAGAATGTCAGAATAATTACAAAGTAACAAATACAAAATATTATCAAAATATTCACAGAAAGGCGCAGAGGCTTCCCCCGGTCACTACCGCACAGAGTGACTGGATGTCGATGCATAAAATCATACAATGCGGTTTGTGTATGTAGAGACATAAATATATATATATATATTTCAAGAGAAAGAGAATTATATACATTTTATATCTATTCAAATATACATATACATGTGTTCTTTTATATATTACATGGTTAGAATGTTTACAAACATACACTTATATATATAGATACATACACATGTAATACTACATACACCTATATATAGATACATACACATGTAATACTACATACACTTATATATAGATACATACACATGTAATACTACATACACCTATATATAGATACATAGACATGTAATACTACATACACCTATATATAGATACATACACATGTAATACTACATACACCTATATATAGATACATACACATGTAATACTATATACACCTATATATAGATACATACACATGTAATACTATATACACCTATATATAGATACATAGACATGTAATACTACATACACCTATATATAGATACATAGACATGTAATACTACATACACTTATATATAGATACATACACATGTAATACTACATACACCTATATATAGATACATAGACATGTAATACTACATACACTTATATATAGATACATAGACATGTAATACTACATACACCTATATATAGATACATACACATGTAATACTACATACACTTATATATAGATACATACACATGTAATACTACATACACCTATATATAGATACATACATGTAATACTACATACACTTATATATAGATACATACACATGTAATACTACATACACCTATATATATAGATACATAGACATGTAATACTACATACACCTATATATAGATACATACACATGTAATACTACATACACTATATATAGATACATACACATGTAATACTACATACACCTATATATAGATACATACACATGTAATACTACATACACCTATATATAGATACATAGACATGTAATACTACATACACTTATATATAGATACATACACATGTAATACTACATACACCTATATATAGATACATACACATGTAATACTACATACACTTATATATAGATACATACACATGTAATACTACATACACCTATATATATAGATACAATATAGACATGTAATACTACATACACCTATATATAGATACATACACATGTAATACTACATACACCTATATATAGATACATACATATGTAATACTATATACACCTATATATAGATACATACACATGTAATACTATATATATCACTATATATAGATACTATAGACATTGTAATACTACATACACCTATATATAGATACATAGACATGTATATACTACTACAAATTATATATAGATACATACACATGTAATACTACATACACCTATATATAGATACATAGACATTGTAATACTACATACACCTATATTATAGATACATACACATGTAATACTAATACACCTATATATAGATACATAACATGTAATACTACATACACCTATATATAGATACATAGTACATGTAATATACATACACTATATATCATGATACATACACATTGTATGTATACTACATACATAGTCCTTTATTTTGTAATGTTTTTGAAGTGATATATTAATTAAAGTATAAGTTTACCATATATATATGTGTGTATGCATTGTATGTATATATGTGTGTGTGTGTGTGTGCATTGTATATATATATATATGTGTGTGTGTGTGCATTATATATATGTGTGTGTGTGTGTGTGCATTGTATATATATATGTGTGTGTGTGCATTGTATGTATATATGTGTGTGTGTGTGTGTGCATTGTATATATATATATTGTGTGTGTGTGCATTGTAATATATTGTGTGTGTGTGTGTGCATTGTATATATATATGTGTGTGTGTGCATTGTATATATATATGTGTGTGTGTGTGTGTGTGCATTGTATATATATATGTGTGTGGTGTGTGCATTGTATATATATATGTGTGTGTGTGTGCATTATATATATGTGTGTGTGTGTGCATTGTATATATATGTGTGTGTGTGTGTGTGTGTGTGTGTGCATTATATATATGTGTGTGTGTGTGCATTGTATATATATGTGTGTGTGTGTGCATTGTATATATATGTGTGTGTGTGTGTGTGTGCATTGTATATATATGTGTGTGGGTGTGCATTGTATATATATATATATATATGTGAGTGTGCATTGTATATATATGTGTGTGTGTGTGTGTGCATTGTAATATATGTGTGTGTGTGTGTGTGCATTGTAATATATGTGTGTGGGTGTGCATTGTTATATATATATGTGTGAGTGTGCATTGTATATATATGTGTGTGTGTGTGTGTGTGTGCATTGTATATATATATATGTGTGAGTGTGCATTGTATATATATATGTGTGAGGTGGCATTGTATATATATATATGTGTGTGTGTGCATGTGTATATATATATATGTGTGTGTATGCATTGTATGTATATATATGTGTGTGTGCATTGTATGTATATATCATGTATCTACACTCCCACTTTGTCTCTGTAATGATGAGATTCTCTGGATACTTTTCTCTCTGTTTCATCTAATGGAATCGCAGGGAGGACATTCACTCAGAAGGAGGAGGGGGGTCTTCTGTGTGAGGGGGGCTGTTGTTTGTGAGGGGGGGTCTTCTGTGTGAGGGGGGGGTCTTCTGTGTGAGGGTTTTTTTTCTGTGTGAGGGGGGTTGTTCTTTGTGATGGGGGGTCTTCTGTGTGAGGGGGGCTATTCTTTGTGAGGGGGGGTCTTCTGTGTGAGGGTGGTCGTCTGTGTGAGGGGGGGTCTTCTGTGTGAGGGGGGGTCTTCTTTGTGAGGGGGGTCTTCTGTGTGAGGTGGGGTCTTCTGTGTGAGGGGGGTTGTTATGTGTGAGGGGGGTCTTCTGTGTGAGGGGGGGTTCCTCTATGTGAGGGGGGCTGTTCTTTGTGAGGGGGTCTTCTGTGTGAGGGGGGCTGTTCTTTGTGAGGGGGGGTCTTCTGTATGAAGGGGGGTTCTTCTGTGTGAGGGGGGGGTCTTCTGTGTGAGGGGGGTCTTCTGTGTGAGGGGGTCTTCTGTGTGAGGGGGGTCTTCTGTAAGGAGGGTCTCCCTTATGAAGGGGAAGGGAAGTCTTCTGTGTGAGGGGGGGTCTTCTCTGTGAGGGGGGTCTTCTGTGTGAGGGGGGTCTTCTGTGTGAAGGGGGGGTCTTCTGTGTGAGGGGGGTCTTCTGTGTGAGGGGGTTGTTCTTTGTGAGGGGGGTCTTCTGTAAGGAGGGTCTCCCTTATGAAGGGGAGGGAAGTTTCTTGTGTGAGGGGGGTCTTCTGTGTGAGGGGGGTCTTCTGTGTGAGGGGGGTCTTCTGTGTGAGGGGGGTTTCTGTATGGAGGGTCTCCCTTATGAAGGGGAGGGAAGTCTTCGGTGTGAGGAGGGGTTCTTTATGAGGGGGTGTTTCTAGGACAGGGGGGTGTTCTTTAAGATGGGGGGTTATGGAAGAGGGGTGTTCTTTTGAGGGGGGTCTTATATATAATGGGGCTTTCTGTGTAAGGAGGGGCCTTCGGTATGGGGGGTATTCTTTATGAGGGGGTTTCCCTTATGAAGGGAGTGGGGAGTTTCTGTATTGGGGGCTCTTTATGGGTGAGGGGGGGTGGTTTTTGTGAGGGGGGTCTTCTGTATGGGGGTTTTTTTCTCTGTGAGGTGGGATATCCTTTATGAGGGGTGGTGTCTTCTGGGAGAGGGGTGTTTTTGTGAGGGGAGTATCTGTATGATGCTGTGGGGGTCTTCTTGGGGTGACAGAATTCTTCTTTATGGGGGGGATCTTCTGTATGAGGGAGGTTACCCTTATGAGGGGGGGGTGAGTTTTATGGGAGAGGGGGTGTTCTTTTTGAGGGGGGTCTTCTGTGTGACAGGGTTCTACGGTATGGGGGGGTCTCTATATGAGGGGGTCTTCTGTGTAAGGGGGGTTCTTCTATATGAGGGGGGTCTTCTGTGTAAGGGGGGGTCTTCTTATATGAGGGGGGTCTTCTGTGTAAGGGGGGTCTTCTGTGTAAGGGGGGGTCTTCTATATGAGGGGGGTCTTCTGTGTAAGGGGGGGGTCTTCTATATGAGGGGGGTCTTCTGTGTAAGGGGGGGGTCTTCTATATGAGGGGGGTCTTCTGTGTAAGGGGGGGTCTTTTATATGAGGGGGGTCTTCTGTCAGATTTGGACCATGACCTGCCTCCTCCTGCTCTTGGGTTCAGACGTCTCATCCACAACAGGAGATTTTCAACAGAGGGAAAGTTCAGAAGCCTCCAGACAATCCCCTTTCATCATCAGTTATTGATCAGCCTCCCCCAGCAGAGTGTAACCACTTTAAGGTGTTACAGATTTATTTTAAAGGATCTCTGAAATCTAAAGCTTCAAGGATCAGGAGGAAAATCCAGAATCAGCTAAGAAGAGTCTGGAGGGAAGGAAAAGCAGATAATGTCCCAGAATGAGCTGATACATTGTGTCACATCAACTATTATTAATATTCTTCTTTTTCTGTGTCATCTCCATATCTCATGTCATGGTAGATCCCTGGTCATTATATGAAGCCTCTCAGTGATTGGCTGATAATCAGATCATCTGTTTGTATTTGCTCCTTTGGACTAATTATAGGTTCTAGTTTCGCTGTTTGTCCATTGTCTTGTGTGAAAGGATCAATCCCCTGTAAGTCATCCTATAAGTGGCCTCTCCTGGGACCTTCTTAGCAGGTTAGCTGGAGGAATTTTTTGCCATAGGGTCTTTGGTCTTGGGGGGGGGGGGGGGATTTTTTCTTTGAGCAGAAATTCTTCAGAGATGACCGAAGATGTGACTTGGACCCTGACTGTGCCAGGGCAATGATGAGCTCCAGGGGCAGAAAGAAGGGGAAGAAGGGCAAGAGGAGGACAGGGGGAGAAGAGGAGGAGAAAGGTAGGGGAGAACAGGAGGAGGAGAAGGGTAGGGGAGAAGAGGAGGAGAAAGGTAGGGGAGAACAGGAGGAGGAGAAGGGTAGGAGAAGAGGAGAAGGGCAGGGGGAGAGAGAGGAGGAGAGGAGGGGAAGGGCAGGGGGAGAGGAGGGAAGGGCAGGAGAAGGGCGGGAGAAGGCAGGAGAGGAGAAGGGCAGTAGAAGAGGAGGAGGACAGGGGGAGAAGAGGAGGAGAGGAGGGGAAGGGCAGGGGGAGAGGAGGGGAAGGGAGGAGAAGGGCAGGAGGAGGAGAAGGGTGGAGAAGGGTAGGAGAAGAGGAGGAGGACAGGGGGAGAAGAGGAGGGGGGGAACTTGAGGAGGAGAAGGGCAGGAGGAGAAGGGCAGAAGGAGAAGGACAGAAGGAAAAAGGTCTGGGAGGACAGGGGGAGAAGAGGAGGAGAGGAGGGGAAGGGCAGGGGGAGAGGAGGGGAAGGGCAGGAGAAGGGCAGGGGGAGAAGAGGAGGAGGAGAAGGGCAGGAGTAGAGGAAGGGAAGGGCAGGAGAAGGGCAGGGGGAGAACAGGAGGAGGAGAAGGGCAGGAGGAGAAGGGCAGAAGGAGAAGGACATAAGGAAAAAGGTCTGGGGGAGAAGGGTAGGAGAAGGGCAAGAGAAGGGTATGGGGAGAAAGGCAGCAGGAGAAGGTAAGGAGGGATGTGGAGAATTACTGCCCCAGAAATATTACAATCTTCCAGTCCTCAGGGGTTGATACCTTTTAATGGTGAACTGGAAAGATGGTAAATAATAGCAGCTCTGGGGACACTGTGGCCCCTTCATCAGGCTGATAATATACAGCTTCTGAAGACACATATACACATATATACATAAGCAGGGAGATAATGCAGTACATACAACAGGTGACATAAAGCAGAGGACAAAGGTTTCATTCATGATGATTATAGGGATACAGAAGTGGATTTGTAATCTAGAGTCCTTTGGGAATCAGATTCTCCTTCTTGCATTTGGATATCTCCCCTGTATATTGTATATATATATGGTCTTCAGAATCTGTGTATTATCAGCCTGATGAAGGGGCCACAGTGTCCTGAAAGCTGCTATTATTTACCATCTTTCCAGTTCACCATTAAAAGGAATCAACCCCTGAGGACTGGAAGATTGTAATAATTCTCTATCTACTGGATCACACCGTACAAACAGGGGTCCCTGAGATGAGTCACATCATATATATGATAACCTGCTACATATATACAAATAAAGTCACTCCAGGTAGCTAAGGCTTCACTTGATAATGCAGAGAAAGTTCTTATTTCTTTTCTATTATAACTATCTATCTATCTATCTATCTATCTATCTATCTATCTATCTATCTATCTATCTATTATCTATCTATCTATCTAATCTATCTATCTATTATCTATCTATCTATCTATCTATCTATCTTATCTATTAATCTATCTATCTATCTATCTATCTATCTATCTATCTATCTATCTATTAGTGTTTTACTTTATGAAGCAACAACATACAAACCCCATAGACCAAGCCCAGGAGTGCTACCTATTGTGAGGTTCCTTCCAGGCTTTGATAGGAAACATATTGTGTTTCATGTGCAGATACAGATCCTCAGTTGTGTGTGATTGTCTTTCTTCTTCTTCATCTTCTTCTTTCTTCTTCCCTCCATTCCTCTTCCTCCCCCTCTGGAGGTGGCAGCATTTGCCTGCACACAACACTCACTAAAGAAGAACCTGAACATCATTACAGACACAGATCAGGGGACGTTTGAAGTTACAGAAATAATAAAAGTACAAAGCAGCAAAGTACAAATATCCAGGAATAATAATGTAACAACAACCGGACTGCGGCCACTGTGTGTGCGCTCATCTATGGATTATCTGCTGTCTTTCTTTCTCTCCATCTCTCTCTTTCTCTTTCTTCATTAATCTTTCTCCCTCCCATCTGCCTCTATTTCTATCCCTCTGTATATATCCAAGAAAAATGTTATATCTCTTATTATTATTATCGATATTTCTAAATCTCTACATTTATTTCTCTATCTGCAGACAAAGCTGTGACATTGTGTATTTATCATTCCTATCTGCATGTTTATAAATACACATTCTCTGTTCTTCCCTCCACTTTTATCTATTCTACACTCACATACCATCTCTATCAATAGATCCCTTATTTATCTCTCTACATCGATTATTATTCTACTTGTAAACTTCTTTTTTTCTTTTCTTTCTTTCTTTCTTTTCTTTCATTTCTTTCTTTCTTTCTTTCTTTCCATTCTTCTTCCTCCCTCCCTTCTTCTTTCTTGTTTCCATTTTTTTCTTCCTTTCTTTCTTTCTTTTTCTTCTTTCATTTCCTACTCACTTTCCTTTCTTTTTCTCTTCTCCTTCTCTTTCTTTCTTTCTTTCTTTCTTTCTTTCTTTCTTTCTTTCTTTCTTTCTTTCTTTTCTTTCTTTCTTTCTTTCTTTTCCTTTCTTTCCTTTCTTTCTTTCTTTTCTTTCTTTTTTACTCTTTCTTTCCTT